>CM052439.1:132923662-132935806 GCA_028533085.1 Varecia variegata
ACAAGTTTTCCCAAGTAAAGACATGATCTGTTTCAACAAGCCACCACACCTTGTTAAACAGTAGGAATGTGCCAACAATACAAAATACAACTAAGCAGACCTCTGCCTAGAGTGGACTTCTTATTTAAGTAAATCACTTAGCAATCTAAAAACCAAGTTCAAAAAAGAATCCTCTAGAAGAGAATCCGTATCAGCCAGGAAAAACCAATTAACCAAAAATTGATCATTTAAAAATCAGTCACTTGCATTCCCTCAGTTTTATAATACAAAGTTAGAACAGAAAATATAGCTGCTTAGGTAATATTTTCATATCTAATAGTCACTGCTCTTAAACTCCAAAATATACCTATAAGAAAGGTATCTTTAAATATCTTTGAAAATATACAACTGCCTTAAACGGCTTTTAGTTCAGAAAGCATTACAGAAAGGTCTTAATTTGTGAGAAATAAACTCCTAAGTTTAACAGGAGAAAATTACCAATTCAGAGTTAGATTTAAAAAAAAAAAAACAGGCACCAACTTTATACAACTTAAGCTAAAACAAGTGAGGGGTATGGTGCACACAATAGTCTAACTGAAATGACACATTTTTCTTACTAATTAGGAAACACTGTTGTACTTATACGTCGTAACAATGAAAATACAAACATTTACATAAAAGCAATGTTTTTAGTTAATGTGTTCCTTTCTTCTCGATTCACTACCTCCCCCCCCCCTTTTAAAACCCAACCTGCACGTCTCGCTGTCGCTGTCCTATACCTAACCCCCGCCTCTGCCTCCCCGTCCCTCTAGATCTGCTAGCTCTGTGAATTTCCCTCGATAGGCGAAGTGACAAACCAACATGAGAAAAGCAAAAGGAGTATTTTAAGAACCCCTAAACCTTAAAAGCCCCAAACTATTAAAACTTACTTTCCCACCAATGCGCACTTGTGCCTGCAGTTTGGCGAGTTTCTCTTGATTCATGATAGTTTCTTTCATCTAGAAAGAGAGGAAATCCTCAGCAAGGAAAGGTCTAGCTCACTCTAGCATATCACACTCGTTATTTCCCAAGACACCAGCAGGAGAATAAATGTCCTACACAGGCCGAAACCTGGACCCCAAATCCACCCCGCAAAGCTCCAAATTTCGGTTTTGAGGGAGCCCAAAGAGCACCCGCCTCTCCCACCACTCCCCCACAGCTCCCCGCTCTTTGCAGCCCGAAACAAGGGCTCTAACCCACACCTGGCCAGCACCCCCCACCCCCGGCCCTGGCCTGGCCTGGGCCTAGCCAGGGCCTTCCCGGCCCGGCCACTCTCCGCAAGCCTCGCGGTACCTGAGGCTCCTGTCCTCGGGTTCCGCCGAGAGGTGGAGGAAGAGACAGCGTCGCCTCGCCCCCAGGGCAGCCGCCCCTGGCTCGACCTCGCCCCCGAGAGTCAGCCTGAGCGGGTGCGCCTGTCCGTCGCATCGCCTTCCTCTCCTCTGCCCTGTCCCTCCCTGTCTCGCTCCTTCCGGGAACTTCCCGCCCCCGCTCCCGTCCTCCTCCCACGCCGGCGTCCAGAGCCTTTTTGTACCTTGTCGGAGCGTAAAAGGGGCCGCGCGGGGGACTAGGGTTGGCGCTCAGGGGGTCTCGGGAAGACCAGCTGAGTTTAGGCGCACACACGCGGGGACGCAAGATGGCAGCTAGAGGGAGGCCGGAAGTGACGCAACCCCACTTCCTCCAAAAGTCAGGAAACGGTCTTCGCTGCGAGCTTGGCGCCTCGCTGCGCACGCGCCGTGGCGTCTGTGACGGTCCCCCGGGCCCCTCCTCTCCTCATCCCGAGGCGGCCGGCTAGAAGCCCCACGAGAGACTCGGGGCTGGGGCGCTGCCCCTAGTCTTGGAAAAGGCCAAAGAGGGGTCAGAGAGCGTGGTTCTTTGCACAATTAGGGTTGAGTAAGTCTGCCCAGTGTCCATTGGGCCCTGATCCTGAAGTTCTTTACCCCCAGAAGAAAGGGCCTGTTCGCGTTTCCCCGGAAAGGCTTGGGGCGCCCAGTTTGTGCTTGCCTGTTAGCTACTCTCCCCTCGCTGGATGGTGTAGATTGGAGAAATGTAGACTTTCCCCCTCGGCCCGAAGAAGCCTTTAGCAAAACATTTTGTCAAAAACAATGCAGCTGATTTTGCATTCCAAGGTTAGATGGTTTGGTAGATTGCGAGGCCCTGGTTCAGAATTTCTGGGGAGCGTGTTCCGATGCATCTCCTAGCTCCACCCCTCAAAATGCAATTGAGTAGGAGTAGGAGTGGGACGGGGTAATTTGCATTTCAGCAAATTTAGCAGATGGCTTGCCACCTTAGGCCGGTCTACGGGATTACCTTGTTTCTTTCTTTACCAGGCAGAAAATTGACTCCTTGATAACGAATTGACATGGATTTGACAACTAGCGATTCCGTTGAACAAACCTTACCTTTCACAACTGATTCAATCGAGGAAGAATTTGTGCCTCCTGTGTTGGGAAGAGACTAGCGTGGGTGTGAGTTAAAATTTGCTAAATGCTAAAAGCTTTGAGGCAATCTTAAAACCATTGATGTTAAAAATGGCAATTTAAATAAAAATGCTCTCTGATCAGCCTTTTTTGTGGTCGTACCAGTAAAGTGTTCTTTGCATATTCCAAAGTGAGTCCAGAATCTTAGCTGGAGAGAATGCAATTTATATAACATGGAAACCTGTGTAAGTGCAGACTCCTCTCAAGTTAAGATCAGTTATCTTTTGTTTTCGAATAGTTTTCATGTGTAAGTTTGTTAAGAAAATAACCGGTGAGGACAGCTGTATTGTTTTTTTAAGATAGTTGTAACAGTTGTTATTTTTTTTAAAAAACAATGTTGCTTTATTAAATATGAGTGAAGTTTGGTACAGAAAAAGGTGTACTGTTAGGTAGGGTGGGTCACTGTCCTAATGATAAAGGTCAAAATGTGCCAATAGTATTCAGTGCTATAGAAATATTACAAAATATATAGAAATATTCCCCTTTTTGAAAGGAATGTGTGTCTTTGTTTAGGAACATCGTTTTCCCTTTCCTCATGTTAGAGCGAGGGTATTTGAAACTTGCTAGTCATGTGATGTTTTCTGAGGTTTTACATAAACAAGATTGTGCATGTGTAACCTGCCACCTACTCACCTTTTATACACCTGTTTTCAGGAAATGTGGACTATTTTTTATTTTCTCTTAGTTCCCACTTTTCTTATTCTTTTATAATTTTAAAGATTTGCACCATGTTGAATATCATCAAAGATTCTTAATAGTAAGAAAAGAAAATGTTGATTTTTTTTACTCCAGCTTTTGCTTGTTTTGTGATTGGTCAGGAAATTCTTATTCTGCTAATATTTATATGCTAGTCTTTTCAAAAATAACTGAAGGGATTTTTTTTTTAATTCCAGAAAAAGTTACCATGTGGTGATCTTTGCTCAGGGATTTCAAAATAACTCATGTGCTGATGTGGGAGCTATTTCCAATGTGCTCCCAATGTCTATTGCAAATGTGGGTAATTGGCTCCAACACTTGACTGCTGAGCTTGAACAAGCCTGAGAATCATTTACTGAGCACTCAAGATGGCATATGTTAATAGAGAGGGTAAAAAAGGTGAAACCTGTTTGCCCTCCTTGCTTTATAGTTTATGGTCTAATCAAAGTCCGTGAGTTGTTTTCATGTCTCAGCTGGACTTGAGTCAGCTTCAGCAAGAGCCAAAATATCCACTTTATATTATGTTTATTTCTTAAGGGCCATTGAGCCCTATTCTGACCCACAAGAGGTTTTAGGAAAATCACTTAGGATGAATGTTCCCATGCTTTTAGTTCTTTCATGATCTGGCCCTTCCTGGTACTCACAATGGTTGTTTGTTTGTTTGTTTTTAAGTTTCTAAACCTCCTTGAACTCTTCTTCTATCACCCCCACTTTTGTCAAGTTAGTGCCTATACATCATTTAGCTCTCAGTGTACATGTCTCAGGAAACCCTGCTCAATAACTATGATAGATGTAACCTCTTTAAGTTACAACCATCATAATTATTTTTAGTTGTATTTTATTAAATGCAAAAAGAGAGATTGATAAATTTGTTTCAGTAATGGAGAATTAAACTAGGAGTCTAAGTAACAATTTCCCATTAGTTATTAGTTTTAATTTTTTTTGGGTTTTTTGAGACAAGATCTCTATCACCCGGGCTAAAGTGCAGTGGCATCATAACTTGGTGCAACCTCAAACTCCTGGGCTCAAGTGATCCTCCTGCCTTAGCCTCCCAAAGTGCTAGGATTGATTACAGGCATGAGTCCACTGCACCCAGCCCCATTAGGTTAATATTGAGTGGTTTCTTTTTGATCATTTGATCCTCACGGAGACCTTATAGGTATTTCCTGTTTTACTGGTGGAGGAACTGAGGCTTAGAGGGTTAAAGGTATGAAAATAGACTTTTTTCCTCTACCAAATCTATCCATCTATATGTATCTGAACCTGTAAATATCGCCTTCATTCCTGATACACATGGAAGAATATTCCCTCTACTTATACTTTTGCTTACTGCATTCAGGACCTTGATTCTGTTAGTGTCTTCCTTCTGTATCTGTTTTACATGTTCACCTACATCATTCTACCAGTATACTAATATGCCTTAATATTAAGTATCTTGAAAGAGGACAAAACAAAAAAGTTTCTTTTGACCTGTGTTCCCCTCCAGCCAGTATTTAATTTTTTTCCTCCCCTTTATATTAATAGCAAAATTTTCCAAAGAATTGTCTGAACCTCCAACCTGACAAATCCAAAAGATCAATTCTCATTTTAGCCTTTGAGCAGCATTTGACACACTTGGCCACATCCACATTTTTGAAATATTTTCTTCTTCAAGCCTCTAAAACATCTCATTTTCCTAATTTTCCTTTTACCTTCCTGACCTCCATCTACTTCAGTTTATTTTCCCCTTCTGACTTTGAAATATTAAGAGGTGCTCACTTTTTAGTTCTTTTCTCTCTCTGTAAATGGTATCATCCAGTCCCATGGCTTTAAATATCTTTATTTTGATGCCTCCCAAAATTATAATTCTAACACTAACTTCTTTTGAACTCTAGACTTAATATTCTTTTTACATTATTATGGAAAACCTCAGATACATAAAAGTAAGAAGAATAATGAACTCCCATAGGCCCCTCATCAGCCATGAAAAATTATCAAATTAATACATAGACTCAATATTCTTAATAGATGGTAATGTTTCCCCCTCTTTTCATTTTTGAAGTTGATATATTTGTAGACATTCTATATACCTTTTAGGTTTTGTTCAATTTTAAAATTTTGAGTGGGATTTTGTAGATTAATTTGGGAAGCTGTTATATCTTTACTAATTATTGTATGAGTCTGCATTAGTTGTAGGGAATCGATCTGACTATTTTTATTACATAGGGATTTAATACAGGGAATTGGTGCTTAAAAAATTACTTGAAGGACTGGAGGAGTGGGCTTTAGCCTGGGCTTACAGAAATGAATCCCAGGATAATACAAGTTGAGTATTCCTAATCTGAAAATTTGAAATCCGTAATGCTCCAGAATGCAATATGCAACTATTATGTATCTATAATAATTAATTTTTTTTTAAAAAAAGCCCAAATTCTCCAAAATCTAAAACTTTTTGAATACCAACTAGACACTCAAAGCAAATGCTCATTGGACCATCTCAGATTTTGGATTTTTGGATTAGAGGGGCTCAGCCAGTAAGTATATAATGCAGATATTTCAAAATCTAAAAAAAAAAAAAAAAAAAAAAATCCAAAACACCGTGGTCCCAAGCATTTCAGACAAGGGATACTCAACCTGTACTGCAGAACTGGACTGTCAAAGGAGCTGCTACCACTGTCCCCACACATCAGGAGGATTGAAAATAAGGACCACACAACTGGAATTATTGATGTTAAGAATACACCACTGGCTGGGCATGGTGGCTCATGCCTGTAATTCTAGCATTCTGGGAGACCAAGGCAGGTGGATCATTTGAGCTCAGGAGTTCGAGACCAGCCTGAGCAAAAGCGAGACCCCGTCTCTACTGAAAATAGAAAGAAATTAGCTGGGCAACTAAAAATATATAGAAAAAATTAGCCGGGCATGGTGGCGCATGCCTGTACTCCCAGCTAATTGGGAGGCTGAGCCAGAAGGATTGCTTGAGCCCAGGAGTTTGAGGTTGCTGTGAACTAGGTTGATGCCACAGCACTCTAGCCCAGGCCACAGAGTGACACTCTGTCTCAAAAAAAAAAAAAAAAAAAAAAAAAAAAAAATACACCACTGTAGCTATAATTCAGGAATCAATAAGATACTGTAGCATGTACTACTCAACACCCACATGCTAATTACTGGGCTCTGGAAAGCTGCTGCAGAAAATACCAGTATCTTCATGAGCATGCTTGCCAGCAAAACACAGCAGGAAGAGGCTTTACTCACTTCCACCTTCCAACTGTTACTTAAATGTACCTCACTGGCAGAAATAATTCACCTGTAGAACCCTAATTGCAAGGAAGCCTGGGAAGTGTAGTTTTTAGCTTTCTAGATTTATAGTACAATGAGGCAATCTTGAAAGAAATTGGAATGGATGCTGAGTACCAACCTTATCCACCCAAATTTTCACCTCCATGAACATTGTGCATCTAGTTTTTTAAATCTTTTATGTATTTTAGTAGAGTTTTTAAAACTTTCTGAAATTCTTGTGCATTCTTTGTTAAATGGATTCTCAGCTGTTATAATTATTATTCTTCATCTCTTTCCTATTTTAGGTATTGCAAATATCTTCTAGTCTGTTAAATCTGTCACAGGCTTACTGAACAGAAACATAAATTTTTGACCCCAGGGTAATTTAGCTGTCAATTTACAGAATATACAAAGGACAGAAAAACATGTTAAATTATTCTACAGAATGTAATCAATAAAATTCAGATTATAGGAAACGATAAGACAATCTGGTTTCTTCAACAAATAAACTTCAAGGGAAAAAAAAGAAAAAAAAGAAGGCTAAGGGGATTTTTGGATTAAAAGAGACCTAAAAAACATATCAAACAAAAAAACCCAAAGGAAAAACACGCAAAACTATAGTGTTTAGGGATGCAGGCTTAGGTGATAAAACTGAAGAGAAAAGAAATTATCATGAAAGAATGGTGGTTATTCTTGGGGGAAAAGGGTTATAATGGGGAGAAGGCACATAAGTTTCTAGAGTGGAGAGTAAGGGTCTGTCTGCTGACTTGCATAGTGTACACGGTTCTGTGTATTTGCTATATTGAACAATAAAAGTTTCTTAAAAGGAAAAGCACACATAACATGATATAAGCTACAAAGATAAATGCATATTTAAGGTCATATTTCAACAATACAGTGGATACCTTTATGGGGAAGGAGAACAGGAGTGAAGATCAGAGAAGAAAAATCAATGAGACTGTCTTGCATGGCTGAAAATGACAGTGCTAATGATGGCTAATGTTTATATGGCCTTTAATATAAAGGCCTTTTTAGGGCTTTATATATATTAATTCATTTGATCTTGTGCAGTAAGCACTATTGCTTCCATTTTCCAGAATCAGAAATCTGAGGCAGAGAGAGGTTAAATAAGTTACCTAAGGCCACAGTGCTGGTAAGTGGCAAAGCTAAAACATGAACCCACGCAGTCTGCTTCATAGTCTGTGCTCATAACTTATGCTATTCTGCTGACTACTAAGGAATATGATTATCTGAACTCTGCACCTGTTACTGAGTAAAAATCCACTCAAGTGCTCACTGAATATCTCTGCTCAGATAACCGACACCTCAAATATACCATGTCTAAGTTAGAACAGTATTTCCACCATCCACCATTAACTCAAAACACTCAAGAGTCAACTCTTTCTTCCTATAACTTTCCACATTAAATCCATCAGCAAACTTTGGTCCTACCTCCAAAATATATTCAAATTCTACCACTTGACTACATTTACTGTTGCCACCCTAATCCAAACCACTGTCGTCACTCACCTAGGCCACTCTCACAGTCTCCTAACTTACCTCCCTGCTTCCACTTTGCCTCCTGCAGCTCAAGCTCTACACAACAGTTTGCTTTTTAAAAAAACAAATTAAATTTCCCTTGCATATAGCATTCCAATGGCTGTCCATTGCATTTAGAAAAATTCACTGTTTACTGTGACCTACAAAACCACGCATAGTCTGTTCCTGTCTTGTCAAAATTTGTCTCCTACCACTCTTCCCCTAGTTCTTAAGCATCTTACATACTTGAGCTGTACAGAACACACAAATAAAAAATATTTTCCTTAATGATTTTCATATTAAAAATGTAAGAATATGGTCAAAATATCAGAAGTGATGAATTTATCTCAGTCTAGAGCAGTACTTAATGTAAACTAGTTTGAACTGACCATTCCACAACCTCAGTTGTAATCAAGTTCTTTAACCCTAAACTGACCAAGGAAATGGCCATCAAAATCACTGGAGAATGTAAGTATTCACAGGAGCAAAGACCACAGGGGACAAACTAGGAGAAAGAAAGAAGCAACAGAGTGGGGGTGCCTCACCTTTATACTGGGGACAGTTTGGATGTATTGTTCAGCAAATATCCATTCACTCTTTGACTATCTGCAGAAGATAATTCTCTGCCCATTGCTTTTGTGTTCAGCCAAGTGACTTGCTTTGACCAATGGAGTATTAGCAAATGTGAGATATGCAAAGACCTTAAATGTGCTGTATGGGTTCTCATGACCCTTCTTAGGTGATCACTATGAGAAGAAGATGCCTCAGGTAGCCATAGCCCCTTGAGTCTGGGCCCCAGAACCAACATATGGAGCAAAGCTAAACCCTGTCTGTAGGCCACCCCGCCAAGCCCATACAATTGATTTATGGACCCATGAACATGAAAATAAAGGCTTTTCATTATAAGCCACTGAGTTTGAGGTACTTTCTTACACAGCACTATGGTCACAATAGTTGGTTAATACAAATGGCAACAATTAGTGCTATCTGCTGTCTATCCTGGTCTCTTACCATTACCTCTCAGTGGACCTACAAGTATTCTCTCTATGTATAAAGTGAAATAGTTGAACAAATTCAAATTGTGTATATTTTCCAAAGCATTAGAGTACTATGTGATAAAGAACAACATATGGAATATGCTTCCTTTTGTGTAAGAGAACAGAAAAATAAGAGAGAGATTGATTTTGGAAAAAAAAAAAAGAGGAAGAAACCAGAAACTTAAAAAAATAAATACAGGTTGTGACAGGAAACAAAGTGGAAGGACTAGGGAAGGAAGCAATACTTCTCAGAGTATACCTTTTCAGTTAGTTTTTACTTTTGAACCTTTTGTATATTAAAAGATGAAATCAACGTGAGAAGAAAACAGCAAACCCTAAAATTGAAAATAAAGGAAGCTAACTGCATATCAAATTGTGAAAATTGACACCTAAAGAATGATTTCAAATGACTTTTGAACACAATATGCAGACTTTAATGGAATATATTAAAGGAAAAAAACTGGAAAAAAATATTAAACCTCACTCAATAATTGTGATGATTACTTTTATGTGTTGACTGGGCCATGGGGTCCCTAAATATTTGGTCAAACATTATTCTAAATGAGGTTGTGTCTAGGTGAGATTAACGTTTGAGTCAGTAAGACTGAGAAAAACAGATTGCCCTTTCCAATATGGACAGGACCCATCCAATCCATTGAGGGCCTGAATAGAACAAAATGCTGACAAAGAAAGAATTTGCTCTCTCTGCCCATGGTCTTTGTGCTGGGACATCACTCTTCTCCTGCGTTTGGACTCAGAGTCAGGCTGAAATTTACACCTTTGGCTCTCCTTGTTCTCAAGCCTTCGAACTAGCATTGGAACTATACAACTAGCTTTCCTCTGTCTCCAGCTTGCAGAGTTTTGGACTTCTCAGCCTCCATAATTGTGTGAGCCAATTCCTTATAATCTCTCTTTCTCTCTCTCTCTCTCTCTCTCTCTCTCTCTCTATATATATATATATATAATTTCTCTGTAGGATAAAGCAAATGAGTAAATAAGTAAATGTTTTAATGTTTATAAAAACTGAGAATTTCAGTTTAAGAGAAAAGATACAATTTATTATTTTGTAATTTTATGGTTAGTACTTTTTCTTCCTGTTTAGGAAATATATATTCACTCCATGAAGATATTCTCCTTTGTTTCTTATAGTTCTAGCTTTCATATTTATCTCTACGATCCATCTCTAATTTTTTTCTGTGATGTAAGGTAGAGGTCAAGGTTGTTTGTTTTTTTTCCCCCACATGGATTCTAGAAAGACTCTATAAAAGACCAGGAAGAAAAGTTTTGAATTGGACTCTGGCCCTAGCTCAGCACAAACAAGTGGTTGAAACCTCTCTGCACAAAGATTATAAATCAGTATCACAACATGGGCTATTACATCTTAGAGAATTTTATTGAACCTGATACAAGATTAAATTAGTAAGTGAGATATTCATAATTCTTCCAGCTTTCCCAGATTCTCTACTGTGGTAGGGTTTTATTCAAATTCATTTGCAAAAATAACATTGTTAAGTCAAAATCTAAACTAGCACCAAGGTCTGGGCTATAACATCTGTTTTTCCTTAATACTCTCTAATCTTTGGGTAGTGCTTATAGGATAATATATATTTTTCTATAAAATTTAAATCAGGTGGTAGAAAGTAATATTTTTTGGTCTTCTATAGTTTTATATAATTCAAAATTTAAGTGTCCTCATTATTTTCTTGAAAAGTACTGTCTGTTTTGAGTACAAATCTGAACACAGGAAGAGAATGACATTTGCGTTCAACCCATGTTAAATTGTAACCATAATCTGTGACTTTTAAGTATCATAGCTAATTTTCAGACTTCATCCTTCAACAAATTGAAGGATTCAAAACAAGTTGTTTCTTCAAACAAATGAGGAGTAGATGGGTTTGTATGTTTATTGTACTGACTAGAAGAGAATTACAGCTTTATATTTCTATCATAAGTAGTCTTCTCATGCATACTATTAAGACTGAACTAAAAATCTTTACAAATTATGCTGAACTATCCCAGTTTTACTTCCACTTAAGTCATGTTGGACAAATAGATTAACCTCTTTGAACCCGTTTTCTCACCTGAAAAGATTTTCAAACTGTGGTACGTATCACAATCACCAGTAGAGCTAATAAATTATAGAGTCCCAAGCTCACTGAAACAGGATGAGAATAGGGCCTGAATCTCTGTAATTTTACCAAGTTTCCCCAGATAATTGTGATTACATAGCAAAATTTGAGAACTTTTGTCTTAGTACGCTTCTACTGATAGATTGATCCATTCATGCACTTATTTATTTATGCATGTTAGTAGCAGTAAACATGTACTGAGTGACTAGGTGCAGTCATATAGTGCTGAGGTCTTAGAGATGAAAGGGACCAAATTTTTATGTCCCACCCCCAAAATTCATATGTTGAAACTCTAACCCCTAATATAGGAAGCAGGACTTGTCAGAAAGTGATAAAGGTTAAAGTCATAAGGGTGGGGCCCTAATCTGATAGGGATAGTGCTCTTATAAGAAGAAGAAGAGAAACTAGAGCGCTGTCTCTTTCTGCCATGTGAGGACAAAGCAAGAGGGTAGCCATCTACAAGTCAGGAAGAGAACCCTCACTGGGAACTAAATTAGCTGGCACCTTGATCTTGGACTTCCCAATCTCTGGAACTGTGAGAAATAAATTTCTGTTGTTTAAGCCACCGAGTCTATGGTATTTTATTATGGCAGCCTGAGCAGACTAATACACTACCCTAAAGAAGGGTCTCAGTTTAGTGGAGGAAACACACAAATAACTGATAAGTGCAATATAGTATTGTGTGCTCTGATACGAGCAGACAAAGTAGCATGGAAGCATTTTGTTATTAGGAGTGGTTCTAGAGGAACAGAATTTTAAGGATGAGTTTTCTGAATTGATTTGGGGGTTTATGGAATTGGCACTCTAAACTGATTAAATTTAAAGACACTAATGACTCTATTTAATGACTTTGTTTCTAGTGCTAAAGAGAGCACTGGCAGTTCATGGTATGATCTGGCAATAGAGATACACAAAATATCTGCATTGGATACTTCTAGTCAACCGCTCATAAGAAGCAAAGTGCTAAGTGACTGTTTTTTTTTTTTTTTT
>CM052439.1:132945616-133081936 GCA_028533085.1 Varecia variegata
TCCTAAAATTTGATAATAATCCATGTTTAAATTTACTTTGCATATAAAATAAAGCTAGCAGGCATAATTCATCTGAGTGAAGACAAGATTGGTCAAGGCTGAATTACAACCACTAATAGTGAGTGTCTACTGTCTGTAATAAGTAAATCAGCAATGAAGCTTAAAGTAGAGCAAATCCTTCAGCCAAAAAAAAAAAAAATACTGGAAGTTCTGCTAGGAAGCTCTGGCTTTTGAAGAATAAACTTTCATTGCCTAGGGAAAGAGTCTGCTATAGATTTTCCAGGTGTCTTGTTTGGAACCAGACAGCTAGTATTGAGCTCTCACCCACCATAAAAATATGAAACGAATAAAAGTAGTTTAACTGTTCCCACATGAGGGCCAAGAAAAAGAATTTATTAAAAAAAAAGAAAAATGAAAAACATAGTTTAACTCAAAATGTATAAAATAAAAAAATGTTATGAACTCATTAATATTAAATGTATAATATATTTTAATAGATTCTCATCATCAAACTTTTTATATCATGATGCGCCAGATTTTATTTTCCAAAGAAGACAGTAACAATATCTCCCAGATGTACTTTTTACATGGTGACTTTGACATTCCTCCCATTGAGAGTTGGGTCTATGTTCCTTTTACGGGTTAATATGTGTTTTCCCCAAAATTCATATGTTGAAGTTCTACCCTCCAGTACCTCAGAATGTGACCCTAATTGGAGATAGGGTCTTTACAGAGATAATCAAGTTAGAATGAAGTCATTAGGGTGGGCCCTGATCCAATATGACAGGTGTCCTTTTAAACAGGAGAAATTTGGATACAGAGCCATACAGAGAGGGAAGATGATGTGAAGACACAGGGAGGAAACAGCATCTGCAAGCCAAGGAGGGAGCCCTGGAGCAGATCCTTCCCTCTCCGTCCTCAAAAGGAACCCACCCTGCTGATGCTTTAATTTTGGACTTCAAACCTCCAGAATGGAGAGACAATAAATTCTGTTGTTTGAGCCACCCAGTCTGTGATATTGTGATGGAGAAAATGGCCTGAAAGGGGGTAAAAAATGTTTTCTGTCTCTTCAAAACTCCCTCTACCTTTTTGAGAAAGCCTACATCCCTGCCCCAGGCCAGTGGTCATGAAGGGCAGGAAAGTGTCCTTTGTTCTTTGTGCCATAGGAGATGGCTCAAGGGAATTGTCTGGGTGGAGGTCACAAGATTGTTTTAGCCAAAGATGGGATTATGGGACTAATCAGAACCTTTAAAAGCTCTGTACTTCAAGACCAGCATGGTGGCTCACGCCTGTAATCCTAGCACTCTGGGAGGCTGAGGTGGGAGGATTGCTTGAGGTCAGGAGTTTTAGACCAACCTGAGCAAAAGTGAGATCTCATGTCTACTAAAAATGTAAAATTTAGCCGGGTGTGGTGGTGTGTACCTGTAGTCCCAGCTACTCGGGAGGTTGAGGAAGGAGAATCACCAGAGCCCAGGACTTTGAAGTTGCTGTGAGCTAGGCTGATGCCACGGCACTCTAGTCCAGATGACAGAGTGAGACTCTGTCTAAAAAAAAAAAAAAAAAAAAAAAGCTCTGTACTTCTGCTCAAAAACAGGATGTTGGTACTTCAAGATGGGAATCTGCCAACCTCCTCATTTGCTGGCAAATTAATAAACTTCTCTTTCCTTCTCCTCAAACTATTGTCCTTGTTCTTCTGATGAGGCCTCAGGGACAAGAGTCAAACTTTTGGTAACAATACTTTGTTATGGCAGCCCTAACAAACTAATAAAGGTCCCTCCTCTTGAATCTGGGTGGCTTGTGATTAATGTGGAAGTGACATATGACTTCCTAGGCTAGATAATAAAATGCAATTTAGCTTCCACTGATTCCCTTGGGAAACTGGTCTGTGAGGAATCCCAGACCACTTAAAAAGTTCCTATGTTGGTGTTCTAGCCAACAATCCCCACTGACAGCCAGCATCAACCACTAGAGATATATATTGAGACACCTGCAGATGATTGCTGCCCCAGCCCTGGGTCATCCCAGTCTTTAAACCCTCCTAGATGAGTCTCAGATACTGTGATGCAAAGACATGTCTACTTCCCTATGCCCTTTGTGAATTCCTGGCTCACAATAGCTGAGATCATAATGAAATCATTGTTTTACACCACTAAATTTGGGGATAATTACATAGTAGATTGTAACATTTCTGTAAATTTTTTTCACAAGTTTTTATCTGATATGGCTGGTATTTTTGTTGGTACCTTAACTCCTAGACAATGGTTCTGACTTCTCTTGGCTCTTAGTGACATTGGTCCAGACATCATTCAAGAACAATAGGTGACTCTGCCACGAGTCATTTTAATATACTACTAATGAATGAGTTTCAGAGAAACCGAATGGGACACAAAGCAGTGGCTCAGGGGTGAGGATAGCTTTTCAGAATAACTTCTGAGACAGCTAAGAGTTCATTGGCAAAGTTAGTGAAGTTTGCCTGGAGCAGCAGGGAAGTCTTGGAGCCCCACACATAGTACGTTCCTCACTTGGAGCATTGAGTCCTGGAAAAAAGCAAAAGTGCCAACCTGCCGGCGGGTGAGAAGTATTTGCTGTTCCAGAGAAAGGAACTGGGAAGTAGATTGTGGCAGGAACTAAAATCTCAACCAAACTAGACAGCATGGCTAACCTGACTCCACCACCAGTTAAGTGTGTGGATCCCTCACATGTAGGGTCAGGGAAGAGGACATGGATCCATCTGCACTGTGGAGGTACGGGCATCAGATCCTAGGTGTCCACACAGGAGAGAATGTAGTCTGTAAACCTGCCCAATCATTTCCTAGATTGCTTTTCCTTTTAGTTTTTTATTTTGCCTTTCCTTGTTTTTAAATTTGTTTTTAAAATTTCTTTTCCCTCCATCTTTTCATTTTTTCCTTTGTTTATATATTTTTACACAATTTTATGTCATGAAATCATCTGTATTTTTCTTTATGGTTTATTCTGTTTTCTGATTCGTAAAGTCCTTGTCTATTTCAAGATCCACTAAATAACTCCTATATTTTTTTCATTAAAAATGGTTTCATTCTAAATGCCCAAGAGTTAAATATATTACCATATATATTCTTATGATGGAATATTTTGCAACCATTAAAATGAGGTCTATAAACAATTTTGCAGTGATTGTTTTTTAAGAAGCAAACTTGGAAATGATTTTCATAAATTGAAAAATATTAATACTAAGATTAGTATTAAGGGAAAAGTCCAGATAGAAAATTATAGACAGTAGTTTCTCAATTATTTAACGTATATACATGTAAATAGAAGGACTAGAAGGAAATACGCTAAAAGGTCAGTTGTTTATCTCTGAGTGGTAAAATGATATCTTACTTGGGGAGGGTTTTTCAAAATATCACTGCTTTCTTCTCCTTCCATCCTCCAGCTGCGCTATTTTAACTGAAAGTAAATGCAAATGATGGAAGTCAGATATCCTTGACCTCCTCTTCCTACTTCTAAAGAACCTCCAGTTTTTTTCACCTGGAACTTAATTTGGTATATAGGCTATCTAAGAATTTTTGAATCTCTCCCTAAAATTAATCAAATGTCCTATGCCATTTACTAAGTAATTCCTTCTTTTCTCCTCTAATTTGTGATGCCACATTTAAGTCACATATTAAGAAGTCCATGGTCACAGCTTATGGCCTGTTGCTGGACTTTACAGTTTGCACCATCACTCTATTGTTAGTAGGTCCCCACTATTTCAATCATTGTAGTATACAGTAATATCCAGCAAAGTAAATTCCAATGCCCAATCACTCTTCTTTTTCAAAATTTTGTTGGTTATTCTCATTCATTTATTCTTACATACAATCTTTCAATGAAGTTTTTAAAACTCATTATAATTTTTATTATAATCACATTAAGTTCATAAATATTCTGAGAAAAATCCACACCTTTAAAATCGTCATTATGCCCACCTAACTAGATATATTTTTTATGTACAACAGCAACTGATTTATCTATATTTGTTTCCTAACAGCAAAGCCTTGCTGAATACAGCATGACAGAAAATGTACTTACTAACTTTGTAACCACATACTACAGGTAACTGTATGTGAATAAAAAGATGGCTAATATACATATTCTAAGAGAGGTCACTTATAACTAACCTAAGTAAGAACATTATGGGGTTTAAGCGAGGCACAGTGGTGCTTGCCTGTAGTCCCAGCTACTCAGGAGGCTGAGGCAGGAGGATTGCTTGAGCCCAGGAGTTCGAGGCTGCAGTGAGTTATGATGTCACTCTGGGTGACAGAGTGAGACCCTGACTCAAAAAAAAAGCACTCATTTTTGTCCAGCTCCTTTCATTCAACATAATGATTTTGAGATTCATCCATATTTTATTAATAGTCCATTCCTTTCTATTGCTAAGTAGTAGTTCACTATATGGATATACCAATTTGTTTATCTAGTCACTTGTTGATGATGTCCATCAATATTTATGTTGTTTCCAGTTTTTGGCTATCAATGATAAAACTGCTACAAAATTCACGTATAAATCTTTGAACAGGCATATGCTGTTGTTTCTCTTGGGTAAATAGCTAGGAGTGGAACGACTGGGTTATATAGTAGGGGTATGTTTAACTTTTTAAGAAACTGCCAAATTGATTTTCAAAGTGTTTGTACCATTTTACCTTCCCACCAGCAGATATGTTAGGTAGATAGTGAGGGATTCTGGGTCTCCTACAGACAAAAGTGGGTGCTATTGCCCTGTTTTGGTCCTCTCCAACCCTGATTCTCCATACCTGGAGGAGGAGGGAATACTCTACGAGTCTGCCAATCAGAACTTGGTGGGCCAGCTGCAAAAGAATGCAGAGGACTCTCTAGCCCACAGGCCAAGCCACTTGGTTACCTTAAAGTCTGGAAGGTGGCCTAGAATCCACATGCATAGTTAAGGCTCAGGTCATGTGTCTCCCAGCTATCCAATCAAAGTGGTTCCATGGTGACCTCTGAACCATGAAGGAGGTCCCTATCCAGGCACTATAAAATAAGATGCAGACCATAGCCAAGCTCTCTCTCTCTTTGCCCTTTCTTTTGCTTGCCCTGCTGCAACAATGGGTCTGTCGTCATCTGTGGTGTATGTACCATATTCTGTAAAACTATATCTTGTTCTTGCCCTATAATCCTATCTTTCTCTCCTCAAACTCCATTTTGGCGCTTGCCTAACTTTGACGTGTCTGGTCATTCTTTGGCCATGAGCACGCCAAGAACCGATGGTTTTAGACTCAAACCTGACAGATGCAATTCAATGGATAGCCCATCAACAAAGAGTGCTGGAACAATTGGATATTCATATGGAAAAAATAAAATAAAAAATAAGCTTCAACCCATACTGCATGCCATGTATAAAAATGGACACAAAATAGATCACCAACGTAAATGTAAAGCCTAAACTATAACATTTCTAGGAGAAACTACTTTAAAATGCTGATACTGGGTAAGATTTCATTGAGGATGTGGCATTTGAGTCAAGTTTTGTAGAAAGTGCACAATTGAAAAGACGTGGCAGCAAACTGGATGTTATGGAGTGAGAGAAGACTATGGTGACCTCTTGTCTGGACCAGACAAGCCCAGGTAGACATGTCCATCAGATAACCTGAAACATGATGACCCTGCAGTGTATGGGGACCCGGAGAGAGATAGGAATTTTCAAATTATTTGTATAATAATAAATAATGCTATGAGGGTGGATGGTCTCTCTGAGAAATAGAATATAGAGTGAGGAGGAGTTGAAGACACAATTTGGGGAACACCAACATTTAGGTGATGATGAAGGGTAAATGAGGGGAAAAAAAGACGCTAAGATGGATTGGTGCCAAAAATGCTTCAGAAAGACCAAATGGGATAATTATCATTGACTCCTGTCTTGATCTTATAGCCTGTATTCAATATGGCAGGAAATCTTATGAGCTCCATTTTCAAAATATGTCCAGAATTCAACCACTTCTCACCACTCCCACTGTTACCTGCCTGGTTTAAGCTACAATCAGGTCTCATCTGCATTGCTGCAATAGTTTCCTGTCTCCCTGTTTCTGCCTTGCCCAATACAGGATATTCTTAATACAGCAGTGAGAGGAATCCTTTACAAGATTTAAGGATTAAGTTCGATCAGGTCACTGCTCTGCTCAAAACCCTGTAATGGCTCCCTATTTCACTTAGAATGCCTACCTGGACTTCCAGGATTGCTTCTCCTGCGCCATTCCCCTCTGGCCTCACCTCCTATTCTGAGATTCTGTACCATTCTCCCCCATGCCGGTCCCACCAGACTACTCTGGCCTGCTTGCTACTCCTTGAACTTGACAAGCATGCTCCCGCCCCAGGGTCTTTGCTGTAATTGTTCCTTCTGCTTGGAATTCTCCTTCCACTGACAACCAGCCGTATCATCATTCCAGTCTTTGTTCACTATTTAAGATTTTAACCTCCACTTCCTCTCCCTCCCTCTCTCTTTTCCGTGCCACCCCCGCCACCACTCCAGACCCCTTTGACCTCTCCACTATTTTTCCCCACAGCAGCTATTACCTTTTAACACACTATATTGTTAATTAATTAGTCTATTCATTTTATTTATTTTCTTATGGTCTTTCTCATGCTAAACATATAACATTCCTCAGGGCAGGAGTCTTTGTGTATTTGTTTACTGCTATATCCCAAGTACCTAGACCAGTACCTCCCCCATAGTAGACACTCAATAAATATTTGTTAAGTAAATAAATGAGACAAATTCTCACTCGGGTCAATTAGAAAGTCATTGTTAATGCTATACCATATTATTTCGGAGAATGCCATTTCCCAAGCTGTAGAAAAATAAGTTCAGAAAATATTACATTCTGTCTATATGCCTCTGAAAGAGTCATAATGTATATTACAAACCTAAAAATTCCAAAGTGCTGCGGTAAAGTCAACTGCTTTCTTCATGTAACTTGGCTTTTCCAAAATTCACATGGACAGGCTTTTCCATGGCACGCTGACTAACATAGCAGTGATGGGCAGTGGGAACAACACTATGTAATGAACAATATAGGGCCCACAGAGTGGGCAAGAGAGGACACAAAAGCAATGGGGACAAACCAACCTTTGGAAAAATTATGTGACAAGAGGAGGGGGTACTAGCTTGCATTGGCACAGGAGAGAGGACCATTTTTGTTTGTTTTTATTTTTAGTTACAAGATTTGAAACATGTTTGTAAAGCTGAGATGAAAAATAAGAGGGAAGATGACAATTAATGAGCAAAATCCTAGAGAAAGTAGAAAAGAATATCAAAATGTATTATTTTAAAATAGCACCTTTCAAGCTGGAAGTGGTGACTCACGCCTGTAATACTAGCACTTTCAGAGGCTGAGGTGGTAGGACTGCTTGAGGTCAAGAGTTCCAGACCAGCCTGAGCAAGAGCAAGAGCAAGACCCTGTCTCTACAAAAAATAGAAAAATTAGCCAGGCATGGTGGCGTGCACCTGTAGTCCCAGCTGCTTAGAAGGCTGAGGCAGGAGGATTGCTTGAATCTAGGAGTTTGAAGTTGCTGTGAACTATGATGATGCCACTGCTCTCTAGCCGGGGCAACAGAGCGAGACCCTGTCTCAAAACAAACAAACAAACAAACAAGAAAACCCTCAAAATTCTAAAATAGTAGCTTTCAAACATTTTTCAGTTGTGACCCACATTTTATTCATTTTTAATTCATTTTATGTAGCAACTTGGTGTATATATACATGTATACACACACACAATATATATATAAATAAAAATAAGAAATGGTTTCACAAACTATTCTTATCATTATTATATGCCATGCAATGATATTTTCTACTCTTCTCTTCTATTCTATCACATCCCATCTCATTCTGTTCTTTCTAAATCTCTCTCAATGCTGATTAAAACCCCACTAAACTGATTTCATGAGCCAGAACTGTAACCTCTACCTCCTTGGCTCTAGTGCTTCTCCCACCTCATCCTCCTGAATAGCTAGGATTACAGAGATGTGCCAGAGATGTGGTGACACCCAGCTAATTTTTCATATTTTTTTTTCTGTGTTGTTCAGGCTGGTCTCAAATTCCCGGCCTCAAGAGATTCTCCAGCCTTGGCCTCCCAAAGTGCTGGGATTACAGGCCACCAAGCCTGGCCTCCTGCTGCTGTTGGGAGAGTTCTTCAAACTGTTCTTCAAACTCAATCCGTTCATTCTTCAGTTGTATCCATCCTGTTACTTGTCCCATCTATTTGTTCTTTGTTTCATCTATTACTTTCTTCATACTTAATGTTTCCATTAGTTCTTAAAAAATTATTTCTTTTTCTTGCTTAATGTTACTATTAATAACAAGTTCCCTCTGTTTCTGAATATATTTATCATGCTTGCTATAAATTCTTGATGTCTATTCCAATAATTATGCTTCAAATGGTAAACAGTGTTCCATTTGTAGGTTTTCTTTTATACTAACAGTGGTCCTCAGTATCTCAACTCAGCAATTTAAAAATTTCTCATTGTGAAAAACTTGGAAAACACAGAAGAGTACAATATAAATAACAAAATAAAAACCACTCATAATTTCACCACCCAGAGATAACCAATTGACCTTTTAGTGTATTTCTTTCCAGTCCTTCTAATTTATGTCTTTAGTACATTAAATAATTGAGAAAATATTGTAATTTTCTACCTGAACTTTTCACTTAATATTAATCTTAATTTTTTTCAAGTTATTAAAATTGTTCACAGACCTCATTTTAATGATTGCAAAATATTCCATCATAAGAATATACAGTAATATATTTAACTTTGGGGGCATTTAGAATGTTTCCAATTTTTTCTCCTTAAAAAACTGCAACAAACATTTATACATAAATATTTGTTCATATTTCTGGTAATTTCCATAGGATAGAATCCTAGAATGAATGGATCAAAGTGAATGGGCAGTAAGATCTAAGCTCTATATTGCCAAATGGTTTGCTAAAAGATCTGTACCACTTTATACTTCTGCAAGCAGTGCATAATTGAGTTCCTACCATAACATCCATCATCCTCACATAATTTGCTAATTTGATAGAGTTTCCTCTTTCCTATTTTTCATGTCTCTGATTAGTAGTGATCATTCATTATTTATAGTTACTCTTCTGTAAATTTTGGATTCAGGCTGTTTCCTGGTTTTTTCTGCTCTGGAAGTCTAGCCAACCAAAGCTTTCTAGCGAAGGTGTTATTCCTCCTTTCAGTGTAAGATATCAAGAATGCCTTCTGCAAAGGGGCCTGTGTTTTTACTTGATTGCAACCAACAACACCCAGCTTGGTGTTAGATTATGGTATCAGGTGAAGTGCTGCCCCTGAGGGTACATAATGAGGTTTCAGTGTGTTTGCATATGTGTAGCAGAGAGGTGATAGTTCAGTCTTGGTTTGAGCCTGGATACCAGGCAATAATTATTAATTGTGTGGGTATGCGTGTGTGTGTGTGTGTGTGTGTGTGTGTACATGCTTGTGATAGAGAAGGTTAGTCACTGTGCACGTTTTAAATGCACACGAAAAGTTACAATTTATGACAAGTCTTTCCCATGGCCTGGTAGCATACTTTTCATTTTAAGTGTGTCCTGTAGACAGCTGCATTCCTAGGGTCACTCTACAGAGCCCCATCCTTTGCAAGCAAAGAGATTTTTCTTCACAGACAGCCTCTGGGTGAACTACAAATGGAAAATAAATAAATGCACTCTTTCTAGACATTGTATTATTAGTTTTCAATTCTTGTTATATTATAACTAAAAATGCTAAGTTTACTTCCAGGAAATTAACTTATTAAACAATGCAAATAAATACCAGAAGATTACAAAGCTGCAAACATGTACTCTTGAGGTTCTTGTATGGAAGAAGGTAGCCCCCAAAAGGAGGAGTCCTCTCTGAAATAGAAATGTGTGTGTTTTTTCAGTTAAATCCATGATTTAAAAAAATACCTTTGGAACTTTTGACTTTGGCGTGCAAAATTTAAGTATGTGCCACTGCAAACTACTGAGATGCAGAGCTAAATAAGTATATGTATGGGTGTGTGTTGGGGTGGGAGGGCCAGTCCAGGTTAACTGTAGTAATGAAAATTCCTGAGTCAGTGTAAATAATTTTGCTGTTATAAAACACAGATTTAGACCTTTGCTGACATTCTGAATTCTTGAGGATTTCTGAATCCTGCTCAGGCCATGAAATGTTTTTTTACGGAGTTATGCAAGCATAGGCTGCCTAGGGGGACCTGGAAGCTACTAAAATATCTTCCTCACAAAGGAATCTCCCCTCCCAACCACACTGTGTAAAGGCCCAACATTGGAGACTGGATTAAGGTATAGGATCAACAGGATCCCCAGGTTAGAATACATCACAGTCAGCCAGTAGCACCTTCCCTTGAACTTAATTTCAGATTATGTAAAAACTGGCCTTGAAGACGCAAGCTGGGGGTGGAAAGAGCCTGGCCATGAGGCTGGAAGGCTCTGCTCTGTCGTCTGTGCCTCCATGAGGGTTGGTGGCAACTCCCAGCCTGTTTCCTCCGCCATCACATAGAGGTACCCACTTCACCATTTGTTGAAATTAGCTTAGCTGGCACGTGCAAACCCACACTCACAGCAGGTAACATTACACCACAGGAGAATGCTGAAGGGGAGGGCTCTAGACAGCCAGAGAAAAGTGTTAAGATCATCTTGGGCCCCCAAGGATTAGTACAGGTTACAGGCAAAATAAGGGTGTAAAAGCATGGGTTGGGGTTCTCATGATCACACTTTTTTCCAGACCTAATTCTGGAGGAATCTCAACTCATGCTTTTTTTTTTTTTTTGAGACAGAGTCTCGCTCTGTTTCCCGGGCTAGAGTGAGTGCCGTGACGTCAGCCTAGCTCACAGCAACCTCAAACTCCTGGGCTTAAGCAATCCTTCTGTCTCAGCCTCCCGAGTAGCTGGGACTACAGGCATGCGCCACCATGCCTGGCTAATTTTTTTCTATATATATTTTTAGATGTCCATATAATTTCTTTCTATTTTTAGTAGAGACGGGGTCTCGCTCTTGCTCAGGCTGGTCTTGAACTCCTGAACTCAAACAATCCGCCCGCCTCGGCCTCCCAGAGTGCTAGGATTACAGGCGTGATCCACCGCGCCCGGCCTCAACTCATGCTTTTTTACTGAAAGTGATGTGCAAAGACTGAGTCTGAAAGTCTCAAAATTGTGAAGAAGTTAAGGTTTCAAATCCAGGAGGGCGTGTCCCTCTTATGTTATGCCCAGCAGAAACCATTCCTGTCACTTCCCTAGTGTGTGTGCTCTGTTAGGACAATGGGGTTCCCTTGAGGATTTCTGGGGTGAAAAGATGTAGGAAAATGAACATGTCAAACAAACACTTGAGTGTCTACTGCATCCAGAGTGTTACAAAGAGCTGAGTGGAGGTTCAATAATGAACAGAAAAGGAAGAAACAACCAAAATATCTTGGGAGACATCAATGCATGAACAAAATGTGATACATACATACAATAGAGCATTATTCAGCCTTAAAAAGGAATGACATTCTGATACATGCTACCACACAGATGGACCTTGAAGACATTATGCTAAGAGAAATAAGCCAGACACAAGGGACAAATATTGGATGATCCCACTTTTATGACATACCTAGAGAAAATTCATAAAGAGCTAAATCAAAACAGTAGTTGTCAGGGGCTGGAGGAATGGATGGTGGGTGGAGAAATGGGAAGTTATTTTTTAATGGGTACAGAATTCCAGTTTGGGATGATGGAAAATTCTGGAAATGGATAGTGGTGATGGTTGCACAACAATGTGAATGTTCTATTTTTATTTTTTTATTTCAGCATATTACAAATGTTTAGATTACGTATATTGCCTTTGCCCCATCCGAGTCAGAGCTTCAAGTGTGTCCTTCCCCCAGACAGTGCGTACTGCACCCATTAGGTGTGAATATACCCATCCCCTCCTCCCCCCTCCCACCTGCCTGACACCCAATGAATGTTATTACTGTATGTGCACTTAAGTGTTGATCAGTTAATACCAATTTGATGGTAAGTACATGTGGTGCTTGTTTTTCCATTCTTGTGATACTTCACTTAGTAGAATGGGCTCTAGCTCTATCCAGGATAATACAAGAGGTGCTAGATCACCATTGTTTTTGTGGCTGAGTAGAACTCCATGGTATACATATACCACATTTTATTAATCCATTCATGTATTGATGGGCACTTGGGTTGTTTCCACATCTTTGCAATTGTGAATTGTGCTGCTATAAACATTCGAGTGCAGATGTCCTTTTAATAGAATCCCTTTTGTTCTTTTGGGTAGATGCCCAGTAATGGGATTGCTGGATCAAATGGTAGTTCTACTTGTAGCTGTCTGAGGTATCTCCATACTACTTTCCACAGAGGTTGTATTAGTTTGCAGTCTCACCAGCATTGTATGAGTGTTCCTATCTCTCCACATCCACGCCAACACTTATTGTTTGGGACTTTTTGATAAAGGCCATTCTCACTGGAGATAAGTGATATCTCATTGTGGTTTTGATTTGCATTTCCCTTGTGAATCTTCTTAATGCTTCTGAACTGTACATTTAAAATGGTAAATTCTGCTATGTATATTTTTTATCTCCCCCCCCCCAAATAAACCCAACAAAAAACGACTAACAGAGCTCAGTTTTTGGCCTCCAGATGCTTGAGTTTAAAATGAGGAGTTTAGGCAGTCACAAGGAAGGACAGGGCAGGATGAAAGAATTGTGTCTACCACAGCGACTCCAGACATCTCTCACCTTGGGCTGGGGAGCTCAGGAAGCACTTGTCATTGGGCATAATAACTACTCATCTAAGGGACTCACGTTTTATTCTTTGTCTTTACAGAGCTCAGTGACAAGCACAATTCAGTATCGAGATACAGGCTTACAGAATGACTCAGAAGGAGAAACGGGGCCCCAGGTGTCCTCCAGGGTTGAAAACACGTTCATGTTCAGGTTCATGAATAAACGCTCAGGATGTGCAAGGAGTAGTCCAGGCTCCTGCTCTGTGAGCTTGTGGCTATCGGCTTTCTGTCAGCTTTCGCCCACCGAAGGAGGGCCCTGGGCCCGTGGCGCTCAGGGTCAGGGGCGCAAGGACAAAGGGCTGAGGCATAGCTTCCCGAGGCCTCCTGATGAGCGAAATCCCTGTGACCTCCGCGCGGGGGCTCGGCCCGCTCCTGGAGCGCCCAAACCACTCGCGGAAAAAAAAAAGCCGAAACCTGCAGTCTAAGGATCTTCCTCTGCGGACATCCAGTCCCGGCCACTCCAAGCCCAGTGGGAGGGACGCCCGGGAGCGGGCTGCTTCTCGAGTCCCAGGCCGAGCCGAGGTCCCTAGGTGCCCGGGCCAGCGCGAGGGCTGGTCGCCGCGCCGCCGCCAGGGGGCAGCTCTCCCCCACGCGGGCACAGCCTGGACCCGCGCCCCGCCACTTTCTGCGTCCACGCGAACCGGGCGCGCGGGAAGGAGGTCGCCGCGTCGCTGCCCCGGCCCGCCTTTGGGAAAGGTTTCTGTCTCTTGTACAGCTGAGGGGTGGGAGGGCGCGGTAGAGATTTCCTGGCCGCGGCCGAAAGCTGGGAGTACGTTAGGGAGAGAAGCCCAGGGGTGGAGGACGAGGGGGACGAAACCCCGAGGCGCAAGGTGTAAAACGCTTGCGTTTCCGCGCTCGGGGAATTTCAGGAGCGCTGAGCTAAAGGCCTCAAAGCAAATGTGGAGCTTAATTAAGCAAACAAAGCAAGTGGAGCGCCCAAATGCGGGGCTTTAGTAAAGCTTGCTCAAATCTTTAACATTCTCTGTATCTACAGCGGTCCCTCTGGGTTCATCTTCCGCTCTGACCTTCAGTAAATCCTAACACTTTCCCTTGAGTGGCCAGAAGATAATTTGCTGCATTTTTCAAGCGTTTCCAGGGAAGAGCCCTTTAACCCTTTGCGGAGAAACCTGCGGACTACTGTTACAAGCGGAACACAAAGTCTATCCCCGCACCCTTCTTGGACAAAGTCTAGGGCGGTGGAAACCCTAACAGAACGACGGCTGTAACTGATCGTCTAAAGTAATTAATGGTCTGCGAACAAATTCTTCCTCTCTGTTTCATCTTCAAATACTTTGCCACACACCAACCCTCAAGTGCTGCGCAAGTCATAGTGTTTATTTAGATATCGACTGAGTACTTATAAAACTTAAACTTTCCGATGTAAAAGTGAACTCCTTGGTAAGGACTCGTGGCTACATCAACAAAGCAATGTGATGCCTGATTAATGGCGCTGATTAATGTTGGCTCAAGTTAATGCTGAGTCCATTACAATAATTAAATTGTTCAGCTATATATCAAACGAGAGTCAATGAAAAATAATTTATTTAGAACTTTGAGGCATTCTCATAGCTCTTTCAGAGATCTATGATAGACTTTATGGGTCAATGGTAAGTGTAACTGGTGATAGTAGTCCTCAGCAACAAAAAAACGATTTTAAAGGAAGTCTTAGATGGAGGAAGAGTTTATTTTTGAGGCGCTGTGATTGATAACGGTAGTAATGACACCTTTCAAAATATGAAAAGTACTTGGTTGATAAAATTATATACACAAGGGCAAATGATTACTGTTGCTGCAGAAAGCCATTTAGGTTTGATTGTCAGTTCTTGTCAAGAAGTCATTTTAATCAGAAAGTTAAACTTCTAGGGCAAGCTCTTCTCTTTGAAATAGAAGCATTTTAGGAAACACAAAAATCCAGAAGGTATGGCTAAGTGTGAATTCTACAAATTATTAGGATTCTCCACTAGCCAAAATAAATTTGAGTTGGTAATAAAGAGAGGTATCCTTAAAATAGTAGTATATATTTTATTTCCACTACCTTGTCACCTGAAAAAGAAAACTGAATAGAACTTGAATGTCATACCAAAATTTTCATTTCTTTTGACCCAAAAGTATTGGAAATATTTAATAGATTTTCCAAAAACACAAAACTTTTTAAAAAGTTGTCCTTAAAGTTATCTATCAATGTAGTTTCTATCATTAAGCCTGCCTGAGTAGAAATGTGTTTATGTTCCAGTAATTTAAGTATTTTGAGATTACTGTGAAATGCTGATTGGAATGTTCCTCTTACTGAGAACTATATAGTCTCTTAGCCCATTATGAACGAACTTTTTGAGTCGTCCCCAGGTTCAATTTTTTGGTGTGTATGTGAGTCGTCACTAAAATTTCCTATTTCTTCTTCGAATTCAATTATTACTTTCTTTATTCCCATGAAATTTGTCAGATCCCATGAAATTTGTCTCATTAGAGTGGCTTAGTTTAGCTGTCAAGTCTCTAGGGCATTCAATTGCAGATAAGTGACTAAAACGCCAGCCTCACAGCATTTTTATTAACAGATGGCAGAAAACAAACGTCTTTGGAGAAAAACTGAAGAGAAGGGGTTAAAGGGTCAATAAACAATTATTATCGTGCTTAAATTGGGGGGTTTCTCAGAAGATTCAATGGGGAGCCGCTCGCCCAATCTGGAGGAGCTGGGACACCCCAACAGACCCCAGAGCGTTCTCCAAGGACAACCTCAGAGGATGGGGTGGTCATCGCCAGGCTAGAAGGCTCCTAAAGGCCGTCCAGGGGTCAAACCGTAGCGTCACAGGAGTGCTCTGAGGTTAGGGTGGAGGGCTAATTGAGAAGGAGGCTGGGAACTCTAACTCAGTCCAGACCACCGCCGGCCAGTGCATTATTCAGGTATCAGCCCCTCTGGCAAGAAATAGTGGGGTCCTCTCTCCTTCCCACTCTTCTCAGTTGCTGCCCCCTCCTACGGGTGAATTTTCTCTCCCGAGCAGGGCTGATTTCCTAGGCTTTCTTTCCCTTCCCTCGGCAGCGCTCTGACGTGCACACCATGTGACAGGCCCCCTTCTGCTATAAGCCGAGGAAAGGTCCGCCCTCTCCTGGACTCAGCCCTGGCCTCGCCGAGCTCTGTTCCTAGACTCTCAGCCGTCCCGCATTCTCCTGGGCGCCCGCCACTCTGACTCGCCTTCCGGGGTCCCGCCACCCCCTCCTCAACTGACCGGGCGAAAGACACTCAGAGAGGAGAAGGTCAAGTCCTCCGCCCGGGCCGGGAGCGAGAGGAGTCCCGGGAGCGCAGAAACCTCGCGGCTGCGGCGGCGGCGGCGGCGGCGCAGGAGTTACAAAGTCTCAGCGCGAGACTCCGCCGCCGCCCGGCAGCCCCCGCGCAGCTCAGGTAGCGGCGGCGCCCCCAGCGTGGCGCCCCCGGGCCGGGCTCGCTGCCCGGGACCCGGGCTGGGGCGCAGAGGGAGCCCGGAGCCCGGCGCCCCCATGCGCCGCCCCGCCGCCGCGGTGCCACAGCTATGACCCTGAGCACGGAGATGTCCGATGCCTCCGGCCTCGCGGAGGAGACAGACATCGACGTGGTGGGGGAGGGCGAGGACGAGGACGACGAGGAAGAGGAGGACGACGACGAGGGTGGCGGTGGCGGGTCCCGGCTGGCTGTCCCCGCGCAGCGGCGGCGGCGGCGGCGGGGCTCGTACGCCGGGGAGGACGAGCTGGAGGATCTGGAGGAGGAGGAGGACGACGATGACATCCTGCTGGCCCCGCAGGCAGGGTGCTCGCCGGTGCCCCCAGGCCCAGCCCCGGCAGCGGGGACCGGAGCCGGTGGGGGCAGCAGCGCGGGCGCAGGCGGCGGCGGCGGCGGCGGCGGGAGCGCGGGCGGAGGAACCAAGAACCCGCTGGTGAAACCGCCCTACTCGTACATCGCGCTCATCACCATGGCCATCCTGCAGAGCCCCAAGAAGCGGCTGACGCTGAGCGAGATCTGCGAGTTCATCAGTGGCCGCTTCCCCTACTACCGGGAGAAGTTCCCCGCCTGGCAGAACAGCATCCGCCACAACCTCTCGCTCAACGACTGCTTCGTCAAGATCCCCCGCGAGCCGGGCAACCCGGGCAAGGGCAACTACTGGACGCTCGACCCCGAGTCCGCCGACATGTTCGACAACGGCAGCTTCCTGCGCCGGAGGAAGCGCTTCAAGCGGCAGCCGCTGCTCCCGCCCAACGCCGCCGCCGCCGAGTCGCTGCTGCTGCGCGGCGCGGGAGCCGCGGGGGGCGCGGGCGACCCGGCGGCGGCCGCCGCGCTCTTCCCGCCCGCGCCGCCGCCGCCGCCGCATGCCTACGGCTACGGCCCCTACGGCTGCGGTTACGGCCTGCAGCTGCCGCCCTACGCGCCGCCCTCGGCCCTCTTCGCCGCCGCCGCCGCCGCTGCCGCCGCCGCCTTCCACCCGCACTCGCCCCCGCCGCCCCCGCCGCCGCACGGCGCGGCCGCCGAGCTGGCCCGGACCACCTTCGGCTACCGGCCGCACCCGCTCGGCGCCGCCCTGCCCGGCCCCCTGCAGGCCTCGGCGGCCAAGGCGGGCGGCCCCGGCGCCTCGGCGCTGGCGCGCTCGCCCTTCTCCATCGAGAGCATCATCGGAGGCAGCCTGGGCCCGGCCGCCGCCGCCGCTGCCGCCGCGCAGGCCGCCGCCGCCGCGCAGGCCTCGCCCTCTCCCTCGCCGGTGGCTGCGCCGCCCGCGCCCGGATCCGGCGGCGGAGGCTGCGCGGCGCAGGCGGCCGTGGGCCCGGCAGCCGCGCTCACCCGCTCCCTCGTGGCCGCCGCGGCTGCCGCCGCCTCCTCTGTCTCCTCGTCAGCCGCCCTGGGGACTCTGCACCAAGGGACTGCCCTGTCCAGTGTCGAGAACTTTACTGCTAGGATTTCAAATTGTTAATAACGCTATGTTAGCGCGCTTGAGAAAGAAGGTAGGAATCCCGGCTCCTTTTTGCATCTTGGTGGTTTGGTGTTTTGTTCGCCCCTCTCGGCGCGGCCCCTCCTGACCTCACGCGCCCATTTTCTCCGCTTCGGATTCTCGGACGAAACCGTGTTTGGCAACAGCTCGGGCGCGCTTTTCGGCTCTGCGGGTCCCTCTATTTATGCAAAGTCGTCCTATGCTGCAGCCCCCGACCTGGGCTAGGGAGGAAGAGGGTGCTGGTGGGGGTCCGCCCTGTCTAGGCACTAGGGACTTCCTTGACTTTGGCAAACTAACAACAACAACAAACAACTAAGCCTTTCTGAGGTGTAGAGATTCTCAGGTCAGGTCCAGGCGTTAAAAAATAAATACTGTTCAAAAGAAGAATAATATAGAAATAGCAAAGGTCTCAAAGAATGCCAGCGAAGCAATACTTTTTTATTTGAGGACACTTGTCTGGTGTGCTTTTTCATGAAAAGGAAAGAATGATTAACATGTTTACACAAGAAAAGTCAAAATTATCATTTCTTATTTTAACCTGTGTTTTGTATCATAATAGACATGCGGAATTTTTATTTTGTACTTACTGCGTATTCTTTACAAGGAGAATTGTAAATTTTACTGGCAATTATTATTGTACTATTCTAATGTAAGGTTTTTACACTTTTTCAGAAATAAAATACTTAATTTTCAAAGAAAAGTCACCAAAATAATTGGCTTCAGTTGTCCCCTTCTTAATTTGTTTTCTGTTAAAAAAAGTTTCTATGTGGGATAAGTAGGAACCCAATATAGAATAGACCTAAATATTATTTTCAAAGAGAATTTAGCAAAAGCGTCTTACCATGATTTTTCATTTTTTCATGTTGACTTCCTAAGTCAAAACCATTGTAGATCCGAAATTATTTTTAAATGACTACAAATAAAATGAATTACTTTGGTATACATTTTCAAATCTGATTCTATTCCATTTTTAAGAGTGTTGAGGGATTTTGAAATTAAAGCCACAGTTACCCTAAGGTAATTTTATAGAAACTTTTAGTTTTATTTTAGAGCTGCCCACTTCATTTAATTTCCACTCACTGTTTATCACAGTATTATATCTGCAAAAACCCTACAACATATTATATTGTAATGAAAGCAACACAAGCAGAGACGATTTCTAGTTTTAAAATATTAATAGAAAAAATTAAGAGATGATCATCAGTTAAGTAGCTTTAAAGTCTTTGCATTTATAAAATATATTTGAAAGTTCTAGTATTTAAAGTTACTATTTTTGATATGGAAGGGATTCTAGTAATTACGTAAAGAGGTTTTTTTAAATCTTAAAAGGCAAACATTGAAATTGCAGCTTAAATGAATAAGTTAGGGTATTTAAGAGAAATCTTCAACTTCAGGATAAGTATATGCTCTAAAGAATAAAAATGGGAATATATCAGGTGTTTGTTTAATATATTTATACAACTTAGGTGATTTGGGATACCTCTTTTAAAATTTTGTCTTTTCATTAACTGCTTATTGCACACAATTTCTAGTTCTTTGGAAAAATGTGAGATACTAGTTTTGATGACTATAGAAATTATTGTGGCTTTAAGTAAAACCAAGGCATATCTAATATATAATTTAAATGCCTAATATCAATGGAGATTAAATCTGTTTATTCAATTTCTCTAAAATGGACAGGCATATATCTGAGGATCTGCAGATTTAACTTGCCAAGTTAATGAAGTCTGCATTATAGGTCAATATTTTGCAGTGATATTCACTCTTGACGCCTTGTCTCTTTTTAGGGAGAAAAAAATGACTCACGGGCTCAAAGTGAAGTTCTATTTTTTACTATGAAATGTTTGGAACAGGTTAAACACACTCAACCCTCAAACTCACCAGTGAATATGTAGATACAAATTGAAATACTGGTAGACTAAAATCGTGTATACAAAAGTTACTTTTACCCTAGCCCGGCTAAGAGGAGACGTTGAACCTGAGAACGTCGGGATCCCGCGCGCCGCCCTGGGTGGAGAAGCGTTAGCAGAAGCCGCCAAGCGGCACAGACACCGCTGGCGCGCCTTTTAGCCTCTGTAAGGCACAGATCTGAAATGCAGGTCTGAAAGTAATTAGGAAGAGAGAGAGCCAAAAACAAAACCGTTTGTATTTTTAAAAATTTTGCATAATGCGTGGATGTCCTGAAAGTAGAGAATCCCGGCTTATCTCTCTCTTTCTCTCTCCCCTCCTCTCCTTTCTCTCGTTCAGATTCCCCAGAATTTCAAAAGCGCGGGGACGGGCTCCACCTTCCGGGGTGTCAGTGTATTTAAGACAATGGCAGGAAGACACTAGGCGATCCAGCGCTGGCCTCGCTGCGAGTCCCAGGGTTGGGGTCCCGCTTCACTTTCGACCACTGGGGCCCGCAAGGCCTGTTTCTAACGGATGGAGCGCAGCGTGAGCCCCTGAGCCATAAGACCATTCACACGCCACCCGCCTCAATTTCGGGCGTCGTGTCCTGAGGTTCGGCTCCCCAGCCTCCCGGTTTGGGGTTCCGCTGTTGGCCTTGCTGACCCCGCAGGCCTGCTCAGCGGCGGATGGGACTGGGGGAAGGTAGGGCCGCGGGGCGGGTGAGACATAAGCTGTGAGAGGTGTAGGCCAAAGGCCGCTGGGCGAGGGCCGCGGGGGAGGCAAGGAGTGACACGCGGGCCGTGGATCGTGGACCGGCGAGCCAGGAGCGCGGGGCGCGCCCCGTCAGGCCGGGCAGGCGAGCAGGTGCTGGAACAAAGGCCGCCGGGCCGCCTGGCTACCCCGGCCTTTGACGGGCAAGGACGTCTCCTCCTGGGGCTCCTCATTCGCATGCAAATCCAGCGCTGGTCCCCTTTTCTTTGTAGGCAAACAGAAGGATGTTTGTGTGTTTGTAGGAACGAAGCCTGCTTGAACAAGCCTTCCTCAATAGGCTGGGTCTCAAAAAATAAACCAGTTGGACAAACATTGGTCACCAGCTCTCCTCCTCCCAACTACAAAGTGTGGATTTGCTACAACTCATTAACCCGACGCTTTTCTCCCCTTCTCCTTGTTTCTCCGCTCATCAAACGCCCCCATAGAGCCTCGAGACAAATGACTGAAGCTCAGTCGAAAGGGAATTGCAGTTAATAGGGAGAGGGATATATTGGGGCTAATGGTTCAGGCAGACCCTGGAGAAGGACCACACAAAAAGGAGCCTCTTCATTCACGACTCTGTTGTGTTGCGGAGATTTAATCTGCAGCTAGATTTAGTCAAATGTTATCTATTGCGGGGTAATGAAGCCCTTATGGATTGAATTGCTCCTTGTACCACACATGGTGTCATGACCTTAGATCTTTCCTTGGTTGATTTCTTTTTTCTCTGTTGGATAATTATTTTATTTCTTTAAAATAAGAAGTTAGCGCTTCTGCTCAACAACGTGTTTCTTCTCCCTCCCATCCCATGCATTTATTTAAGGGCCACTTCCCTTCCTCCTAAAAAAAGAAAAAGAGAAATTGTGGAGATGAAGGAAAAAATTGTGAAGACCTTTCTCATCTTTTACCCACTGAAGCTGTTTACCATCTCTACTTCTCTGGCCCCTACTCAACCGCCCTTTCCTGCCCAAACTTTCTATTGATGGAATGAAATTCTGGATATATTTTATTATCAAAATTCTTACAGTGAATGTAGTAAGCATTCATCTCAGAAAACGCTTTTCTGCCCTTCACAGTTTTTTCTTTTTTATAAACCCATCATTTCTTCCTGTAGCCTGTCCTCTGAGAGATCTGGGGGAGGTGGTTATTCTGATGGAAAGTGATTATTTTGATGGAATACCAGCCTGTGTCATTTATTAAAGGCTGTCTGAGGCCAGTGGTTGAAGCTATGCCTGTTTTGTTTTTCTCTCTCTGGCCCCAGTGGCTCTGATTTCCTTGCTTGACCGAGGACCGAGCTTGGAGTGGCTAACCATGTTATTACAACCGCTATTGATGGGTAGGGATCTGATCTTACTACCCAAAGCCAGGAATTGAGAACTCTAGTTATAATTTTAAAATTTTCTGCTGGCTACACATTCTGCTCACACCTGTTTTTATTACTGACTGAGAAAAGTCATTTGGGGGGCAATTTAAAGGTCGTATCAGCATCAAACTCAATCCAAATCAGAAATCTGTCCAGGAACCGCCCTAGTCTCTGAGGGCTCCTCCAGGGGGGTAACCATGCATCTAATTGGAATGCCAGGGGGTCCCCCATCCCCTTCAGAACTGAACCAGACAAGGACAGGCCTGGGGAGCAGAGGACAAGTGAAGTGGGCTCAGCATTGTCTGCATTCATTCTTGTCTCTGCCGGTTTCCTGGTGGTGCAGCTGGGTCACACATACACATACACAGGCATGCACGCTCATTGCCCATCAGCTGCCACTTGCCGCCCTTCTCCTCTATGATTTTGTAATTAGACATATGCCTTTTGTTGGTAAATGTGTTTGATGTCATGGCCAGTGAAATGTGGTGTGTTTATAGGGCAAGAAATGTAAATGTGTAAATATGTTTAGTGTAAAATCTGGCCCTTCAACTTTAGCAACAAATACCATGCCAACTTGGATACAATTACATCTGACAGAAAGATGGAGAATCTGATCATGACCAGCTGCTCAGGGCTCTTTGGGGCTTATACTTTCCCAACTGAATTCACTTTTCAGATAATTTCTTCACATGACACATCTCTCTAATCACATCTTTCCCTTGATGTGAACAGCTTGGGCTCCTTTTTCTTGTTGACCCCTCTGGCATGCAGGAAACTTCCTGGTTTATTCCTCTAGCTTCTTTACCAGGAAAATACTGGTCAGTAAGAAGCAAAACACAGAGAAAACAGCTGATGATTATCATTGATCTCTTTTTGAGTCCCGCGTTTCTAGGCATGATATGATGGCTAGGAAGAGAAATGAGGATAAAAACTATGAGCTTCTGAACCATATTTATAATTTTTTCTTGTCATTATCATCAGCATCCTAACTTTAAAACCTGTTTTGAGCTATTCTAACTTTTAAAAGTAAAAAGAAAAAATTTTAGGGACGTATAATGTACAAATTCTAATGACTTTTCACAAAGTGAACACATATGTACAACCAGCATCAGATCAAGAAGCAGATGTTATTAGTGTCCTGGAACTCCTTTCCTGTCTATTCCAGTCAATACCGTCACCACACATTGACTTTTTAAAAGAACTTTCACTAAGATCTCTCTCAACTACACTGTGAAATCATGAGAACAAGAATTATTATTGACCCCATTTTACAAATAACGATCTCAAGGCTCAAAAGAGATTAAATGACTTGCCCAAGGTCACAGCTACTAGGACTTCAGCATTTAAATCCCATTTTATTTCCATTAGAGCACATTGCTAGTTTGTTGCCATCATTGTGATTTATTAAACTCCCATTGTGGTAGGGAAGTTGCCTTAGAGGTCACCGTTTAGAAGAATCATTTATTTCTTACATGCTTTTCCCCCACATTCTCGCCACACCCTCCTCCCCACCACCTCCACCCAGGTCTTCCAAGAACCTTGTTTTAGATGCATTTGGAATTGATAGCTAATTATTTCAGAGGCATTAGCTTCCTCCACCTAGATCTTTCTACGTTATACTCTCCTAGCATCCCTTCTTACCTCCCACTTTTTACATCAACTATCTTTACAACATTACACACAAACATACAGCTTACCTTTGTGCTGTTTACCCATTTCCTCTGCTTCTCTTGCTGATTTTTAATGGTCAGGATCTGCCGGTTTAGAGCTTTTTGCTAAACTGCTAAGCCAATCTTAAGGCCAGCCATAGGGGCGTATCCTCTCTGTGTAGAAAAGCGAAGAATATGTGAGGAGTCAGATGAGCTGATTTAACATTTAACAAGAAAATTAAATATTTTTTCTGAGAATGTGTCCCCCTACTCTCCCGCCCAGACACACTCTTGAAGAGATTTTACAGTCTTTGAACAGCTGCACATGATGAGGCTTGGGCCAGTCCTTTTAGCCCTTATGCAATTGATCCACCTGCCTGGCCAGAGGTCTCCCTAAAATGCTTGTAGGAGAATTCCAAACTACCTGCTAGCTGGTTCTTGCATATTGTCACCCGAAAACTTCACTGAAGCCTGGCTTCCTCAGGCTGGGACTCTGGTGGCTGCTTTGTCCAGCACAGAGACATCCAGCACAGAGACACCCAGACTAGAGCCAGTGCAAGGATTGTGCCTCATTAATTGTGAGCTGCAGAGTGCAAAGGAGAGTGTATATGGCAAGCTTTCCAAGGGACAGTGCTTAATGCAAGGGAGCATTGATTTTCTAGAGCAAATATGGGTGTTTTTTTTAAGACCAGAAACATTTTTCTTTTTCATTCTAGACTTTAAAAAAACAAAAATCTATTCCAGGAAGAAAAGCAGTCGATATCAGCAGGTTTATTTAGAGAATCTGGAAAATTCTGATTCTGAATTTGAAATTAGGAGGTTTGGAAAGATATTTTTCTGTTCTTAAAGTGAGAGTGACTTTATTTTTCAAGACGGGATGTTTCCCGTATATTGGATGCTTCTGCTAGGAGGATGTATCTAGCCTGTTAAGCAGAATGCAAGCTGTATGGAATGTGTCCTAGGCCCAGCCAGTCCACTGAGCACTAGGAGAAGAACAGGTTTGGTGTGGGGGGTGGGCACAGGATGAATCTGAAGCTCGGGGGTTGGCCTACATCTTCCTATCCCAGAGGAGCCAGGCACAGACCAAGGATTCTCTCTTACTTGCAACTACTGATCAATAACAGACTGGCAAAGAAAAAGAGGGAAGGGCAAGGATTACTTGTGGCAAAAGGCAGAGTGTCTTTGCATACTTGCCTAGAAAGTCCTGTTAAAATAGCTAGAAGGCAGATATTTTTGGCAATAAAAAGAAACTACATATTTTCTGGAAAGTCTACAATAAAGAGTCATTATGAAGGAAAAATAACTTGGTTTTCTATCTGTATTTTTGCTTATTTTTATGCAGAGTTTTGCATATGTGAAAATGACTGTGCAAGATTATATTCTGTTAGATGATTGACGAGGCAGAGAAAAAAAATCACAAGCCAAAAACAAAACAAAACAAAAAAACCCAAAAAAACCAAATCTTCAAAGCCTGCAAAAGAATGGAGACTAGGTTGAAATTAAATGCAAGATCAGTTTTCACCCTCATTTATATTTTTTGTGGGATAGGGGCAAGTTGTGAGAATCAAATAATACAATTTATGTGAAAATGTTTTGGAAAACATAAACCTATACTGATATAAAGTATTATGATCCCTTTGTGGCTTTTCCTGACATCCTTATTTTTCAAGGAAAAACAGAAAAACTTCTAAATCTTAGATCCTTAAATTAGTTAAGAGAAATCCTTGGTGATATATAAAAATTCATCTTTGAAATTCCCACCCCTATCTATGAAATAGTTATTTAGTCCTTCTAGAAATAATGAAGATAAAAGAGATGGTATTGTGTTTTCTCTTACTTCAGCCAGATGGGTATTTGGACAGATAACTTTCTCCCCCCTTCTAAAATAAACAAACTACTGATGTCTTAAATCCACTTTTCTAGTCTTTTCCTCTGTTTCTTTCCCCTACTTACTTATCAACTGATCATCTCTTTAACCTCTAAGCTTTGAAAAGTGGGATTAGTCTGCACTATTTATTGAGCACTTGCTATATTGCAAATCCATTTATTCTTGATTTAAATATAGGGAACAAACTAAAATATTCCCACCACCAAGCTGCCCCTAATAGCATAAGCATATGCTGTGGAACAAGAGGAGCAAGACATTTTAGCAGGAAACAATGGAGTGGCTGAAAGCCTGGGAAAATAAAATTTTCATTTCTCCATTAACAAAACTACTTTCTCATTACCAAAAATCTCACTGGTCTATAAATGAAACTGACAATAGCTTCTTGACAATATCTTTCTGGTGTGTCCAATTTACTCACAAAATGCCTAAAACATCTATGTGCCTCTGGAGGTTAAGTCAATGCCAAACTCCTTCAGGCACTATGAATTTGAATTTCCTTCCAAGTTTTTATGGCTTTTTACTAATAGATCATCTTGTGTCCTAGCTGCTAGTTCTTCCTGAAGAACTGTCGAGGGGGAGGGTATCCTAGGCTGCCAGTTCTTTGTGAAGAATCGACAAGGGGAGGGCGATGGTTTGTGATCTGGCCCTAGGATACTACTGTGAACGGATACTCTGACCTACATGGAATGAGTTTATATTCACGTGGGTTTGTGAAGAGTTAAATACAGAGACATGGTTAACAAAAAACTCTAGGGCACTTTTCTCCATGCTTAAACATTTTATTACAAATCAAAGAAAACTTAAAAATAAAACAGGTATTTTTTTCTTGCCTTCTTTTATACACTTTTAAATAAATATTTTCCCACATGCAGAAACTGTAGACGCATCTTCAATATGTAAACTCAGAGTCCAGGTTTTGAATCATTGGGGGAGTGTAGGTGTCCAAGAGATTGTCTGTATTCAATTCCAGCATTAACTTCACTTTTAAGTTGTCATTGCCGATGAACTGTGCCCAAGTCACCAAGGTTGGATTTTGTTTTTTCCTTCAAAAATAACCAGAGGTACAGAGGACAAAAATAAAATGCTGAGGTGTTCTGTGCTCTGTTTTTCTATTTAAGGAATTTAATATTTCTGCCTTCCTCCCCCTTTCCCTCACCGGCTTCCCATCTGCATACATAGCAGGACTCCAGCAAACGATCTCCCACACATCTTTAGAATTATGTGGGATGAGATCCCTTATTTTAGGGAGTTGGTGGGTGCGGGTTGTTATTGTAACTCTATTCTGTAACTAAAGCTCTGGCATGTAATAAATCTCTCCCCAAAGACTTTTGGATCTTTGATTTGAAAAATCGGATTCCTTCTGTGGAAACAGTTGACAGGAACCTAAAAGGATTAGTTGCATTCCACATAGGATAATTTTTACTGGCAACATTTTGAAACGATTTGGTCCCTTTTAAACCTTAAACAATGTCCAGAAAAATGATCTAACGGGACTTATATTGTTTTCCTTTGTCTGTGAATCCGCTTGCCGCTTGTGCCAACGTCTCGATAGGGTTTTGACAGGGTTTTGCTCCCAAGCAGTGCACGAATTAGTTTCCGATCTCCCTTTCTACTTGTTTTTTTTTTTTTTTTTTAACTTCCTTCGGCCAGGGGCCGGGTAGTGTAGCGTTTTCCCAAAGTCAGCCCTGGAAATGAAGCAGGAGCGGCGGTTTGCCTGCCGGTGGCGCTGTGTCCGGGAGGGGCGCTGAGACCCGCGCCTCCCTCGCCGAGGGCCTGGTCTGCAGTCCCCAGCAGCTCCGGCCCCGGACGTCGCAGGGGATGGCGAGGCAGCGCGCACTTCCCAAACCTTCACCGTCAAACATTCCCGGGGCCCTCGGTCCACGGGAATGCAACGCTGAAAAGGAGAGGGCGAAGAGGAAGATAATTTTGCTTCTCTCTTCTGCTCTACTCCCTCCGTTCCCCGCAAAGCCCCAAAGAAAAAACCGAGAGCGGCCTGCCTTCTCCTAGCAGACGGCCGCCGAGCTGCTGCGGGCGGGCCGCGGGCGACTGCGCTCCCCGCCTCCCCCACCCCTCTCCACTGTTTATTTTGTTGTCAGCGGACTTATCAAGATGTTAGTTTGCTGGAGGTTCTGACCTGCCCGGGCGCTTTGGCTGCTCGGCCCGGGCTTTCCCCTCTGTTTTTACACCTGCACAAACTCCACCGCACTCCCCTGTCTGATTTATAGCCCAATTAAAGGTTCAGTGTTCTCCAAGCCACCCGGGCTGCTCCCTTCCCCGCCTCCCGCCGGCAACTGCGAGCGCAGGAATGCGCGGGGCCGGGGCCGTTCCGCGCCCAGCGACCGGGAGGAGCGGCGGCACGGGTGACCGGCCTGCGCTCGGAGCAGGGCAAAGACACTCGCGGGCGCACCACCCCACAGCCGCGCAAGTAGGCCTCGTCCCCAGCCCGAAGTTAATCCCTTCTTGGGGTTTGAGCTTTCCTGGGAGGAGGCGCTGCTCCGACAGCGCGCGAGGCCGGGGCGGGAGGGCGCGGGGAGCTATCACGTGGCGCGGCCCGACGCGGAGGCCCCGCACCGACCTTCCGCCGGCAGCCCCCCAGGCCCGGCCGCTGCGCCGCCGAGGCCGCGTCTCCCCACGATTTTCCGGGTGAGGAATGGGCGGCCGTGGGGCCAGGAGGGGCGGAGTGGCGCAGGGCTGGGGCATGAGGCCGTGCCCACTTGTCCGCGGCCCTTCCCTCCCGCCTCGCTCGGCGAAGGCCGGAGACCGCGGCCGGGACACGCTCCCTGGGGAAGCGGACGGTTCCCGCTGCCGCCTCCGGCTGTGGGCGGGAGGCCCGGGGTCAAAGACCGCCCAGCCAGCGAGCGGGCCAGAGCCGAGCCTCGGCGCGGGCGGGTGGGCTTTCGGCTCCAACCTCCTTTGCGGCCTTTTCTTTACGTAGAGAATAAGCTACCACCCAGCCGAGATTGGCAGCATTGAGCATCTTCCTAACCCAACTCTGTCTTCTTCCCATCTATCAATCCACCTTTCTAATTAGACTAATTAGGAGCGCTCTGGAGTGTCGCTAGGTCCAGGGACTGAGCCGCTTAGGGGTTGTGAAAAGAGCCCTGAATGGCCACGCTGGGGGCCGGGCGGGGGCCTTTGCGACCCATTCAGCACAGAGTAACAGTGGCTACATTTATCTCTGGCTATTGAAAAGAGGCTCGATTAAAACGTTTGGGAACTAATGCCACCCTGCATCCCCTCTCTAATTAGAGGAGCCCGGGCGATGGCGAGAGCGCCTGGGACCCTGCAGGCACTAGTTCTGCGTGCTACTGCTTTCCGCCCTTGTAGCGCAGCCCATTTCCTTCCCCGAGACAAAAGTCCGCCACCTCCCCACCTGTTGCCCGGCTCTTGCTTTCCCACCCATCCCCAGGCCCTGAGCCCCTTCGCCCTCCTCCCCAGCAACTGCGTTAGAACGCACAGCACAGCCCAGACGCGGGGGCAGCGGAGTGGAAAAAAGCCGCCTAGTTCTCTCATTCTGTCTTGGAAAGCACCCCTTTTGCATTCGGTAGGCTCCATATTTTCCTCTCCATCTGTCTTCCTCCGTGTTTCTCACATTCTTTATGTAAAGCTCACCACCCCCCAAAATAATATTTCCAAGTAAAGCATTTGGGAATAAGAGAAAAGTGGGTCAAATGCCATCCTGAATCCACTATCCTTGGCTTCACATTCTGTGTCGGAGTTCCTTGCTTGCATCATTTGTACTTTTTGTCAGTAGTCTTTTCTTTTTAAGAAATGTGTGTTGAGCACCTAGACAGAGCGTCGTACTATGCTCCTCAGCCTTCTTCCCTCCCTCTTAGCCCATCCTCAAATGTGTCTTAAGAAGTTAAACCTGACTTGGTTCTATCCCCATAGTTTATATGTACATGTATTTTTACTTTATCTTTTTCATGGCTTAGTAGGAAAGACTCCAGGCACAGGATATTAGGGACCCAAAAGAGAAATGAGAAATAGCAGACATACTGCAACTACAGATTTTGTATGTGTGTGGTGGGGTGGTGGGGTGTTTGTTAGTGGGAAGGTGGTATCTGATGTTTTTACAAAAATTTGAAACACACTTTGCCCTAAAATAAAGGTAACCAAGAAGGTTTGATTCTCTCTCCCTCCCTCCCTCCCTCTTCTTAATCCTTCTTTTTGGAAAAGAGCCAGATGTACAAAGGAATATCATCAGGTCACTGTTCTTGATCTTGTTAATTTAGAAAATGGAACCTCAGCAAAAGATGCTATTAACTAAATGTCAACCCACAGCATGCAAAATTCCTTGGATCCAAACTTCAAAACAAGGAATGAAAGATGTCACATGAGTGAAAGGAATCATGGAATTTTTAAAGGCCTAAAGTGATCTTAATAGAGTTTTATTGCTTCCACACTCTGCTTCACAATATTTTTTCACAGTATTTTAATTTAACAGTTACGATATGCATGAAATTGCAACATAAATCTATCTAGTTAAGAAACTGGGAGGGGCAGAGAAGCGGAAAGAGATGAGAAGAGTGGTTCATTTGCACTGGGAAAAATGACAATTTGCAAAATTTAAACATTCCTGGAAACTTTGAGATGGAAAACCAAAACCTACTTTGTGCTTTTATCAACAAACCTCTTATTTTTTCATATCAGTTGTTAATTTAAATTGTTATTAAAGAATAATGTACATACAATAATGTGTCCAACTCCCAAGTATACAACTTGGTGAATTGTACATATATATGCACCTGTGTAACCACTGCTTAGATCAGGTTGTAGAACATTTTAAACACCCCATAAAACTCCTCCATGCCCCTTTCCAAAAAAAAATACCATCTTACTTCCAATCAATATTCTCATTTCTCTCACCAGAGATTAATTTTTACATATTCTTGAACTTCGTATAAATGGAATCATACCGTATGTGTGTAGTCCTTTGTTTGGCTTCTTTTACTTATCAGTATGTTTGTAAGATTCATCTGTTCAAAATTCTATTTATAAAACAATATAAATGGTAAGACAATGTATATAGGCAGAGAATGGGAAGCAAATGCTGGAAAGCTTTAATGTAGTGTGAAATTAAATGTCCCCTCTCCCTAAAACCTTCAGCATTTCATTATCAATCAGCAGAGATAATCTTATGATTATAAATAAATAAACAAAATGAAATGAAATAATTTACCCATAGTAACTGTTAGGCACTTTCAAGATGCAACTGTGGGTAAATGTAAGGAGGCAGAAGCCACATGCTGCTTTTGTAATTGGATTCTATTTCCTCCTTGTCATTTCATTCCCTAAGACTAGTAGTAAGTACTTAGGGCCTCTTCACAAAGAATGGCATGAACTCGAGGGGGAAAGTAAATGGCATCCAGTTTGTTCTAACTCAGATGTGCAAGTACTTAATGCAACAGCCGGTCAAGTGCACTTTGAATTCTGTTTGAAAGTAAAGTGTTCATTTTGCAACTAACGTAGCAGTCTCTACTTTGTCCCATCTATGGGTCACCATACAGACCAGTTAACTTTGAACAGAGAAAAGTACAGCAAACCTGCAGAATTATGATTGTCCTGCTTACTCCTAGCGTCTCCAGCAATCCAGCCCCCAACCAGCTCTCTCCTGAATTCATGCTGTAAGTAACCAACCAGGGGCAACCAGAGCAGCCCATCATTAGTGCTCCTCCCTCAACAGAAACCAGAGAATGCAGCCAGGAGGACTTTCCCCCCAGAAAGAACAGCATTTTTAGGCAAAGCCATGTTTATGCCATGGGAAAAAATATGAGGCCAAGTGGAAGAGCCTAAAGTGAGCTTTCGTTGCGTATATTGGACATTGGTAAATTTGAAGTAGGCAACACATCTTTTTATAATTTTAAATCTAAAAATTAATATAAAATATAAAATAAGGCTTGGAGTTCATACTCAAGAAGACAGTGTGAAGACAAGTCATCCCCACTGAATTATCATAGGACCAGTCAAATAAATTGAATCAGTAATTTCCCAAAATAATTAAAACTACACACCTATTAGAGTAGCTAAAATAAACAATTACAATAATACCAAATGCTGGCAAAGATGCAGAGAAACTGGATCTCTCACATTACTGGTGTGAATGTAAAGTGGTACAGTCATTCTGGAAAATAGTCTGTCAGTTACTTACAAAACGAAACATGCACTTACCATATAGCCCAACTACCATACTCTAGGGCATTTATCCCAGAGAAATGGAAATTTATGCCTGCAGAAAAACTTTTACATGAATGTCCACAGTAGCTTTATTTGTAATAATGGAAAGAGAGAAAGAAAGAAGGAAGGAAAGAAGGAAAAAAAGAAAAAGGAAGAAAGAAAGAAGGAAAAGAAAAGAAAAGAAAAGAAAAAAGAAAAGGAAGAAGGAAGAAGGAAGAAAGAAAGGACAAACCATATGGTTGTCTTTCCAGTGGTGAAACTCTGTGATATACATACAAAGGAATACTACTCAGCAATAAAAAGGAATACGGTATTGTTGCCTGCAACAAACTGGATCTAAAGGGCATTATGCTTAGTGAAAAAAGTCAACCTCAAAAAGTTACATACTGCATAATTCTGTTTATATAACATTCTCAAAATGACAAAACTATAGAGATGAGAAGAGATTAGTGGTTGCCAGGGGACAAGGAAAGGGTAGGGGTCCAAATTTAAAAGGATACCAGGAGGGAGTTCCTTTGTAGTGATGGAAGAGTTTTGTATTTGTGGTGGCAGTTACACTAATTTATACATGGAATAAAACTGCATAGAGCTACACCTACCGCCCCTCCCCACAAATGCATGTAAAAATTGGCAAAAACTGAATAAAGCCTATAATATGCCTAACAGTGTTATACAATGTCGGTTTCTTCATTGTGATATTGTACTGCAGTTATATTAATGTAAGACGTCACCGCTGGAGAAAGATGGGTGAAGAGTGCATGGAACTCTGTGTACTATTTTTGCAACTTCCTGTGAATCTATAATTATTTCAAAATAAACAGAAAATAAGTAAAAGATCCTTCAGTCATTGTTTTATTAATAAAACTTTCTGCTGATGACAAGAGCTTTCATTGGTTGATTTTTCATAATTAATAAGGACAACTAATCTAGTCCTGTCCTTGCAACAGGTATATTATAAGCAATGTTTAAAAGACTGATAGTTTTCCATTGTATTTCCTATCATTGGTCCCAATACTGAAAACATTTTGGAACACAAAAAATTATTGCCCATTTGTTTGAAAAACTTTATTCTTTGAGGGTGGACTTAATTTTGCAAATGGCCAAATGTCACTGAGAGTCAAATATGGTCAATGAAGCAGATAACCAAGTTTAATAAAACATTTTTTTTCAAAACTAATGTGTCCTTGAAGATTTATCATCTTGTGTGACTTGTAAACTGGTTATAATAGGAGAGCTCTCAAAATGTCCTCAGGAATGACAGCATCATTGGTATTGGTAGGTTCCCAGGGTGATTACTTAGGAGGAAACATCCATTTACATGTATAAGTTCTGATGAAAGTTTTAAAAAAATTGCCTCATTTCTAGTCATGCTTTAACAGTGGTTCTTAAAAATGTTTACAGCTTATTTTGGAAATAGTACATTAAATAAGGTATCAAGTGTTTAAAGAGTAGCACTTATTAATCTTTTTCTAAGGCAGAGCAATACATATTACCTTACCTGTTTTATAATTCTGAACTATTGCAAGTGAAATTTTTGTTGACTTTAAACATAATTGTAACTCCCTTACTCCCTCCACCAAAGCTTAAAGGTGACTCAACTAGTACTACCGATAGTTAAGTAGTTAAAAATCTCCACTGACAAAGAGTATGCTCAGCCTTTGTGCTCAGCAGAAATTATGGCACAGGTTGAATGCAGACCCCACCCGGGAGTTCTGGCCTGCCTATTTGTAAGTGGACCATGACATAAAAACAATCTAAATTCCTACTGTAAACAGCCCAAATCACGAGTGACTGGACTTCAGACAAGTTTCGAGCCCTGATACCAGTGTTTTAACCATGGTACTTGTTCTTTTCCTTGAATGTTTTATTGCTTTATTATTTTATTTCCACTAGGAATTGTGGAGTTATAAATATTATTAGTGGTTTACCACTTTTGCACACATGTATCCTATTATTCTTGGAGATTTATATGTGAAGAAAGAGACTGGCCTCTTTCATTCCACCCATTCATCTACCTGCTCACATAGATGGGCTTCTGTCTGTTTAAAGAAGTCAGAAGGGACCACACAGAAACTAAGAAATTTGAGCAGAAGAATTACATCATGAGTATCTGACAAAAATGGTTTTATTATAGAAAAATCTCTAGTAATTATTTTAACTTTTTGTTCATTTCTTGATTTGCTTTAAAATAGCTTATTATTTAAACAATGAAGCAACTTACAACATATTATTTTGCTCTATAATACCCTTACAGAAGTCTTGGTGAGTTTTTTGGTTTTTTTTTTTTTTTTGAGACAGAGTCTTACTCTGTCACCCTGGCTAGAGTACAGTGGTGTCATCATAGCTCACTGCAACCTCAAACTCCTGGGCTCAAGTAATCCTCCTGCCTCAGCCTCCTGAGTAGCTGGGACTACAGGCATGCACCACCATTTTTGTATTTTTTGTAGCGACAGGGTCTCACTCTTGCTCAGACTGGTCTTGAACTCCTGGCCTCAAGCAATCTTCGTGCCTCAGCCTCCCAAAGTGCTAAAATTACAGGTGTGAGCCACAGTGCCCAGCCCCTTATAGAAGTCTTAAAAAATTTTGAACATTTTAAGAGGTCAATAAAATATGTGAAGAATTAATAACTAAAACCGCTTCTTATGAAATGCTATAAAAAGTGTCAAAACTTGGGAATTTGGTACCAGATTCTTGGGCCTATATAACATTATAGACACAGTAGCATAAGGGTTGAAAAAATACAAATAAAGATCACATTTAAAAACTTCTATTGTAACTAATACAACTGATCAAGGGAAACCAAAGACCCACATTTAATCATCCATTTCTTCTTTCATTTATTTGTCTTGCATTTAGTGAGCACCTACTATGTGCCACGCATGGTGAGATGTGCTGTGGATACAAAAAAAAAACAAGACATATGGTTGGAGGTGTGGGGGACATGTACGCTAATTAAAATATTACAGTATATGATGTGCTTCAATAGAAATATGCACTGATTAGTATAAGATCACAGAGAAAAAAATAACTATGGGAGGGACATGGAAGGCTTCCCAGAGGAGGTAATGATTGAGATGAACTTTGAAGAAGGAGCAGAAATTATATATGTCAATAAACTATATAAAAATAGCGATATGAAAGAGAGTGGTTTTAGCAAGTAGTGACGTGAATACTGGAGTCACACTGAGTCAACTAAATGCACATAAAGTAAGCAGTGGACACTTCTAAGTGCGATCACCAAAATCTAGGGTTTCTTTGGCAGTGCTTAGAACCATTTGGATATAAGGAGCTGGAAGAGGGTGGACTAGGGGTCCTATCAGTTGAGTATGTGGGTAGTTGTTGAAATATGTTTAACTTCCTGAACATAGTTCTATTATATTGACTCCTAAGTGGAAACGTTCTGTGGGATATATAATTTTCCACATAGGAAAAAGAGAAGAAGAAGGGTGACTTTAGAGATGGCTCTCAGACATCTAGAGTGTGTTCTTAATTTTCACCCTAACAAAGGGTGGATGGGGAGAAGGGTGTAGAGTGCTAGACTACTAGCTGGAGCCATCTGGGAAAAGCGAAGGAGAAAGTGAGCTGGGCGAGCAAATCCTGCTGATGTTCTCCCCCAGCCATAGCATCGAGCCTTCCTCACTCAAGTGATAACCAGATCTCATTCCCAATATATTCTCCAAGCTGTAATCCCGAATTCCCAACTTTCTGCTAGACAGTAAATATTTTCTTAGTAAGCCCCAACCTGTCTAAGACATACCTCTTTCCATTATTGGCTCCGCTTCTTGCCTGCTTTAATTCCATCAGTAATACTCAATTTTCCCATTAACCCCAGGCCTACCATTTTCAAAATTGTCTTTTATTCCTTCATCACATTCATTCTCATATCCAGTCATTTGCCAAGTCTGATCATTCTTCCTCCGCAAAAGCTTGCCTTTTCTCCCTTCTTCTCCACTCCCACTGTTACCATCAGAGATCGGGCACCTAGCACCCTGTGCCTGTATCACTGAAATACCTTTATTCCCCCTCTGGTCTCCTTACCTCCAGTCTCCCATTTGCTCAATATATGCTACAGATTAACTTTCCAAAAACCTCTTCATCATATCCCACTTCTACTCAAGAACTGAAGGTGGTTCTCTATTGATTACATGATGAAGTCTTAAGTTCATTTTATACTCAAGACATTTTACAATGGGACTAAATATACTGTTCCAGCAGACACTGCAATTTTCCTGTGTTTTGCACTATTGATGATATAGTCCATACCTATAATATCTTTTCCTCTTTACTCTGTAGTCTGCATCACATAAAATCCAGTTGAGGTTTTTACCTTCTCCATGAATGCTATTACTCCACAAATACTGTCACTACATAGGTAACATGTATGGAGTACTTTGGGCTAGGTATTATGCTAAGTATGTTATATAAGTTATCTCCTCTAATTCCCACAGTCATCCCACAAGGTACATCCCTGTTTTTCAGAGGGGAAAACTGAAGCATGGAGCGGTTAAGCAACTTGCCATTGTCATATATCTGCAAGCGAATGAGTTAGGATTCAAATCCAGGTGGTCTGATGCCAGAGCCTGGGCTCTATTAGTCTTACTTCCCCCAGTGGAAGACTTGTCTCTCCAGCACTTTATGATTTATTATGTGAACCACTTATTTGTCATTAATTCTATATGAGCTTCTGTGAAGTGCCCATGTTTACTAAGTCCACTATTAAGTATCTATTATATTTCAGGCTACTTAAAAGTAAGGGCATGCCTTGTAATTCTTTGTATTTTCATAATTTCTTGTACATAATTAGCATTCAATAAATATTTTCTGACTGATGAATGAATTGACTAATCTACCAGATGAATAATGTGGGTAAAATAATTTGGAGTTGATTGGCTTTGTCTACTTATCCAATAGCAAAATAGTAAAGATAAAAAACTGTTTTCACCATAAATTTTAGCCTGAAAGATCTGTCCAGCTGGAACAGTGGGGTTGCAGTAATTCATACTTTCGGATAGCTGACATTTGTACTGCTATCCTGGGTGACTACTGATCGGTCTGATCAAAAGTCATAGACTATTATGGATGTCCAGTCATGCATCATTTAATGATGGATACGTTCTGAGAAATGTGTTGTTAGGTGATTTCATCACTGTGCAAACATCATAGAGTGTACTTACACAAACCCATATGGTATAGCCTACTACCCACCTAGGCTATGTGGTATGGCCTTGTGCTCCTAGGCTGCAAACCTGTACAGCATGTTACTGCACTGAATACTGTAGGCAGCTGTAAGTATTTGTGTATGGTAAGCACAATGGTAAGTATTTGTGTATCTAAACATAGAAAAGGTACAGTAAAATACAGTATTATAATCTTATGAGACCACCATTGTATATGTGGTCTGTCATTGACTGAAATGTTGTTATGCAGCCCATGACTGTACTAAGTATGAGAGCTTAGATTTCAACCCAAATCTTCCATCCCCAGAGCCTACCGTCCTTCCTATGCACCATGGAGGCCTCCCAAACATGAAGAGTTTGAAAGGCTGGTGAAGAGCCCAGAAAGGACACAAATGGGAGTAATGGAGATTTGCATAGCATTCCATGGCTATGATGCTAACTCACCTCAGGGCTGTATTCCTACTAGAAGGACCTATCACATAGAATTAGCTATTCTTATCCATCGCACACCTTAGGAATACACCTGTGGCCATTACAAAAATTTTTTTGAGAGTGGGTAAAGAGTGTAAGAACTCTCTTAGAAAATTAAGGCATATGAACAAATCTGGCATTTGGACAACTGGATGAACTTTTTGGTGTTGATTAACTGTTTTTTGTTTAAGCGATCTAGTTCCTTTTGGCCTCAAAACCTACAAAGTACCAGCCTGTGAGATTAGGCACATGAGATCCACTAGGTTGAAAAATTGAAATCCAGGGTAAAACAAACAAACAAACAATTCTTCTAGATGTGTCATATGGCCATATGGGGTTCCATTGTAAAATGTCTCCTGGTTTATGTTACAAGTCATTGTTATTAAAACTATCAGCAATCACGAGTATGCTGAAGATGTGAGTAGATATTCCCATGACTGAGATTGTGGTTTTATAAGAAAGAAATTGGGAGGTCCAGCCAGCTCTGCTCCCTTTGTTTCTAAGGCAATACTTCCCAACCCTTAGCATGCTCAGAACCACCTGGTGGGCTTGTTAGAACACAGTATGCTGGGCCCCACTCCCAGAGTTTCTGATTCAGTAGGTCTGGAGGGGGCCTGAGAATCTGCAATTCTATTATATTATAATAAGTTCCCAAGTGATGCTGCTGGTCCAGGAATCACACTGTGAGAACCACTGTCCTAGGGTATAAAGTGGGATCTAGGATGCAAGGAAAGTGTATTAGTCAGGGTTCTCCAGAGAGACAGAACCAATAGGAGATATGTGTGTGTGTGTTTGTGTGTGTGTGTGTGTGTGTGTGTGTATGATATACATGTATATACATACAGTTGGCCCTCCATATCCATGAGTTACATATCTGTGGATTCAACCAACTGTGGATCAAAAATATTTTTAAGAAAATGAACATCTGTGTCTGTACTGAACATATAAAGACTTTTGTTCTTATCATTATTCCCTAAACAATACAGTATCACAACTATTTACATAGCAGTTATGTTGTATTAGGTATTATAAATAATCTAGAGATGATTTAAAGTATATGGGAGGATGTGTATAGGTTATATGCAAATACTATAACACTTTATATCACAGACTTGAGCATCTGTGGATTTTGGTATCTGCAGGGTAGTCCTGGAACCAATCTCCTACATATACGGATGGATGACTATAGAGAGACAGATAGATAGATAGATGACAGGGGATTTATTAGGGGAATTGGCTCACACGATTATGGAGGCTGAGAAGTCCCAAGATAGGCCGTCTGCAAGCTAGAGACCCTGGGATGCCAGTAGCATGGCTCAGTCCAAGTCCGAATGCTACTGGTATAATTCTCAGTCTGAGGCCAAAGGCCTGAGGACCTGGGAGGCCGCTGGTGTTAAGTTCTGGAGTTAACTAAAGGCTGGAGAGCCTGGAGTTCTGATGTCTGTGGGCAGGAGAAGAAGAGTATCCAAGGTCTGGGGGCAGTGGGGGGTGGGGAGAGAAAGAGAAAGGGGGAGAGAGAGAGAGAGAGAAAGAGAAAGAGGGGGAAATTGCCTTTCCTTGGCTTTTTGTTCTATTTTGGCTCCCAGCCAATTGGATGGTGCCCACCCACATTGAGGGTGGATCTTCCCCACATAGTCCACTGACTCACATGCCAATCTCCTCTGGAAACACCCTCACAGACACATGCAGAAATAATGCTTTAACAGTTTTCTTGGTATTCCCTTCTTTTTTTATCTTTTTTAGAGACGGGATCTTACTCTGTACTCCCTGGGCTAGAGTTCAGTGGTGTCATCGTAGCTCACTGCAACCTTAAACTCCTGGGCTCAAGCAATCCTCCTGCCTCTGCCTCCCAAGTAGCTGGGACTACAGGCACACATCACCACACCCAGTTAATTTTTTAAACTCTTTTTGTAGAGATCAGATCTCATTATTTTGCCCAGGCTTGTCTTGAACTCCTGGGCTCAAGTGATCCTCCCGCCTCAGCCTCTCAAAGTACTGGGATTATAAACATGAGCCACTGTGCCTTAATTCCTTAATCTAGTGAAGTTGATACCTGAAATTAACCATCACAGGAAGTATACCCCTTATAGTCATTAGTGATATATTAAATAACAGGCAGCTTCTAACATGGCTCCCAGTAATCCATACCTCCTGGTATTCACACCCTTGTGTAATCCCCTCCTCTTGAGTGTGAGCTGGATCTAGTGACTTTCTTCCATCATAGAGAATGCAGCAAAAGTGATGGGCTGTCCCTTCCATCATCAGATTATGAGAGACTGTTGTCTATTTTGCTAGCACTCTCTCTTTTGCTCACTTGCTAGCACTGGTGCAGCCAGATGACATGCTATAAGATGGTCTATGTAGAGGCCCACATGACAGGGAACCTAGGGAAGCCTGCAGCCAACAGCCCTGGAAGAACAGAGGCCACAGTCCACCAACCAGCAAGGAACTGATTCCAGCCAATAAGCAGGTGAGTGTGTCAGGAATTGGATCCTTCCCAGTCAAACCTTGAGATGACCACAGCCATATGAGGGACCCAGAGGTAGGGATCCCGCTGAGCTGCGCCAGACTTCTGACCCATAGAAACTATAAGATAATAAATGTGGTTTTAAACTGCTATGTTGGGGGCGAATTTGTTACACAGCAGTAGATGACTAATACAAGTGATCTCTTCTCCTTCCATCACGTACTAGCTGGGCAGCAGAGCAAACAGCAGGGGGACTGAGAGAAACTTGCCTTAGTGTGAGTGATGAGAACCTTTCTGTAGCAAAGCTATCTGGGTATTGTACAAAGCCATGTCAAAAGTCTTTATTCTCCAGGGTATAGGGTTATTTATTTTGTACTTAGAGAATCATCTTTAAATGGGAATGTTTATTCAGATATCTTATTGCTAATTCTCAGAAGTTCTCATTTTGCACTCTAAGAATAGCTATATGAAAAACAAAATCCTAATGGAGTGAACAAAAAAATTCCATTTGTTAGTCTGTCATATAACTACACACTTAAGCGTCTAAGTGCCATGAGTATTTTATAACAAATTCACATCTGTTAGAAGCTAATACCTATAGGTAGATAGAAGCTAAAAATGCATGCTCCTTCTTAACATAATTTACCATACATTTAAAGAAAATAACCAAAAGGAACATTTTGATTTCACACAATTAGAAATGATGCTGTATGTTATTTACATGGTTTTTTTATGGCAGAGAAAGAGATCAAAGATCAAATATGCCTAATGTTTTCCATTTTGTCAACATATCTCAAGACAAATCTATTAATACAAGTCAGTAATAGAATTCTATCATAAAAGACAAATAGATTATTGGTGTTTTAATAATGACTACATGACTTCTGTGGATTAAAATCAGGATGATCTAAATATTAATAGATTAATTTATGTGGAGGAAAAGTTGCAAATCATTCACTTAAAAATTGGCTTTATGCCCACATTCTAGAGGCACACTAGGGAGAGTTGTAGCTGCACAGCTAATGTCTACACAGAGTGAATTTCAGAACATAATTTATGTAGATGAAGTGTGCAGAATGTTTTTATTTGTTCTACATCTCACTGTCTCACCTCTGCATGAACTTCCCAAACCCAGATCTACTCCAAATATTCTTACTCCCCTTCTCCACACTTCCCTCCAACGTGTTTGCTTTGGCAACTTTCATGTTCTTACAAACAATTCTCCCAAGGAAATCAATCACTCTTGCACCCAAAGAGAAATACTGTACTCTCAATGCGATGACAAAATGAAACATGTTTGAGGCAAACCATGTGTTCCCGCGTGTCCGGGATTATGCTATTTGCTCAGGGAACATGTTCCTAATGTGTTTGGCTTCTGTTACCCCTTGTGATTGCAACTTTCATTGTCTTTTGGAATTTATGATTTCAGAAGCAACTGCTTGGACTCATTTAATGGGACACTTTTGGAATGTGAATCCTGGGGGATTCACTGGGCAATGTCATTCTGTTCTCCCTTTCAGGCAAGTCTAGCCCATATAAGGGCACTTGGTGTTTTGAGGAATTATGGGAGACTAATTCTCTTTTTCATTTGGAACCTCAGACAAATGGCTTATCTAAATGATATGGATCTTCCATGCTTTGAAAGCTCTTCGGTTCATCAATCATGTTATTTGGGAAGAAATACTTTCTGGCAATTGAGTGAGGCAATGTCATTTTAGAAAAGAGCTTTCCTGTGGTTCTTTTCTCAGAGGCACTCAAAGAAATTGACTGAATTGGTTCCTCGATTTGGCAGAATATTACTTAGAAGAGAAGCACCAGTATTACCAGTTTCATTTTATAAGCACGAGATCCATGAGCTAATCAATATTCCTGCCCTGATCTCTTTGCTCTGATGGATATCTACTTCCTTACCCCAAGGGTTGTCATAGTAGTTGGCGAGTTCCAGGCCCACGTGGCAGTTTAGCTGGGTCTCTGCACTGTCCTCTCCTGGAGCCCTTCAGTAAGCCCTGAATTCACGTCCTGCCGTGATCCCACCTACCTCCTGGGAAACTCAGTCCCTGCAAGTGTGGTGTTTTTTTTTTTCTTCCCTGTATCTTATCAATCAGATTTTTTTAGAGCAACAAATTGGGATAAGTAAATTTTCCCAGTCTGGTGTCTAGTATATTTAAAAATCAAGTACATAAAAATCAAAGCTATCGATCACTCTCATTGCAGCAAATGGAATGACACAGGCTCAGAAAAGGTACACAACAGAGTCTAGTCATAAGTGGTGGAAAGAGACCTTAGTTTAAAAGAAAAGAGGAGGCAAGAATTAATACATTATAGAGACTGGAAGTACAGTTCTATTCAGTAAGAAAAACGTTGATATTCAAAATTTTAGGGTTTCTATTAAGAGAACTTTAATCCTGGGGGCATTGAAATGAAAATTTTACATTATCCCCACAGACATGGGGGGCACTGTGTACCTAAACATGGGCTTATATGATAACGCACTGGCTAAGATCACAGGCTTGGGAGTACAGAGACCAATGGCTGGAGACCAGCTCTGCCACTTATTAACCTGGTGAATAAGCTATTTAACCTCCCTGAGCCTCAGTGTTCTCATTTGTAACATTGAGAATAGTAACATCAACCTCATAGGTTTATTGTGAAAATTATATAATATAATGCATGCAAAGCACTGGCACATGATACAGGCTAAATCAGTGTTAGCTGCTGTCATCTCACTATCAATTTCAATCATCATATTATCACTATCATTGATATAACATTCTAGTCAGGGTCATGGAATATACAGCTTAGTCTATTTATGCTATAAAAAAGAGATGGCCAAAGTAAATGCTCTAAAATTTTTTTTAAGAGAAATAAGGGGTTATAAAACAGGAGCCAGAGAAAACTTTTTTTTTTTGAGACAGAGTCTCACTGTGTTGCCCGGGCTAGAGTGCTATGGTGTCAGCCTAGCTCACAGCAACCTCAAACTCCTGGGCTCAAGCAATCCTCCTGCCTCAGCCTCCCGAGTAGCTGGGACTACAGGCATGCGCCACCATGCCTGACTAATTTTTCTATATATATTTTTAGCTGTCCATATAATTTCTTTCTAGTTTTAGTAGAGACGGGGTCTCACTCTTGCTCAGGCTGGTCTTGAACTCCTGAGCTCAAATGATCTGCCCGCCTCGGCCTCCCAGAGTGCTAGGATTACAGGCGTGAGACACCGTGCCTGGCTGAGAAAACTTTTTTTTTTTAATTTTTTTTAACTATTATTTCAGCATATTGTGGGGGTACAAAAGTTTAGGTTACATATATTGCCCTTGCCTCCCCCCACCCCGAGTCAGAGCTTCAAACGTGTCCATCCCCTAGACAGTGCGCATCGCACTCATTATGTATGTATACACCCATCCCTTCCCCCACTACATCTGTCCGACATCCAATTAATGTTGTTCCTGAATGTGTAGAGAAAACTTTTAAGGGAGGCGGGCCCTTTGCAGGCCCTTGGTCTGGGTCTTGAAGGTGAGGTGGGAATTGTCACCCAGTGTCCTGTCCCCACCACCTGCACTGTACTAATGTGGCAGTACCTCTCTGTTGTGGACTGAATATTTGTGCCGCTTCCCCGAAACTTATATATTGAAGTTCTAAGTCTCAATGTGATGAAATTTGGAGGTGAGGCCTTTGGGGAGGTAATTGATTTTAGATGAGGTCATGAGGGTGGAGCCCCCATACTGGGATTAGTGTCCTTAAGAGAAGAAGAAGAAGAAATTAGAGCATGCTCTCTCTGCCATATGAGGACACAACAAGCAGGTGGCTGTCTGCAAGCAAGGAAGAGGGCCTTCACCAGGAACCAAATCTATCAGCACTTTGATCTTGGACTTCCCAGCCTCCAAAACTGTGAGAAATAAGCATCTCTTGTTTAAGCCACCAGTCTATGGTATTCTGTTATAGTAGCCAGAGACGATGAAGTTAGTTACACACAGAGGCAGCCTCAGCATGGAAATATGCCACCTTCCAGGTGGGCGGTCTCATTGGTTTACTGGACACAAGGCTCTTTAGTGATGCCTTTCCTTGACTGGTAGGAACAAGTGTCCTCTTTTGGCTGTGGTCACTAAGTAAAGGAAATTTGAGTTGGAATGATTGAAACCTGTTCTCCTTTTGCTTCCAAAGAATTTAATTTCCTCAGCCATGATTTTTTTTTTGTTGTTGTTTGGCTCTCTGCAGTTCTTACTTTTCTTAGTCCTCTCATCTCTGCCATTCAGTTTCAAAATAATGTAAAGTGCATCCAACTTTTACTAGTGCTATCTTTCCTTTTCTGTCTTAAATTTAGGGCCTGGGTCTCTTTGATCAAAAGAAGCCATAAGCTCCTTTCACACTTTAATTTTGAGTTGGGGGAGTGTGGGGGCCAAAATCAGACATGTGGAAACCATTATTAAGTCATTAAGATCAGGACACTTAGTGACCAGTGTAAACCAAGCAAGTGAAGGAAGTGCAGAAGAGAAGGGAGAGTTTTCATTCCTCTAAGTCTCTCCAGCTGTGGCTCCCCACACTGAATAATAACCTCTAATGCAGAATACATGGAGACGTGGGTTCTCGGTTCCTAACAGTTCATTTTACTTTCTATTTCCCAGTACTGCGGTTGCTTTTGAAAGCTACCAGGTTGCATTAGCATAGGATCTCCATGACTCTTCAGGTACTTTTCTTCTGTATTTATTTTAACCATCTTGCACTTGGGAAGTCTACTTTTCATGATGGGTAAATTTACTTTCTGCTTGCTCTGACCCAACTTCATATTTTCAATATCTGCTCATTTACACCTTCTGCATGTACTTCTTGGCAGCGGTACCCTGCACGCTCTCTTCCAGAACAATCCCCGCCCAGCTTCCCTTCTCTCCAAGACAGAGCCACCGAGAAGCCGTCTGTAGGAGACGCTCTCTAAGGACTGCCGCATTGTTGGAGGTGAACATCGAGCTCATGAACCGGCAGTCAGTCTATTTTCTTAACGACTGTTGACTGCCACCGGTTAGGATAGCTTTATCCAGTTCTCAGTCAACATTTAAAAAATTCTGGTCCAGTATTTTTCAGGTTATCTTTACAGTTCAAGGCTGTTTAGTATGAATCCTCATTTGTCGGTTTGCAAACTTGATCCGACTTCATCTTTCATAGCTTTTCCAAGGTAGTGGCCACTGGCTTTGCAACGATTGAATGAAGTAGTTGTTTTATTACCTTTGGAGCAGACTCAACATCTTTACTTCGGTAAAGTTAAAAGTGTCTTTCTTGGATGAGTATTAGGAGGACGAAAGACGAGAGGAAGGAAAGGCTTAGCACGGCGGAGGGATGTGTTGAGATAGATGGTGTGCTGTTTTCATCCAGTTTTGCTGTTGTTTGCGCTTACGCTGGAACCTCTGAGCTTTGCCTTTCCTTTCTCAGGAAGGGACGTTTCCCGCTATTTTCTCTCTCGTTGGCTTGGACAGGAAACAGCGTGCGTTCCTCTTTCCATTCAGCCCAAACATAACACACGAAGCCTCCCGTGCTTTGGGGGCCATGTGGTTGTGTTCTAAGCGCCATCTGCCGAAAGATGGTCTTGGGAAAGCTGCTTCCCCAGAGCAGAGAGACCTCTCCGGAGCGAGCGATCGCCGGCGCGCACATTCAATAGGCCCAACTGCACTTGGCTCCGTCACAAACCTAATACGGCAGCCCATATTGTTGCTCGGGAAGTCTCCAGCCAAACCGAGTTCTTGTAAAAATAAATACTCATCAGCAAATATTTTGATTAGTTAAAAATGTTCGAAGCAGCTAGCCCCCCGCTCCCTCCTCCCCCACGGCGCGAACGCGGAGAAGGGCCCGGTGCGCGCCCAGCCCGCGGGCGCCGGGACAGCTGGGCTCGGCGCGGCGGGGCTCGCGCGGCCTCCGGGGCGCGCCGATCCGAGGGCCCGCGGGACGCGAGCGCTGGCAGCAGGCGGCCTCGCCCTCCCCGGGGCCGCCGGCACAGAGCCGCTCGCAACCCTGATACACTTACTTGCCTTAAGCTCTTTATTAACTCCCCCGGAGGAGCGCGGCTGCGGCTGCGGCTGCGGCCGCGCCTCCTGCGCCCCGGTGGTCTGGCTCCTCCGCGCGGCGCACATGCTAAACAGATTAACATGCCTTGGCTGACCCACGCTTCGCAACCCGCGGATAGGGTTTCTGCAGCTCCATGTGGAAATTAACCTATCTGTACCCGTGGTCAGCTGCGCCCGGCCGCTCCTGCGCCGGCCGGGCAATCCAAACAAACCCGGGCCGCTGGCTCCCTTTGTTACTCGCGGCCCCCGCCCCCCTTCCCGGCCAGATATTTATTGGAAAAGAGGTTCTCCTCTCTGGCTGAAGGTAGGGCACATTTCTGAGAGCTCTTTATTTGTAAATGATTTTTGGCAGGGCCAGGCACCCTTCGGAGGGGGTGGCAGGGAACTCAAACTCTATGACTGGAAGGTTTCTAGCCCTCCGCAGGCAGGGAGCTGTTTATGTTTGCCCAGGGCACCCTAGTCCTGGTCATTAAAAATACATGCACTGCCTATATTTTGCTTTTGTAACAACTTCTCTGTTTAATATGGTTGTTTGCTTTGTTCTAGGGCAAGTTATTCCCTCACCCCCATCTCCTCCTCCCATTCATGCCCAGTAAGCAAAGTGAGGGGATTCTTCTAGGTTTTCTTTGCTACTTACAGGAACTGAAAAGGCAAACTCAGACCGGTGGGTACCAGCCCGAGGCGAAGTATAATACACATCGCAGCAGCATCTGCCTCTCAACCTGCTTCTTCCAGAAGTTCAGGATTATTGATGGATCTCTAGGTTACTTGTTAAGCATTTTCCTCCTATTATTAATATTTCCTCATATTATCCTTGTTATAATTATATATATAGGCACTAGGTACAGACTGCAGGGGTCTGTGTCAGTTGGGTGGGGCTGCTGTAGTAAATACTGCCCAGGAAGATGAAAGTAGCTTTTCATATTCCTTTCCCTGGTGTTGGTCATGGAATGTTCCATTATTTGGGAACCACAAATGGCTACTTTGTGGGAGGGCTGCTGCTCATGATCCATCCATGGTTGCCTTGTCCCTACTCAACATGAGCCCCGGTTATTTGAGGTTGCCGGCTATGCCATCATGCCTCACTGGCTTCTGGCAGTGTTGTGTCACTTTGTTGGGGTGGTTTGTGTGTGTCCTTGATGTTGTTTCTCAAGGCCCGTGGCAGCCATCCATCCCACTTGCAACGACTTTCCAGTCAGCCCTCGCTGCAGTGCCCTTTGCTATCTTGGCATCGATGACTGTGTGAGACTTCCAGGTGGTGCTGATCAAACTGCGATGACAGTGTCAATGTGGCAGGGTCTCAATGCACCCACAGTCAGCAAGAAGGTTGGGCACAGCTGCCCCTTAGCAGATCACCATTTGCCAGCCTGCTGAGTGACGTGCTGACTCTGTTGATTCATTTTGCCCTTTCTTTCAAGTAGTGTATTTCTTGGATGGATGGCACGTTCCTGAGGTAGAAAAAGCTTTCAGAGCTGCAGACTCCCAGAAAAACAATCAGGAACTGATTGGCAGCACATTTTAGGTGGTTTCAGTCTGACACTGAGGAGATGAACTAGAATTGGCCCTGATCATATGCCCACAGCTAAGAACTGTATTGAAACCGAGCTATAAATAAATGTGCTGAGGAAAAGGGAAATCATGGTCCCCCCCAAATACGCATGGCCGTGAAAAACCTAGATTCTCCTAAGGCAACAGAAACCACTGAGCTTGAAAAGAAAAGAAATTAGGTTCAAGATCCAAGGCAACACAAAGCCTGAGTCAGTCAAGAGCTGGGGATTCTTTTTTCCTCCGGTATGGATAACATCTCAGAATTCCTTCCCGCTCTGGAACCGTGGTGTTTAATCAGAGGCTTACTGTGAGAGCATTTCTCCACGTTTCTCACAAGGCAGCTGGCATCTTGATTTCTGGTAATCCTTTTCCCCCTTCATCAGCACCTATACTCGATATTGTCCATATGGATCATGTGTGTGGGAACACACAAATTACGGCAGCTTTTGTCTTTTGTCGTGAAGGGCTGACAGGGCCATAAACACACACAGCCTCCCTCCTCCAGGAATTCCTCATCCTCCCTGTGTGGCTCTAGCCCTGTGGATAATATCATTATAGGACTAAACAAATAAACAGTCGGTCCAAATCAACCAGGAGGCACTGGGGACTACACAGTTCCTCTCTGCAAAGATGATACAAGTAAATTTACACTCACGGCTTGGAAGTGCTCCAGCGGCTATGAATAGCTGTTCAGTTCTGTCAGGCTGGGCAGGAGCGAGGGCGCTGGGCTGACCTCCCAGCTCTGTCTTTGCTTCAATCAGTGTGAGCTTTCAGGGTTCTGTTTTCCTTACTATTCTCAACTGGGAACATCAAGGACCAATAACACTTTTTATGAACCCTGAGCCCAAAGAAGCAGCTTTTACTACAAAGTTAACATATTAAACCCGATGACATGGATGAAAGGTTAACACACTTCTGCCAGCCTGGACCTTCCCCTTAGAATGTGACTTCTGCATCCAGGCTGTCGCTGCTGCTGCTGCTACTGCTGCTGTGGACGCCGCTGCCATCACTCTGCCACAGCCCCGTTTGACAAGCACATTGATTCATTCCACTTCAGCAAAAGAACAGAAACTGACTGTAGTCAGAGCCACAGCAAACACTGACCAACAAATTGATTAATATAATTTTTTCATTGGAAAGAGTCAGTTACAATGATAACATGAATACCTCCTGCAGTTTTCTTTTTCCAAGTGTAAAAACTGAAGCTTTCTTGTTTAGTATCTCTGTACCTGTGTCAACAGTCCTCGGGATGTGTGGACCTCTTTTTTTGCCCATTCTGGTGGCCTGAGAGTTTGGTTCTTTTTTGTCCATTACTCTGCCTGCAACTGTGTGATAGTTGTGTGTTGAAAAATAAAACAAGGCTGAAAAGAAATATTCCAAAATGTTAGTTGTGGTGGTAAAATTATATTTTTAAAAATATCTTTATATTTCTCTGTTTTTTTCCCTAATTTTGATCCAAGAGTATATGTTATTTTTAGAGTCAGATAAAAAATATTATAAAAAGGTTCTTTTTAAACAAAATTTGTCCTCTTGTGTTAAGCTGTAATTTCTGTCAGTAGGGATTACACTTAGCATTATAAAAGTAACCCCCAAGGCATGGAATTGTTGGCCTTTTTGGTTTATCTGTTGGAAACCAGGGATCAGGCATTCAGAGGATTTGCCTACAATTTATTCAGGAAAGTAGAGATGGGCCAATAGAGAAAAAGAGCAAATAAAACAGATGAAAACAGGTTTTTTGTTTTGTTTTGTTTTTAAAAAGACTAAGGCAGCATTACTTTGAACAGGTGCTTTCTGGTATTTATGACCCATTCTGGGACCCTATAAAAAACAACTCTATCCTCTTCAAGCTCCCAGAGGCCTCCACAGGTGTGCACCACCACATCTGGCTAATTTTTCTATTATTTGTAGAGACAGAGGTCTTGCTGTGTTGCTCAGGCTGATCTCAAACACCTGGCCACTACCAGCCCTCCCACCTCGGCCTCCCAAAGTGCTGAGATTACAGGCGTGAGCCACCACACCCTGCCCGGGTAAGTAATTTTTGAATGCCAGCCTATCTGAGCTTCATGAAAGGACACTAAAGAAAGGGGGTTTACTTGTGCTCAGGTTGAATTTTAAAGGAGAAACTGGATATTCCAGGGAAACAGGCATTGCAATGGCAGTTGGAATCAAAGTGTGATACAGCCAGGAGAATATGCGACTCTGGACTAGTCCCAGGTTTGGTGACAGAGATGAAAATGATGATTCACCTGGACAGTCATTTCTTTCACCTAGAGAAAGCTCCTTCTGAAAAATGTCCTGGTTCACACTATTTTTAATAAGATATACAATACTGTTACAAGGTCTCTTCTAGCTCTAAGATTTGACAACCAGTCTTTCTGCACAATAATTCTTCAATGCTTTTCTGACTCATTGATTAGTTTAAAATCCTGGAGACTGGAGCACAATTTGGGGAAAAGGGAGTGATATTTTCTTCCTCTTTTTCCCTTTACAGATGTATTGCAGTCCCCAAAACCTTAATATTTTAAAATCTGGATTTTTCCCTTAAGTGTTATTTTTCAAAGCAATTTTACAAAAGACTTTCCCACTAAGTTGTAACTATGACAGAGACTGTTGATTGTCTTATAATATCTGCTGTTAACCTTTTTCCTTTTAATAGGAAAACTCCCTAAGTTTTAGCTGGGCACATGGCCACCTCTAGAAACTACATTTCCAGGCTCCCTTGCAGCTAGATGTGTCCATGTGACCAAGATCTGGCTAATAGGATATGAGTGGAAGTGACATACAACTCTGGTCATATCCTTACATGGAAGATGTCATCCTTAACATACTCTGTCTTTTACCTGTAGCCTTACACAAAGACAGGTGGTGGTGAGCCAGTTTTGGCCAAGCAGATGAGGGCAACATCATAGTGTCAGAGCAACAAGATAGAAGAAACTTGGGTCCTACTGCAGCACTGCCCACCCTACCTTGAATACTTTCTGCCAGCTCAGATATTTGCATAAGAGACAAATAAATCTATTTTATTTAAGCCACTATCATTTGATCTTTGTTAAAGCAGCAAACCAACATTCTAACAAATGCAGCAAGTGTTCTTAGTGTATTTAAATTATGACCTGATTTATAAAATTTTGTGCTACACACATTTTCAAGAAAGCATTTATTGCATAAATCAAGGTATAATTCTGTTATACCTTGGCACCGCTATCCTTCCAGTCCCTAGACAACAAATATTGCAATCATCTCTGACTCCTCTTTTCTTCTTTGTCCATGTCCAATTAGTCCTCAAGTCTAGGTGAAATTTTTTCTTCATAGTGCCTATGACATTTGACTCTTCCTTTCCATATCCACAGCCAGCCCTCATCCATGCTCTGCCCATCTGATGCCTAAGTTACTGGAGTGATTCTTAATTGTATCCAAGTCTCTAATACAGCCAAGTCCCAGCCTGTCCACTACAGGATAAATCTTCCTAAACACTACTTTCTTCACTTCTTCTTATCATGAACTCTGTATTTCCAGTTGCATCATACAAAATTTCCAATAATTCATTAATTGATTTACAAAAGTGGCAGTTTCATATGGTTAACCTAATATTTAGGCTGAATTCAAAGAATTCCAGCACTTGGGTTCACCTTTTATTTACAGCTCCAGCCCTACCATATGATCCTTTATTCAGTCTGCCCAGCTTTCTTACAGTCTTCTGCACACCTTCTTGAGTCTTCTTGCTGTGCTTCTCTTTGATGTAGTTTGCTCCCCCCTTAGTAAGTCTTCTCCCTCTCTAATGATGCCACTCTCCATTTCATTAGAGACTCAGTTCTAGACTCTCTTCCTCATTACAATTCTCCTGACCAATCATCACACTTTATAGGAAACTGAATTCTTAACTTGAATTCCTATAGCATTCTCTAACAATACAACTATCTTCTTGCTTAATTATAAAATCTTCAAGGACTGTGTCTTCTAATTTCTTGAGCAATTCTTGTTTTGTTTTTTTGTTTTCTTTTTTCTTTTTATTTATTTATTGTTTTTAGCAATTCTTAATTTTAAAAAGGTTTTGCTCTTAATGGGTACTTAATAAACCGCTTTCTGACTTGAAAAAGCCATTAAACTGTTAACTTTCCTAGTCTGACTTGAAAACAAACACTCTCAGTAAAATGTCACAATTACCTCTAGAAAAGGAACTATGTGAATACCTACCAGCCAGATAGTACAAGAAGTAGTACTTTTTCTACCATTTGAAAAGCATGAATGGCACTAGCTTAGGTGCCCCCCCCCTTCTCTCTCTCTCTCTCTCATGCATGCACACAAAGGGGCTCCCTTGGGTCATTTCTCCTCACTTGAGCACTGTGGTTTGAATCTGCATAGCACTTTCTATTTTTTCTTTTTCTAACTTATCAAAATTCTCTCTTACTTAGGAATTTTCTTATTCATAGTACCTGTTGTAACTCTGGTTTTACCTGCCTACCTCCCCTGCTAGGCTGTGAGTGCTCAGGGGATGTTGGCTCGTGTTTTTGTTTGATGAATGCGTGTGTGAATGATCCATCAGTAGAGTTCTATTTCAAAGGAAAACAAAATTAAAGGCTGAGAAGTAGCAGGTATCAGCACCAGGTTTTTCAAACCTTCTGGCTCTAGTAGTGTAAGAATGCTATATGTATGGCCCTCACCAAGTGTCATTTTTGTGTTGCTCAAAAAGGAACAACTGGCTCTCAAGACTTGCAAAACCTCCAGGTAAGATGAAAAGTTGCTGTGGTCTTACCTCATGAGCACCCCTTTACCCAGGCCCATCACCTTCATGTCCTCCTCTTGCTCCACAGGGATCAGAACACAGTTTGTAAGTGCTCGGTTTTTCCCTTCACTGATCAAAGTTAACACACAGGGCTCACAGGAAGGAAGGAGGAATTAGAGACAGACTCTATCTATGACGCTACCGATACCTAAGTATGTACCTTTTTTCATGGCTGGAAATAAGCCTGATTAGGATGGCATTATGATTAATTCTATGTATCAACTCAAATAGGCCAAGAGGTGCCCAGATTATTTCTGGGTGTGTCTGTGAGGGCATTTCCAAGGGAGACTAGCAATTGAATCAGTAGACTTAGTAAAGTAGACGGCCCTCCCCGATGTCGTCAGGCACCATCCAACGATTGAGGGCCTGAATGGAACAGAGGCAGAAGAAAGAGGAATTTGCCTCTTTTGCTTTCTGCCTGCCTGCAAGCTAGGACATATGTCTTCTCCTGCCTTTGAACTGGGATTTATGCCACTGGATCCCCTGGATCTCAGGCCTTTGGACTCAGACCGGAATTTACACCACCAGCTTTCCTGGGTCTCCAACCTGCAGACAGTGAGACCTCTCAGCCTCCATAATTGCTGATATAGGTACGTGTGTGTGTGTGCGTGTGTGTGTGTGTATGTGTATATTATATATATATATATATATATAAATATAAGATGTATTAGATATCTATATTTCCTACTGGTTCTGTTTCTGTGGAAAACCATAATACAGATGGCTTTAGTGTGATTTCTCTAGGCTTCAGATTTTTCTAACCTGAAATATGAAACAGTAATATCTCTTCCTATGGCCAAAGGTATGGTCTATGATTTTGAAGATGAAAATAATTTAAAAAAATTTCTGGATACACCGGGTTGTGAAGGAAATGAAAAGAATTTGGCCAGAGTTTGTAAATAATTTAAAAATTAGAAAATACATTCTATCAAGACTAGGGAATTAATATCATTTGAATTTATATTGCTTGGTCAGGAGGGAAAAAAGAAATGAAGAGTGCCTTTATAATAGCGTTCAAATATAAGAAAATTTGTTGACCAGATGTTCTCAATTTCACCTGAAAAGAGAGGAAAAATAAGGAATGAATTTAAGAAACACCATGGGGAATGTGAGGCAGACTTTTCTGACACTGTGGATCAGTGGCTCTCAAATTTTAGTGTGCAAAAAACCCAAGAACTTATCTAAAATGCAGATTCCTGGCCTCTACACTTAGTAGTTCTGACTTGGTGGATCTGGGGTGGAGCCTATGGAACTACATTTTTAATAATCCCCCACTCTCTGAAGTTGAATTGAGGTGGATTGTCCTTAAATCACACTTTGAGATCTGCTGGGGTGGATGGCTGAATGGAATGGATTCTTAGGGAAATCACTGAGCTTTGCTTTACTAAAGAACTTCATAAAGTTATCTTTGTTTTATTTCATTTCATTTAAATATAGGAGCGCTTATAATTTGTTTAGGGGGTTGTATTAAGTTGAATAGCAATCCCCCCAAATTCATGTCCTGCCCAGAACTTCAAAATGTGGCCTTATTTTGAAACAGGGTTCATTGCAGATGTAATTAGTTAAGATGAGGTCATACTGGAGTGGGATAGGTCCTTAATCTAAGATGACTGGTGTACATTTAATAAGAGGGTAAGAGACAGAGGGAGAGTGCTATGTGACAACGGAAGCAGAGATTGGAGTGATGCATCTATAAGCCAAGGAATGCTAGGGATTGCTGAAAACCACCAAAAGCTAGGAAGAGGCAAAGAAGAATCTTCCCCTAGAGCTTTCAGAGGGAACATGGCCCTGCCAACACCTTAATTTCAGGCATCCAGGCTTCCCAACTGAGAGAGAATAAATTTCTATTGTTTGAAGCCACCCAGCTTGTGGTACTTTTTTAATGGCAGCCTTAGGAAATGAATGTAGGGAGTTTTGATATAGTCCTGACACTAGGCAGAGAAGTAGATGAGCTCTCAATATAGGCGTTTATTGTTTCATAGGCTTGTTTACTCATATTTTTAAGGGTATAGGTATTCAAATATTTGCAATAGTCATAAACCAATAGTAGTTTATCAGTATTTATAACATCCTTGTCCTAAACTGTGCCTTAAAACTGAACATACATAATCTTGAATATTTGAGATAAGTGGGCCTTGACTTTTTATAAGATTAAAGAAGTAAATGCACTTTTTAAAAAACCGCAGAATACTCCAAAGTTTTATACAGAAAGTGAATTCATTTTGAGGTTGAGTTGTCAATTGTAAATAGATTCGAAGCCACTTTCTCCTCTTAAAATTGCAAAAGTTAATTTCAAGAATAAAACTGATTTTTTTTCCATCAGTTTGCAATGATGGTGAAATTTTTTACAGAAAGTTTATCTACTTGAACAAAACTTCAGTAACTTGGGCCTAGAAGAAAAATTCATGCAAGAAATTAAACTTATTTCCTTATAAGACATGTTAAGAGAATCCCCCCTTTCTTGATAGTTGCTTTGTAATTGTTAAGTTATACTAATAGCTTTTGCTTTTCAATGCTGAAAATTCCTTATGTTTTTTGGTTGTTCACTTTTTAGTGAACCTAACATCTGAAAAGCCATTGCTTTGCTGGCATTTAATTTGAAATCTCTTACTTCCCAGGTAGGTGCTGTAGGAGGGTGTAACATGACAGAGAAGGGGCAGAGAACTTGGCTTGTTTCTGGCATATCAGTTCTTTCCATTAATAAAACACTCAACTGAGTCATTTTCTCTGGCCACTTTTCCATTGTAAAAAAACCTAAATCAAAGAACTGGACTGCTTTTATTGGCAAAACAGTAGATAAATCAGGCATGTAAAAATGCAAGAAGTATTCAGCACAAGTACTACACAGAGTGGACTTGCTGGGTGAAAGGTTTATTCTGTCAATTTTCCTCTTGAGACACTTAGGTTTAAGGAAATGTTTGCACTGTTCTAGAAAAAAGTTGGCTGTGTGTTTTTCTTTTGTGTTTAGGCCACTCTGGAAGTAATTCCTTTGGGCACAATTATCTAACATATGGTGATTTAGAAAAAGCCCCAAGCAAAGGTCATTTGGATGTTGTAGGCAGGGAAGAAGAAAATCCATCTTGGAGAATAAACGGAAGTCAGGAAGGGCTGAGGTACAACTTATGGTCAAAGGGACATGGAAAGTAAAAGTGAGGTAGCCTTCAAGCAAAAAATGCAACTCAAGCTTTTTGTATTTGCTTTTTTTGTTTGCTTGTTTGTGTTTGTTTTTTTGCATGAGGACTGTGCGTGTGGAGATCAAAGAAAAAGCTATGATATCAGAGAAGTTTGGTGCTGGACAAAGCATGGAAGAGATTAAGTCCAGCATGCAATGTGTGTGTGTGGCCTGTGCCACTGAGCAGGAAGGACCCTGTACCCAGATGGGCCCCACACTCTGTTTAGGGCTCTATTGTCAGTGCCCTGAAATTCTTAATCATTTTTAAATTTTAGGTCCTACTTTTTTTATTTTGCACTGGAATGGCAAATTATGTAGCCAGTTCTATAAAAGATGATCTATTCTCAACCCCTTGTGGCTTTTTTTGTTTGTTTTTTGGGGGAGTTGTTTGTTTGTTTGTTTTATGAGAAAATTAGGTCCAGAGAGGACAAACCACTTGCCTGGTGGAGCCAGGAATAGAGCCCAGCTTCTCTGGGTCAAACTGCAAATGAATTCATATTCAAAGTGTCTAAATAAAGAGAAGCGCTGTCGCCCTCACATTGAAAAGAAACTTCTTCATGCATCGTAAATAAGCCAAATAAAACATTTCAAGAATCCAAAAGGAAGAAACGTCTGGATTTGATTTGATATGAGGAGGACCTCACATTGATTTTTCAAGTCACTTCTAAAAAACGTGGCCTGCCATAATGATTCTCCTCCTTCAGCATCAGCCGTCACATCACCCTCTGAGGCCAGGGGATCTTGGCCTACACTCACTGCCTTCTAATCCAGAAGGCTGTGTTGTCAGGAAGTCTAAGCAGAGCATGGAGCTAAGTCGCTGTCCTGGTGCCATGGAGAACGGACTGTCCTGCCCCATGCACCTTGATCACTGGTGCTGTCCCAGTGAAATGGATTCATTTGAATAGTGGTGCACTTTTCTTCTTGGGGGCCCGGAAGAGAATTAAGAACAGTCCAGCATCAGCCAAGCAACAAACGACACTACACATCGGAACCGAGCATCATGGAGTAGCAGGCTGTTGCCTACAACTTCCAAAAGGAACCACACTCAGAGTGAATCAGCCTGGGAGTAGTCTCACGGCACTGGAAAACGTCCTTCATCATTGCAGTGTTGTATATCTTCAGGCTGACTGTGCTATCAGAATTCATACTTTTGGTAGATTCTAGATAAGGTGAGCTGTATTAAATAGTTGATTTTTAACTTCCTTTTAAGATTGCAACAAAAGAGTTTCTTTTAACCCAATCACCTCCCAATTAATGCTGCACAACTTTCTGGTGATAAACTGCATCTGAAAAGTAGATGTAGAAAAGGTAGGCTTGCAGCTCTGCCCAGGGAGTGTCAACTGAAATTCTGTTGGGCCAAAATAGGCAAAGGAATTCTCAAAACACATTTTTTTTTCCCTCATGAGAAACATCCTACTTAAAATTCCCTCAGTGTAAATCAGAGATGAGTAGATAGAGTGGTATTAGCTGGTTCACAGAGAAAAAGAGGTCTGAAATAACCAAATGTGTTTCCAGACCCAAGGAACCTGAGAAGAATTAGCTACCCCTTGACATGGGGCTTACTCACTATGATTTGAAGAGGCGGCAGGGATTTTACTGGCAAGGAACTGAGTATGTAGAAAACATAGCTCAAACTCTTTTATAAAAGAAACATTCCGGACTTTCTCAAGTGTCTGGTGAGGGTGTGGAAGGGTGAGGCATCAGATGCTTTCCATGTGCAGGTCAAATATAGAGAAGGGAAGTGTGGAAATACAAGAAAACAAACTTAAGAGATTTATCTTGGCAGGATTTTTACATCATAACACTGTGGAGCTGCAAGATGCTCTAATCCTCCACTTGCATTTCACAGATGAGGAAACTGAGGTCTGAGGACATCGTGAATTACCCGAGGCCAGTTGGTCAGTTGGAAACAAGCAGGACACTAAGCTCCAAGTGCAGTGTTTCTTTCACAAAACATGCAGCCTGGGTAAGCTCTAAGGTTCTGGGAGGAGAATGTTGATTTCTGTTAAACATTGAGACACGGTGACATGAACTTCTGGTGATTTGGTGGCCCAAAGTGTGTATTTCTGAGCAGGCTTGGGTTTTGGCTGCTGTAGGAGCTATGGAGAACCATTCCAAGCACATTTCTGTAATTGCTCCACGTCATGACTGCAAGGGCAGACGGCGAAGGGGAAAGAGAGCGAAGCCCTGAGCCCCTTGGGAAGTTTGGGTCTGCACAAGCAGAGAAACGACAGCAGCCGCACTGCTCCCGACAGAGGTCCGGGCTCACTTCGGCTGAAGAGTTCTCTTTCTGACACTAGAGTTCTTTTTTGACCTCAGAAACCCTGAGTCCCTAATCTGCCCATGTTTGTATGAACAACTCAGAGGAAAAGGCAGAAAGAGTATGTAATCAAGCAGCTGTTACTGTTGTGTGTATGTGGCAGCAGCTCCTGTGCGGTAACTGTCACAGAGCAGTTCGCTGTGAAATGCAAGAGTCTGGGAGGACAAATGAATCCCCTCCCACTGACACAATCTAGTACTAATTGCTGGTTTTCCAAGGGTTTTCCACTTTCATTTAGTTGGTTTAGAAACGAAAATAATGATGCTAGTTAAGTACTGCATCTGGACTTGGCTGGTGGATATATATAAACTTTTAAAATAGCACTTAGTAACGTGGAGGAGTTGGGCTTACCATCTACTTATTGTCATAGGGTTTCCAAACCTATAGAAGTTGCTTTTGAAATATTTTCCTTAAAGCATACAAAATGTAGCTAAACTACCATTATCTGTTACCATTTGCATTAATATAATAGAAATTTATCATAATCACGTGCATTCCCAGTTACTACAGGTTATATTCAAAATTTGATTTTCCCACAATGAGGACATCAACCAGCCAGGCCTGTGCTTCTCAGTTCTCCACTCCTATTATTTGGGTTCAATTCTAAAAATAAAACACCTTTGTGCAAACCCATGTCTCAAGCTCTGCTTTTTGGAGGAAATTAGGCTAAGACAATAACATTTCTTATATGTTTTTCAGTTTTTTTCCCTCCTGTGTTGGCCTCTTCCATATCCTTGATTTAGCAGTTCAGTGTAATAGTCTCATTATTTTTAAATTTTCTTTCCTAATTCTGACACCCTGTTTGGCTTCTACCTATCTTATTTATCCCTGATTTTTAACCTGTTTTTCCCATTCAAGCCTAGTGTACTGATGCCCCAAATCCCTTGAAATCCAGAGCTATAAAAATGCCTCCATTCTTCCTCCACTCAGTCCAAATGCTCACCAATTTCAGTGGCTTTAAGCCCAGGATAAGGTGAGCACAGCACTGTATCTTTAATTAGGTACTTTTCAAATCCCCTGTGGTATGTACAGTTTGGATTACTAAATTATGCCAAATGCATTTCATGTGAGGGGGGTATGAAGATTAATAAGTTGTGGTTTCTAAATAGCTTTAAAAGTCTAGAATGGAAGGTGCTTTGCAAATACACAGCAATGCCTTCAGTAGCAGACATTGCCTTAGCCCACAGAATAAATTCTATTTTGGGAAAATGTTTAGCTAAGCCTGGATAGAATAAACATGCTGCAGCAATCCTACACTTTGACAGTGCAGGCTGCTGCAATTCATCCATCCATCCACCCATTCATAAACATGTATTAGATATTTATCATGTGTCACCATAAATCTCCGCTAGGCCCTAGAGATTAAAAAAGCAGTCACCTTCAAGTTGCTCGCATATCAGAGTATGTATGGGGTGGAGGGGTTTGAACAGTACACAAATAATTATAACATACAGATGCCATTTAAGGAGGAAGCAAAGTGCTAGGAGGGTTGAGAAGAAAGAAAAGTCAGAGCTAAGAGGGCAATTCACTAAGACATCACAAGAGAGGTGATATTTGGATAAGACTTGAAAGGGAAGTAGAATTATAAAATTTTTTTTTGTTTTAGAATAAGTTTAGATATACAGAAAGTTGCAAAAATAGTACACAGGATTCCCATATACCCCTCACTTTATTCACCCCATCATTTATATCTTACGTTTCCATGGTGCATTTGTCAAAGCTAAGAAACCAACATTGGCACGTTACTATTAACTGAGTTCCATACATTTTTGGACATCACCAATTTTCCCATTAATGTTCTCTTTCTGTTCCAGGATCCAGTTCAGGCAGCCACATTGCCTTTAGTTGTCATGGTTCCTCAGTCTCCTCTGGTCTGTGACAGTTTCTCAGACTCTGGTTGTTTTCATGACCTTGACAATCTTGAGGAGTACTGGCCAGGTATGCTGCAGAATGTCCCCCAGTTTGGGTTTGTCTGATGTTTGTCTCATGGTTACACTGGGATTATGGGTTCTGGGGAAGGACATCACAGAGATGTTCCCTCCCTCTCACACCATGTCAGCGGTTCCCGATATCCACATGACATCACTGCTGATGTAACCAAGAAGCAGCATTTTAATGGGGGAGATTGCTTCACAGGTGACAGGGCCTGTGTGTGGTCTAGTGAAAAGTCCAGGTGGGCTAACAGGTACTCGCAGGGGAGTAGTGGGAGACAGGCCAGGCATTGGTGTGGCACTTTTAAGTTATTAAAGATTTTGTGGAGACTAACTTTTTCAAAGCTTAGCACTACATGGTAAAATGATCAGGTAGGAACTGTAGTCCCCATTAAAAGGTGAGATAACTGAGGACCAAGGAAACAAAGAGGATGGCAGAAGGTCAAACAAATAGTGGCAGAGCCAGGACTTAGAGTTCTCCTGATTCGTGTCGCAGGGTTCTTTGCTCTTTATGTTGCTCACTGCCTCTTGGAAAGGCCCATGGAACAATTGCTGGGAGTGACGGAACTGGGCATATGAATCTGCTATGGCTGGAGCTCTCTCTCTGTCCCAATTTCCCATCTAAACTTTGGACTAGGCAGAGCAAAGCCAACTCTTACTTCTAAAGAGATTAAAGCTCTTCCATGCAGGTCTGGGAAAGTTTTCTTCTGTGCTGCTGCTTCACCCAGGGGTTTGCCCAGGTAGAAGTCCCTGAAGGGAAGGTACCGCTGTTCCTCTAAGGGCAGAGGAGCTGTCATGTAACTTCTACTAGCAAATGTTCATTAGCGTTCCATGGGAAATCAAGGAAAAATAAGGGGCACAACTCTTATGGCAACTGGAAGCTCATTATTGGTCTTGGTTGACCCAGATCCAGATTGAAGAGAAAATGAGAAAGGAGATCAGATCAGTGTTTCTTCCCTCCTTCCCCGGTAAACTATGGGACTGGCCCTTTACTATGTTGGCAAGGGAACCTCAAGGTTAATTGGTAAGATCCCAGATCCTACCATTTTTAGATTTAACATCCACTCGTTCATTTCATAAACGCATGGCATGTACCTGCCACCAGTCTGGATTTGTGTTAGGCAATGGGAATGTAAGAGAAACAGTATCAATAAGGTTTCTTGCTTTTAAAAAGCTCACCAGCAAGGGAGCCAGTAAGAAGAAAAAATAGGAGGAGAGAGTAATTTATTGTCTGTGCTTCATGGAAGAAGTGCTGCACTGGGTCTTGCGGGACAACAAGGAGCGTTCACAGTGGAAAACAGCGTATAGAGCAGTGTGAGGGGGAGAGGCAGCATCGCGGGTCTGGGGAAGTGGGAGTCATTGGGTATTGCCGGAGCATAACGGAGGTGGTGGGATGGAAGGAGATGGAGCAGGAGAACACAACCGCTGCTCCAGGCCTCTGTCCAGAGCCATTCTCTGGGGTGGGAGGCAGAGACCTCCAAGAAGGAGTCCTCCAGCATTCTACCTTCTCCAGTGCCATCCTTGAGACAGCCAGGTACTTGGATGGATCTTAAGTGTTTTTCCCGACTTCCCATTATTGCAACTTGATCTTGCAAGTACATATCCATAATGCCTAATCCCTTAAAACGTGTTGAAAGCATAATAGCATTTGGTCTGTGATCTGCAACAGATTCTCTTGCAGCTCATTTTTACGCAGCTCAGGATTGAGTGGAAACATCCCACTGTACTTAATGCAGTATTCCTGTAAAACTGCAGGGGTTTTTTTTGGCGGGGGGGGGGGGGGGGCGAAGAGATTATCTGTAGATCTTTGATATTCACTTGTTCATAGAGCTCTGTCATTATCCCGTGTCACATGGCTACATGGCTCCCTTATAGTTTCTAAAGCCATTAAATGCTAAAGAAAACAGGATTTTTCCAGCTCTGATCTCATTATATGTACAAATTCCAAGAGCAGGCTCCCAGAAAATAAAAGTTTTTATACAACAGAGTGGATGTGTTCATGAAAGATATATTGTTTATTTTCTTGGCACAGAGTTAACTCTAAAATAAGATTACTTAATTGGAGAAAACATTTCCTGACATGCTGAGAAGGAACATTTGAACCAAATCTCCTCTCTCTTAGATTAAGTCTAGGGTGGATGTGTTCTAGGCTATTTAATCCATGTGAATCTCAAACAAAATCATTTTAACTACTGAGGCATTTTGTTGGTAAGGCAAAATGTAACTCAATACTGGAGGCAACAGCTTGTAATCAATTATGATTTTTAGTTGGGAAAGTTCCTGGGGCTTGTTGTTACAGTAGTAGTTTATTTATTTATTTATTGGCACAAAAACTCTGAAATCTGGAAGCATTCAATTCAATTTTTCATAGGACTAGGCTGCTCCTAGCTTTGTTTTGCAGAGTAACTCAGCTCATTTTTAGCGGTCTTTTTGCTATTTTTAGGACCTGGAGTCAGCATTATAATATATAATATTATATATATTATGTATAATTATGTTATATGTACTATATATAGTTATATATCACTTATATAGACTAGCTTTAATAGTGTGAATATTATGTACAATTAATAATATAAGCATTATGTATAATTGTATATATTATGTCATATATGTGTTATCTATATTTATATATTATATCATACATAGTTATATAATATTAATGTTATATACATAATATTCACACTATTAAAGCTAGTCTGTCTATATGTGGAAGAGACAGTACCTTTCTCCTTTATTCTTGGGCACATGGCTGCCTCACTAGAATTGATTTCTCAGTCTTTCTTGCAGTTGGGCGCGGCTACATGATGTTCTCATGTGCAGAATATGAACGAAAGTGTTGTGTGTTGCTCCCAGGGCTGGGCCTTAGCTGTTGGATATACTGCCTCCATACCCTCTTGCCCCTTCCTGTTGGCTGGAATTTAGATGTGGTGACTCAGATTTGACCAGGTGGGTAATGGCAATGCCCTAGGAGAGTGGTACAATACAGTGAAAGGAACTTGGGTCCTTGAATGTCCATATGGAGCAGAGCTGTCCTTCCTACCTGGATTGCTTGTCTTTGAATTGTTATATGTGAAGGAAATAAACTCCCCTATTCTTTAAGCCACTGTATCAGTCAGGGTTCAATCAGAGAAGCAAAAGTGCAAGGGAGTATCTACATGATAAGGGATTTGTTATAAAGATTTGATTTTAAGCAACTGTGGGAGCTGGTTAAGCAGTCTCTGTCAAGGCTGTTGTCTTTGTGACTGATGCAGAAATTGAAGTCTTAGACAGTTTGAAGCTTGCAAGGTAGGAAGAAAAGGTGGCTGCCAAGTAGGGTAGAGCAAGGATAAGGTGGAATGCGCAAGCACCAGCTGGTAGTTTTGGCTGCTTCTGACCTTGATGGTATGAGTGTCTGCAGGAGAAGTTGACATCCTTCATCACAGACCTCAGCCACACCCCTGGCCCAGGAGTTGGAAAGCAGAAGGAGAATGAATCCAGAAGTTAGAGCAGTTGCAGGCCTGCCTGCTGCATCACACCAATAGGGTGAGCCAGAAGATCAATAATGATGGCTGCTGCTTCTCTCCCGCCCTCCAGATCTCACACAAGGATCTCTCTTGTGACCCGCCCTAACTGCAATCATGCAGGGAATGAAATTCCAGGAAACACAATTCAGTCTAGCCAAGTTGACACATTATAAAGCCACCACAGTCAATGCCTTCCCAACTTGCACTATACACTGCTCTTAGCCATATTTTATTTCCAAATAATAACCGTAACAAAGTCATGCTTCACCTGACATGATACAACCAACACACATGCAACCCAAAACACACTGACCCTTTCCCCAGAAGAGGATACAAAGGCTCTTTTTTCGCCTTTAGTGATGTTAATTCTTCTTCTAGTTGATTCACAGTCCCCTTCTGATATCCAAGAAAGAAAACAAAAATATTTTGTTAATATATATACAATCATATAAATACCAAAAAAGGGAAGAAACACTCAAACTACTATAATCATCATTTATGCAGTGGCCCCATGGGCATTTCTGATATTTATCATTACTTTCTTCCACTACCCATTCCATATTCCCTTTGCCCTAAGCAAGCTCTTCAGCTATTTGTGGTTCCTTGCCTGGTGGGGTGACTCAAACCTTCATTCCTGAAAGGTTGGGGTCATTGGCAGTCCTGCCTGAATTGGGTTGTTGTCGCTTTCCATTGACTTTAATCCTAGCACGTAAGAATAGCAAGAGGTGCCCTAGAGGATCTGGTGCATCCCAGATGTGTTATTTCTTAGCCCCACTCTACAGTAATTCCAATTTCCCCATGCCTATCAGGACCAGCCAGTACAGTAACCCTCTTTGCTTGATTCACTGGCACAAGGAGCACAAAGTATTCAGAGGGCAGTCTCAACTTCTAGTTCAGTGGAATCATTGTTGTGTAACTTGGTGGAAGCATTTTCTACCTTTAGTTCCTTTTGAAACTAAAACTCCCAAACCAGCAGAGCCTGAAGTTGCAGGGATGGGAATAAAAATTTTGCTAATGACTCACTATGTGTGATAGTGGAAAGAGCCTCTCCCATCTCCACCCTTTAATTCCCAGACACTTGAATCCTGGATATGGAAGAAAAATTACCATATATTGGACATTGGTTTAGAGCACATACTATTTATTAGTACTATATCCTATATACATTGCAAGGTATTGCCTTGGCCTTACAAGGTACTGCACCTAGCTCTCACCATAGCAGCCCTTGAAAGGCTTTTCCACTATTCCATCAAGGTAGGTGCTTAAAGATGATGGGAGAACATAGTAAAACCAGTGAATTCCATGAGCATGGGCCCATTGCTGCAACTTCATTTTCTATGAAAAGAATTTCTTGGTTAGAGACAATGCTATGTAGAATACCATGACAGTGGATAAGGCATTCTGTAAGTCCGTAGATAGTAGTTTAGGTAGAAACACCTAGGGCAAGGAAGGCAGAAAGAATAATCATCCATTCTAGTAAGAAGGAAATGCTGCTCCTTCCATTATGGAAATAGCCCACATGGGATCAACTTGTCAACAAGTACCTGGCTGATCTCCCTAGGAACTGTGCCATTATTGGGGCACAGTGCCTTGAGCCCATATTAGGGGCTCAAGGGCTACTGGCAGATTAGGTACTTAGCAGTGGTAATAGCTAAATAAGCCTTGATGAGTGGAAGTCCATGGTGCTGAGCCCTCACAACCTCCATCCCTGCTGCCATGGCCACTTTGTTCATGAGCCCACTGGACAATGACAAAAGTGGGTATGGAAGGTCCACAGAATGGGCCATCATATCCACCTGAGGTCACTCTTCTGTGAGCATTCACGTGGAATGCAAATATCTTCACACTCTATACCCATTCAGAGAAGTTTATCCATATACTTCTTTCCCAGATCTCCTTGTCACCAGTTTTCCAATTGCATTCTTTCCAAGTCCCTGACCATTCAGCCAAACCATTAGCAATAATCCATGAATCAGTGCAGATCATACCTTTGGCCATTTCTCCCTCCAGCTGTGGCAGGTAGTACAAACTGAATTGCTGATCTAAGAGACCTAATTTGGGCTATTTTTCAAAGGATTCTACCATACTTCTGGGGAGCACTTAGAAAAAATAGTTTCCAACTTACCTTTGGTTCATAAACACTGCTTCTTGAATGCCATGGCACTTACATGTATGCTCTAACAGAGTCTCCTACATGGTAGATAGGCACTCCATCAATATTTGTGCAATTAATGGCCAGCCCTGGCATTTGACTATGCCACTGCTGGGCCTTTTTTGAAAGTAGCCAAATGTAGAAGAAGTTCATTTATCTGCCCAGCAGCTGAGATTGCATAACACATGAGCACAGTCAGCCAACAGGTATGTATTGAGCACCTTCTATGTACCCAGTCCCTATTCCACAGTAATTCTTTTACATCAGTTGTTGGATTGGGGTAATTTTAAAGGACACATGATATTAATCATGTAACATTAAGTTTATTTCTCATCCATGTTGAGCACATGTGTGTATCTGGGTCTAGAGAGTCCTAACTACTGCCCTGGAAGTGCTCAAAAGGGGAAAAAGGAATTTATTGTTTCCTACTAATTATACATCTAGATTGCTAAAGCAATCTGCTCTTAAGCTCTGGGAGGTTAAGGCCCATTTCTGACATTGGACTGGTTCAAGACTCTTAAGCTTTCCTCAGTGTTTGGCACATGATAGAGCTTTATAAGTAATTGTTGAGAAAATGAATGGGTTGTTCAGCAAGATCATGTCAAACACTCATAACTTTCTGTGATGCTTCGAAGACCTGACCAGAGGGAGTGTAACATAGTGAAAAAGCAGTGGGCTGAGGCCAGGACAGCTGAGTTCTAGCTTTAGCTTGCCCACTGCCCTGTTACATGGCCTTGAACAAGGCACGTATCTGTTCTGGGCCTTGATTTCTGGTCTGAGGACATCTGAGAGTTGAATAGCAGCCATGGGAGGCCTCTGGCACTCAAAGATGTTTTGTTTACACTGCACAGTGTTCTAAAAAACTATATTGGATGCCCTTTGGGACACACACTCTCTGGTTTGCTACAGTTACCACCCCTTCCTATCACCTTTATGCATTTTCCCTCCCTGTCTGGCCCCTGCAGCCATTTGAGTTTGTAACTTCTGAATGCCATAGGCTCTAGCTCTGGCATTCTCTGAGTCCATGCCATGGGAGTAATGAGTGCCACGAGGACAGGAGTTTGGGCCTGCTTTGATCTCTACCAGATGCCCAGTCCTGAAATAGTATCTGGAACATAACAGATGTTTGTTGAATGAATGAATGATTGCATGCATGAAAATGAGGCAAACTGCCACAGCAGACCATGTAGAAAGGGAGGTGAAAGATCATGTCAGAAGATGTGTCCCTCCAATTTGGATAAATTTGTTTTGCATTTGAAACGGAGCAGGAAGGTCAGTGGTCTTCTCCAACTCCTCAGCTTGCCTGGGAGGTGCCAGGAGAAATAACACCTGTGCAAGAAGCTTCCATCATCAAATAACACAAGTTAGTTTAAGTATTAACTGCCACTATTCAGGAGCTTTTCCTAAGCAAAGCTGGCCACGTTATGCAGGCTGTGCTGCTGTGGGCACTGTTAGGAGCCCTGTTCCGATGCCTGTTCCGGGCTTCCCGCCTGTTTCCTGACAACGTCAGTGTTGCCTGCTGCTAGATCCAGTTGAAGAACTTCCTGTGAGCTTCCTACTGTGTGTTTTAAAAAATTCCTTTCTGAGAGTACAGCCTCACAGCACTGCTGTTAACACTCAATAAAACTTTTTTTCTGGTAGCTGTTAAACTTTAACATCAGATTATTCTACACGTCAGCAGAATATCCCACACAGGGCTTCCTCGCTCAGCACAAGTGAGGCCCCCAGCACGTCAGCTTTGGGGAGAGAACAAAACCTCGCTCGCTTTCATAGCCACCTCGGGAGAAACTGCTAACACAACACTTTGCGTCCTTCAGAAACAGCCCCGGCAGTTAGAAACATTAGAGGATCTCTCAGACAAATGAACACAATGAAGTTAGAGGCTTGAGATTTGAAGAAACAGTTTTTAAGCTTTAAATTAGAAATTAATGCTGAATCACTTGCAAGCACATATGCTATTTTCTTAGATTTTTCTAGCTCCAATAATTTGTAATGCAAATCTTTATTTTGTGAATTAAAAATGTAAGTGACTTGGCAAATTTTATCAGACAAATTCAGACTAATACTCATCTGGATTCAAGTAGAAAAAGCCCATGTTTGAACCCCACACAGAGATGACAGAGCAAAGGATTCTCCTGGTCTCTTGTAATTTAAAATAGCAACTTTGACTGTGGCCTGGAAGCTGAGGCCTCAGTCTGAGCTCCAAAGCCCACTGGTGTAGCAATATTTTATTTATAACCTGGACACGGGGCAGACCTCGTCTGCACTGGCAGAGCCAAGGATGAGCACAGCACGCAGTGGAGACGGACAGACCGACATTCCTCCCCACCAGCACACAAAGAAAACCCTTCTTTCCCCTGCACTAATATGGTTTCACTGGTACTATCCCAGCCCCGGTTTCCGCTTTCGATTTCACTTGGCATTTGTAGACGAATGAGCCCAGGTGCTTTCACTCTATGCTGCCTGCCGATCAGGGTACAAAGTTCGAGAAGTCTTGGGAAGATAAACACGCAGAAGAGGCTGGGCCCACAGGGTCATAGGTTTTGCTTTTGCACATTTGACTCTGAGATAGCACAGTACTGTGTCGTGTCCTCACGGAGGTTGAGTTTGGACCGTGAACTATAGAATATCAAGTTTTAGGTTTATTCACATGTCTCTGGCTTGTATTTCATAGTGATTACCTTTAACCACCTGATTAAAAAATAGATATGTGAAAATTCATTTTAACAGAGAGAAGGAGTTGTTCAGTAGCTGCCTGATTTAAAACAAAGTGATCATCTAAAATTTTTCTAACCAGGCAGCATCACATGGTAGCCTCGATAAGGACAATAGGAGAAATTAGAGTCTAGTTTATAGACATGATCCTGCAAAACTCAGTGCTAGTTTAAACAGAACTAGAATACCATATGGGAAGAGTTGAAGAATAATGAATTTATTTTTTATTTAGTACATGTGGAAATATTGTTCCTCATGATTATAATCATCTTTATCATCTCCTAAACCAACAAAAGTCACTCTAACCTAATCACATTTGTAAGTGCTCCCGGTATCAGACTGAATTCTACAGCCCAAGGAAGACAACTGTGATGGAGACACCTGGGCAAAGTGCACACAATTAGAGAGTAATTACCTCAGATATACATTGAGAAAAAATCCATTTTCAGAGATAAGTAGTTATAGGAGTTTTAGATCTGGTAAAATTCTTAAGGTGAGTCCCTTTCTAATTCATTTTTATATCCTCTATAGCAATCTGCACACATATCTTGCACAAAATTGGTGTCAGGAAGATTCTGAGGAGAAGGTAGGAACCAAATTTGTGTGGAGAATGGAATGGAGTTTACCTCTGACGTTTACCTTCACAATCCCTTAATGAAAGGTAAGCTTTTCTTCTGGCTCTTCTTTTTGTGTCTTTACTCTTTTCTCTTTCAAAGAAAAAGGAAATCCTCCCTCAACTTACCCCAAGTCTTGCTTCCTAAATTGGGATACTTCTTTGGGTTATCCTGCTTCTGCCACTTCCTGGAGAAGCTCGTTTCCTTGGGGAAGCTTTTCAGGGGCTGCTTCTCACAGAAGAACCGGAGACAAGTCTGGAACGTCCCTCTGGGAGCCTTAACCACACAGTCATCTGGACTGTTTTATGTCTGAGTTGTATTGTCTGCGTAGCTCGCACTGGAAAACTTCATAGGGACTGTGCTTTTGAGTGAACTATTTTGGAATGCTCAAATTGGTTGAAAATGATTGAAAGAGTCAAAAATAGTCCAAATTGTTAGTATGGCTTTGAGGGTGAGATTACTAAATGTGAGAATTTTCATACCATGGAAAGTAAGAGCTCCTAAACTTTCAGGTTGTGAAACTGTAAGCTGCCTTCATTGCTGCATTGTTTTTTGGTTTTTTTCCTGAAAAGGCCTCGTTTGGGATACCTCCACATCCCCCTGAAACAGATTGAGTGTTGTAATTTCTGGCTTTACATCTAACTAATTAGCCTTGCCTTAGCTGAGAAGCATCATGATGAATCAGGAAATCACAAAAATCACATGAGTTTCACACTAGAACTAAAACAATTGGATGCATGAGACCACCAAGGCTTTTAGAAATCAGCGTCTATTGAGCTGTGTACAGTATCAAATAGTCTTCAAGAATGTGCCAAGCAGAAGCCCTGTGATGATGCAATGTTTTACATGGTTTTTACTTTTACCAAAGTGCTATGTGCATGTATGTCAGGAGACAGTTGTATAAAGCTCGTATGACAACGGAAGTCTCCACCCCCTGCCTCTGCCACTTCCCACTCTCTGAAGGCAAACCTGTTTGACTTTTCCAAGCGATTATCTTCATGTTTACATTCATATCTCTAAATCACACACTTTATTGCTACTTCTTGAGTTTTCACTTTTAAATATTATGTCTTGACTTCTCACTTTGGAAGATCCCACCATCCACATGACTATGGAAGATAAGGATTTAACATTCTTTCTCATCCTCTCCAACACTCATCCTCACGTCACCCTTCAACTCTGCACTCCCAAATAGTTTTACATACTTTCAGTTAGATTGATATACATGTTTCCATTTTATGACCACGTAAAAGCTACAGACAGCTGAGCTATGTGGGATATTATGATTGTTTTTCCTTTTCTCCACAACTAATAATTGTCTTGCTTTTTCATTTGCGTGGTTTTCTAGATATTTATTACCAAATAAACCTTAAACTCTCTCCCAGCTATGGAAATATATGGAAATTCCTCTCAATATGCTCAAATGCATTAAGGTATCCTGTCTGAAGTTACTCTGAGTACCTTCTGAGCTGCTCCAATCTTGATTGTTTGATCCCAGGCTGGTTACATATCTGCTCTCTTCACCGTCATCTTAGGGGTTACCTTAGTCTCTGCCTTGTGTAAAATTCCTTGTCCTGGATTCTTGGACCTCATGTTTTCCTCTTCCTTCATTTGTTCACTTGTTTTGGTGGAATTCATCCCCCAGTAGCTTTCTGAGACAGGGCAGAGGGTGATAAATGTTTTGAGAACTTGCATTTCTCAAAATATCTTTATTCTACCCCTCCCCTTGATTAGTATTGGGGGTGGGTATGGAATTCTAGGTTAGAAATAATTTCCACTCAAGATTGGAAGATATTTCTTCTCAGCCTTCATATTTCTTCATGTTACTATTGAGAAATAAGATGCTATCATGATTCTTAAAGTGTTAAAATTTCACAATGATGAACCTAGGTATGGATCTATTTTTATCCATTGTGGCGTGCATCTGGTAGGGCCTTTAGCTCTGTTGACTTTAATAAACTATTTGATAATCATTCCTTTCTGTTTTCTTTTTTCTTTTCTGGAACTCTTGCTCTTCAGATGAGGGATGTCCTGGGCTGGTCATCTAAACGTCTTATTATATCTTTATTTTCTATCTCTTTGATCTGCTTTCAGGATATTTTCTCAACTTCATTTTCAAACCTTCTACTGAGATTTTTCACTTTTACTTCCTACTTTTAATGTTCTCTGAAGGTTCTTGTTTTTTTATATAATATCTTGTTCTTGTTTCATGTTTGTGATAGTTATTTTTTAAAGAGTTTGTCTGCCTGAGTTATTTTTTTCCCCAAGTTGTTTGTTAACTTGGCCTTTGAGAAATCTTCCTCAAATGTTGGGTAATCCTTGGCTACCTGTTCATATGTAGGAATCAGGTACTAATTAATACAAATCTGGCTGGAAGGTCTGTATGCAAAGGGAAGGCTGTCAAACTGAGCTTCACAGTGGGGTGATCTGGCGGGGCCGTTTCATAGGTGAATCCCCAATGTCAGTCTCTAGGTCTTTTCTCTTAAACTGCGAAGATTCCCCAAAGAAGCTTCTTTTAACTAGGAGGCAAAAATATGTGAAGGGTACCTTCAACATTTAGTGTCTCTGCTTTCGCTTATTGCCCCTGTTTTCAGGACAGTTTTTTCACCTTCACTATTCTTATTCCCCAGTCCAACAGATCCTTTGTCTTATCCTCTGAGATATGGGGGTCTTACTGCCTTTTTTTTTTTTTGAGACAGATTATCGCCCTGTTGCTTGGATGAGTGACTTGGCGTCAGCCTAGCTCACAGCAACCTCAAACTCCTGGGCTCAAGTGGTTCTCCTGCCTCAGCTTCCTGAGTATCTGGGACTATTGGCATGCGCCACCATGCCCGGCTAATTTTTCTATTTTTTGTAGAGTCTCAGACTGGGCTCAAACTCCTGAACTCAAGTGACATCCTCTGTGCCCACCCCCACCTCAGCCTCCCAGAGTGCTAGGATTACAGGTGTGAGTCACCACACCTGGGCCTGTCTCATTGCTTTTTAAGCCAGCTCAACCAATACCCACCTTCTAGAGGTAACCAGTATTGCCAATTCCTGGACCTTTTGGGGATTCTGTGGTATTAATATAAATCAGATTGCCTCTTAGCTTTTCCTATTTTCTTGGGTTTGCTAAGTCATTACCACTCCTTCAAATGTGTTTTAACTTCTAAAATGTTACCTCCTCTTCTCTTTGTTTACTTTTTGTTGTTTGTTTGTTTGTTTAATCCCTTAGTTATCACTTTAGTGGACTTTCTGGAGGGAGTGGAGGCAAATGTGTGCATATAACCAACTATCTTTAACTGGACATCCACTAAGTAATTCAATGTATTTTTTAAAGAAAAAAATATACTAGTGTTCTACAGAGAACATGTGTAGAGTCTAGAGTCTACTGTAAGTTGTTAAATTAAAAGGAAAATAATGCCTTTATCAGTTCTCTCCAATATCTTACCTATAGGTTGAGTCCTTGATTCACATGATTGCCATATGATGGCTCAAAGTCCTAGTGAAATCCTATGCCCTTGGACGCATGCTCACAACCCAAAAGTCTTAGGGAGGATTTCAGCCTCTCACTTTGTCACCCCACCCTATTCACCTGCAGCTGATTGCTGAGTACTAACAAAGATACTACAAAGAGGAGGAAAGACCATCATTGGGGACAGAAGGGGAGGATGTGAAACTCTGAGAAATCCACTCCCTGCCCCATGATATAGCCATGGGATTGCCCCTCCAGCTGCCCCTTTTGACCTCTTCTTTCCCTGGTCTCCTTCCCAACACGGGGACAAAAGGGGGAAACACATACCTCATTAGTCCACTAAGGACTGCCCAGCCTGTGGGGTTAGGGACCAGAATTCTGCCAGGTCACTTTTCTCAGAAGCCAAGTGTGTGAACACATCCCTGCAAGGAATCATTTTAATCTGTCTCTCCATCACTTTATTTGGAAGTTTCCCTTCCAAAAAGAAAAAGAGAAGATTTTTAAGTTTTAAAAGCTAAGAGCTCCAACAGGGTCAATTTTTAGGGGAATTTACATGAAGGGGTTTCTAACTACCTACTTACATACACACACACACACACCTCTTGAAACTTTTATGTAGGGAAAATGGGACCTGAATGAATATCAGAAACAGGAAAGAATCCTCAAAATGAGAATTGTATAGTCTCAAGAGGGCGTCTGTCGGAGGGGCTAGGAGAGGACCCTTAGCTTGACAGGCATGAGACGAATGTCTGAACAGATGACCGTATGTGATAAGCCTCGGGACTGTCTATGTGCTGGCTTTTTAAAGTACCACCTGGCCACCTATTGTCTTAAGCTGCACACCTGGGCATTTGTCACTTTGCTGTGTCCCTGTGATATCTCTGGCTCCAGGATTAGGGCTCCTGAGCCACAGTGTGATTTATTATTTGGATGACTCCAAAAAAAACTCTCAACATTCCCTGCTTGGGCTGTGGAGTCTGACAAGAGCTCTTACCTAATGGGTGCCTTCTCTTAACCCTCGGACTACTTCTATTTCTTTTCTTTCTTTCTTTCTTTTTATTTTTTCAGACCTAGTCCTGTAGATACTCCCTTTTATCACCCAGATTTCTATTACTCAGTTTGTTGCAGAGCTCAAGAAGTTAGACCTGGAGGAATTCCTGCTTAGGGTGCTGGGAAGCTGCTGGGGTCTGGGTGTCAATAACACTGCGCATATTTCAGCCTCTCAGACAAGTGCTGCAGGCCCCATCCTACTCCAAGCTCAGGGTGAGCTTCTTTCAGAGCCAACACCATTTTCTGCATGTGTGTCTTTGTATATAACTTTCAGTAATACTTTGCAGGCAGCTGCCTTTTTACATAGGATCAGCTGCCGGAAATGCAGGAAACCACACAGGCCAGAAACAAAAAGACACTCGAGGTATTGTTTAGAGAACACATGTAAGATGTTAGAAACCACAACATCCTACACCTGTAGCAACATTGACTGCAGATGGGTATGTGCTTTGCGGTCGGTCCATTTTAGACTTTAATGCATATTACTTCTAAGAAACAAACTCAGACTGCCTTGCTGCCAAGTTTCCTGCTGCAGATAGATGAGTGTGCCTGAAAGGCCACATATATTACAACTTTATGGCCTCTGGTGCAAAAAGAAGGCTTCATTTGCAACGGTTTGCCCCAACTCAAACCAAGGTCATCAAGTGAGGTTTCTGTCAGAGCAGTTTTGGCCCCACAGATTCTGCTTATTCTTTCAGAGTAAACAGGAAACCAAAACAAACTCTACAGAGCTTATGTCTCACAAAAAGCAGACTCAGCCACTCACGCACTCACTCATTCACGATTGTCTGAAAGTAGCACTTACCGCCTTGATATTAGTTCTATGAGAAACACATTAGCTCTCTTAGTTTTAACTTCCTCCTAATTGTGTTTGCTGAGAATGGACCCAGGGCCTAATAATGGAGTCAGAGCCTTGCTATGCAACAGGAAACTCTCCTTGACTGAGGTTTGAGCACCTTATCAAACAGAGATTTTATCTTTATTAGTTTCCTATTTAAACCCAAGCTATAAACACCATAACCATTAACAGTTTCACTGTTGAGAATATATGAATGTTCTCAAAATTGATGACTATCTACAATCTGGGGCCAGATCCAAGACCATAAACTTTTGTGTGCTATGAAAACCAGAAGGGATTGGGAGACTGGCAGGAGCAGGAGTGTTCTATAATGCTGCCTCTCAGGAAATAGTTTTAAATTAGGGACTTCTTTGGGGATTTTTTTTCATTTTTGTTTTATTTTGTATTGATTCTCAGGGTCTTTCTGCCTAAGCTAACTTCCTAACAGGGATACTGGCAAGACTTGCAAAAGAGCCCCTAAATGCTTTTCTATTAATTCTGGCCCTCGAGTACCTTGAGCAAGTCTGTCTGACTGTTTTCTGAAATGACACTTTCCCTATTAATTTCACAAAGTTGTGGTGAGGCCCCCACATTTCCTTTGAAAAACATAAAGTGATAAACAAATCTGAGGTGACTTTTTTGCCTTTAAAGTTAAGTGGAGGCTTATTTGATTACTCAGCATAATAAGATATATTATTATCAGCATAAGTTAATATATCATATTAAGTTACATACTGTTGAGTTATAATCCAACCCCAAACTAAGCAGCTTAAAACAATAAACATTTATTATTTCATTATTTCTCTGAGTCGGGAATTCAGGAATGACTTAGCTGGATGGTTATGGCTCAAGTGTTGGCTGGGCTGTGGTCATCTGAAGGTTTGACTAGGGCTGGAGGATCCAATTCCACGTTGGCTTCCTCACATGGATGTGGGCAGGAGGTTCCAGTTTTGAGACACATGGGCCTCCCAAAAGGGCTTCTTCATTAGGCACAACTCAGCAACTAGCTTCCCCCAAGGTGAGTGATGCAACAGAAAGCCAGGCAGAAGCCACAATGTCTTTTATGACCTAGCCTTAGGAGTCACACACTGTTATTTTCATAATATCCTATTGGTTATACAGGTCATCCCTATTTAATATGGAAGTGGACAACACAAAAGAGTGAATTCCAGGAAGAGAGAATCATTGGGGCCAGTCTTGGAAGTTGGTTACCACAAATCTGAGCTATGTTGACAAATAACTAACTGAATTAAAAGTGGTTATCAAGTGCATGTTTGAGCTCAGCATATTTTGTTTCCAAACATTTTCCCATGTCCTATGTACACAGGTGTCTATCATCTGTCTGAATACTATCTGACAGGCCCTGATGTTGAATCCAAGTTAAATACTCAGTCACTGGACTCAGAGTATGATAAATATAAACCTGGTTCATTCACCTACTTGTTTGGGCCTATGTTTCCTCATTTGCAAAATGGAAATAATATATTTACTTTATAGGCTATTATTATATCTATTAATTAAAAGACCATAGAGCAGTATCTAAGTATTCAATCAATAGTAGGTATTTTTACTGGTTATTATTGCTTTTACCATACCATTCAGCTATGTGAGAGATGAGCACAAGTACACACAGCTTGCATTCTGGCACTCTCATAGGAAGTGTGCAGGTTGGCCAGTTTCAGGTGTAATTAATGCAATGGTTCAGTGATATCATCAAATACCCAGGTTGTTTTCATCTTTCTTCTCTGCCATCTTTTGAATTTGCATTCTCCCCTTGGGATCATAAGATAACTGTAGTAACTTGGAACGTCATGTCCTCATACAACTACATCCAAATGCTGATAGAGTAAGGCCCCTTCTTATGCACCTTTTTAAAGTGAAGGAAAATTTCCCATACCTTTAGAGGACCTTCCCTCTGATTTAATTTACCTTAATTGTATTATATGTCCATTTTTAAACCAATAGTTTGCAAGGGGTAAGGAATTATCAGTTATTGGCTTAGATTAATCAAAGCTGTTCCTTGGGACTGGGCAGAGGCTTGGATTTCTAGAAGCACATGGCTATGTGATGCCTGAAAAAACAATATAATAGAAGGGGTAAGGATGGCTGTTCGGTGAGTGGCCATTGTCTATTATGGGGCACATGGGAGGTAAAATTGTGAAAATTGTGCATGCCTGCACACTTGGTAGGTAGTTTAGCTGGATATAGAATTATAGACTGGAAATGATCTTTCCTTAGAATTGTAAAGGCATTGCTCTTTTTTCTTTTCACTTCCAGTGTTATTTTTGAGAAGTCCAGTGGATTTTTGATTCCTTCTTTTTGATATATGACCTGTTTTTCTTTCCAGAAGTATTTTGGAGTTTCTGTTTATTCACGAATTTCTGAAATTTCATGATTATATACTTTGATATAACTATTTTTCTCGTTCTCTGTGTTGGATACTCAATTGGCCCTTCTAGTCTGGGAACTCATCCCAATAAGTTCTGGAAATTTTTCTTGTACTGTTTCATTGAAAAATTTTATCCCTTTATTAGCTCTGTACTTTTTCCTGGAATTCGATTTGAATGTTAGGCCTCCTATATTGATCTTCTAGTTTCTTATCTTTTTCTATCTATTTTCCATTTTTTTGTTCTTTTCTGAAATATTTCTTCAACTTCATCTTGACTTTCACTGAATTTATTTCTGCTACCATATTTTTAACTTCCCAAATTTCTTTCTTATTCTCTTAATGTTTCTTTTTTTAGAGTATCCCTCTTTTATTTCATGGATACAATACCTTTTCTCATCTCCCCAAAAATTTTACTTAGAGGATTTATTTGTTTGTATATTTTAAATTTTTTCTCTATTTCCTTCCAGTTACTTATTTTTTTTCATTTTGATTTTTGTCTCTTGTTAAAGGATTTTCTTAAAATATCTGGTGATTCTTGCCCACTTTCTCATATTTAAGTGAAAAAAAGCACTCTTCCCCACCTTACTACCTACCAATAAGGTAAGTTATAACATTACAGCAAGAAGGAATGCCCAAGGTCTGACATTATTACATGATAGTTCAGGTGAAACTGAGAACAGTTATTGCTAATATTTACTAAGTGCCTGTTATTTTATTTAACCTTTATAACTCTGTGATTTAAGTATTATTACTATCCCCAGTTTACAGATGAGGAAACTGAGGCCCATAGTATTATATAACCTGTCCAGAGACATATAGCCAGAGTGTGGTGAACGTGAGCATTTAACCATAGTACTATATTGACTCTCAGTAGGTCCTTGGCATTGGCCCTCTTCTCTCTTTTTCTCTTTCTTTCTTTCTCTTTCTCTCTCTCAATTTGGTTTCAGAAGAAAAATAATCTCTTGGCATAATTTAGAATGAAGAAGGAATTAATGACAGGAGGAGAGCAGGTACCTTCCCCCAAGGTTGTTCTTGTTATTAGCATTTTAGAGGGAACTGTGTTAACTCAGATTGCTGTGGAATCAAGCTAGATAGCATTTCTTGATCTGGCATTACGTTGCGACAACACAGACAATTAGTTTTGATCATTGTCCCTAGGGGGTTTAGATTTTAGTTGAGGAGATAGTTTACCTAAAAAGATAATTATAGTACATTATAGTTCACTTGTGTGGACTCCTTGAGATAACCGAACACCTTCAAGGTAATGACTGCTTGTCATCATAACGGCAACTTGACTTTCTAAGTGCATTGAGATTTCAGAGGAAGTGTGTACTCAGAGAGGGCAGCCAGGCCTGCAAGGGTTGGAAATGCCCACAGGACTGTGGCAGGGCCTCTGTGGATTCTAGACGAGGGAAACTGATGAGTAAGGGTGGGGGGTTATGAGAAGTGACCTAGTGCTGTCCTTGCCTAGGTCACCAGAAGTACAGGGTCAATACCCTGGCCCTCCACTTCTGAAAGGCAGAGGTCTTAGTGCGAGGGTGAGGATGATGCAGGAGTGATACATGATTCAGAGTCAACAGTCACAAGAGTTCCTCCCGGTTCTTAACCTTCTTAGTTCTCGACAGCAAACAAAGCTGCAGGGGATGAGGGCTTCTTCAGAGCGTTGCTCTTCTGACCTTTTGAGTATTTTTAAATGAAAGTGCTTTCTTTCAATATATTTGAAAAATCTGGAAAGAATAATATAAATCAATGCCTTAAGCTTTATCAGCTTCAGGTTTAGTCATTTTTCTTGAACCGAATTCCCCCCAGTGTTTAAAGAGCAGTAAGAAAGCAGAGCCGTCAGCACAGGGAGCCAGCCTTCTGGACTTCAGGATGGATGAACTAACAGGTTGACTTTTATTCAAAACACACACCAAATCCTATTTCAACTTATCATTGGCAACGTCTCCTCTGGGTGTGGGCCTCCCAGACCCTTGCCCCTGTAAAGGAGTGAACCGTTCTCTGCTCCCCTGGGGTGCACACTGTTGGGAGCCCCCTGGGTCCTCTGTGGCCAGGAGGAACCGGAACTTGAGCTCCCAAAGCCGAGGAGCCCAGGGCAAAGCAGGGCACTGCGAGACACCGAAGGGTCGCCAAGCCCACAACCTAACGACCCGTGTCAAGCAGCCTTGCCTGCTGCTGCTGGGATGTTAAATGTGGGGTTTGTGGTGTTTTAGTGAAGCAGGACAGACATTTCTCACATACCAGCAGGTTTCGCTGAACTAGGACTGTTCCCTCAGGAGACTATAGAGTGGCAGCCGAGGGCAGAACCGCACGGGCCTCGACTCCCCCGGACTCCTGGGCCCGGCCTGGCCTTCCTGGCGGCAGGGACGCGGGGCAGTGTCCGCACTCGTGCGGGATTTGCGGGAGCCTCCCGAGCGGCCCCGGGCTCATTTTCCACTCGACTGCTTCCTGGCGGAGCTGTAAACCCAACCTGACGTGGGCTCATTAATTTGGCAGCGACTGGAAGGCTGGGCCATGGTGGCGCACCCGGGAGGCCTTTGTGCGCCCGGGGTCAGGTCAGAGGGCAACCGAAACACGGCTGAACCCTGCACGGCGGCCCGAGCTGCTTCCTCCAGCCGGACGGCCCGGGACCCAGCCTCCCGCCCCCGGCCCCGCCAGCGCGGCTTCCGGCGTCCGGCGTCCCGGAGCGCGGTCACCCGGGCCTTCGCAGCTACGACCGGCCTTTCTCAGCTACTCGCGCCCTGGCAGTAGCCGGGACAGGCTTAGAGGCGGGCTAGGCCCGGGGCCAAGGACCAGCCGCAGGCCCCGGGCTGGCCCAAGCGCAGCGCCCGCCTCGGGCTGGGAGGAGAGGCCGCGGGGCGGTGCGCGGCCTTCTGGCTCGAACTCGCTCCAAGCCAGGCCTGGGGCCCAGCAGCCCTGTGGCCTCGACCCACGGCCGCTCGGGATATTTCCTGGGGATTTCGGCTGAGCACCAAGGTCCCAGGCGCCCGCACAGTCCCCGCGGCCCAGCGGGGGCCGAGGCAGGAGTGCAGGAGGAGGGACGCGCACCTCCGATTGAGAACCGGAGGCCGAGGCGCCAAGCGCGCAGAGGGGCCGTTCCGCACGCTCGGGTGCGGCCCGAGACCTCAGCGCTCTTCTCCGACTGTCCTCACGCTGCGAGCTCCGCTGGGTTTTCTTTGTCGTCCCCCTTTCCTCGACAGGCCGGCTCAGATTCGAAGCCCTAGTGCTCGAGTCCCCAACCCTACGGTTCTTTCACAAACGCCTGAAGCCCGGCGGCCTGGGGCGGGGTGGGGATGAGAGGCTGTTCTGATTTTTACAAGTGGCTCCAGCACAGATTAATTTTAGCAAGTTTCTTAAAAACAAAGCAGCCTCCTTCTGTGCCTTTCGGTGACTTTTGTGACATTTAACAGCAAAGAAAACTATTTCCTCTGCCATTCAGAGCTAACCACGTGTAATTGGCCCAGAAGTCTGCTGTATTTTGGGGAACTGTTTGCGATATCCCATCTGTTTTCATCTCGCGGTTCAAACGAGTCTGTGTTTACCCTTCTGTCGGGGAAATTGGTTTACATGCGCAGCAATTTCGGTGCGACACCGAAGTATTCCCTTGAACTAATGCTACGGGTCCCACAGGCTTTGTTCTGCTAATAACCCTCCATTACGTCTGTCAGGAGACATTTACACAGCCCCACCGTCGGTCCCATAAAGGAAATTAAGATCTTAGGTTTACCATAACTATTTGTAAAACAATTGGTCTCCCATTCTGGCGGGGAACTCAGACCAGGGAGGTGGCCGAGAGGCCCAGGAGCAATCGTGTCGCAGACGGCAAAGGCTCAAAGGGTCCTGCCAGCTGTAAGACAAGCTAGGCCGACACTGAGTGGCCCCCGCAGCCTCGCATATCCGGCGTTTGCGCCTCTCTGCACCGCGATCCCGAGCGACAGGTAGTGAAACCGCAGGGAAGTGGGCGCGAGCCAGGGACGGACTAGGCGTGTTTTTCAGATTGAGGAAGGGGGGCCATAGGTAGCACAGGGGCCATCTGGCTGTCTGGGGGCGGGGGTGGGGCTCAGGGAGACGGTTCTGTACTCCCCCAGCACAAGTGGCCAGGTCATGGGGTGTTCAGCGCCGGCCAGACCTAGTGCTCAGGGGTGGAGGTGTCGTTTTGTCTCGCCGAGGGCGCTGGCCAAGGCGGCGGTGGGGAGCCCAGGGCTGCGCACCTCCCGAGCGATCCACTGGCTGTGTAATCCGAGACATTGCTCAGAAAGCTTCGGCTGCCCTGGCTGAGAGGCCTGTAATCAGCCCCTGGCATGTGTGCAAATGCTGATTTTGCGGGTGTTACCTCATCCACGCCGGCGATGAAGAGGCTTGGGTTGGTGGCAGGTTCGCCTCTCATCACCTGGCTTCTCTGGGCCTACAAGAGCTGACCCTGCCCGCAGATGGCTTGGCGTGCATCTGATGTCCGGGCTTTTTTCAGCCCAAGGATTGGGAGTGGGTGGGAAAAAATTGTAAAAATGAAGCTGTTGACAGTCATGCCTGTCGCCTAAATGCGGTCTCGTTGTCCCTGTGTCCCGGTAGAAATTAGCCATTTTCTCTGTATCCCATGCTAACTTGCTCTTTCTGTCTCTCTCTTTTAAGGGGAGGAAAAGGTAGTAGAGAAGGAAACCAGAATGATTTACAACACTATGCAAAACATGACCAAAGTTGTCTTGATGAAGATGCAAAGGGAGCAGCCTCCAGTTGTTCATTTAAACCTCTATACTAAAAATAGTGGATTTTCTGTGAAAGGCCATAAAACCAGTAAAGGACTCCTCTGCAAAGGAAGAACCATGTTTTAGCCTTAGCAGTTAGAGAAGTGACCTTTGCTAACTCCATGAGGATGAAGGCCTGCTCCTGGATGTGTGCAGGAAAAAAAAAAATCTAACCAGAACCTGCGTCCCCACAGATAAAACACCTGTCTTTTCCAAAGGTAGAGGGAAATAAGCTCCCCAAACCCCCTCAAACTGGTCAGCCCTGAATTCTCTCTACCACTCTCAATTCCCTATTTCATTTGACTTAAAGATACTGATAGTAATTTTAAAAATCAAAATATTCAGGGAAAAAGTGAAAAATTTAACCTACACCACCCCTCAAAATCCAAAAAGGAAAATAATCTATTAACTCACACTCCCTCTTCCCTGAAAAAAAAAATAAGAATTTCAATTTATGTAACTACTTGGATAGAGGTCTGAATTATAAGAGACAACCTCTTTTTTCAGATCTTTGAGCATTTTAATTTGTGGCATTTTCAGTGCTGTCTACTAAACACAAATCCCCAGAGGATTTGAAAGGTCCCTAGCTCTAGAAGCTAGTTTCAGTCCATTAGTGAGGATGAGCTAGAAGGTTTGTCCTGAAAAGCAATGATTTTGAGGTTAAGATTCTACTTTTTTTTCTCCCATCATCAGCAGAGCCACAGAGCTTTTGGAAAGACAAGGGGATTATCTCAGAGTATGACACTTACATATCTGGGCCAATCATAAAAACAGGGTTTTAGCTCAACAGGGTTTCTTAGCAGAGGCTGACTTTGCCTTGCTAATTATCGTTCCTAATGTCTGTTTTCTTTTGTCTTTTTTTGTCCTTTTTACCCATATAGTGCAACTGACCAAGACTTATGCCAATGAGACGCCTCACACAATTTGTTTTTGAGAGCCTGCTGTTTGCTTAGCACTGTGCCAGCAATAATGAAGGACTCAAAGATGCATTTCCTGCTCTTTGGGAGCTTCTAATTCACTTGGGGAGAAAAGACTCAGACGACTTAGAATATTCCTTAAGGAGTAAGAAGGACCCACATAGTATTGCTAAGGGAACACAGTGAGGCAGCTGCCGGCTTCTTGGCAGTATGGGTAGAACATGAGGAAAGGCACAGGTCACAGGAATCTTTGCCAGGTCACTCAAGTGGTTTTCAGGCCTTACGGGAGAGAAAACTAGAGGAGGAGTCGGGGAAGCCAGCAGCCAGATAGGGCCTGGCTCAGCTCTGGGCTTCTTTTTCCAGCCTCTCTGCTCCTGCAGTAGATAGCAGAAAATAACCGAGGGGCAAATCTGGGATTCATGGTATGTGTCTGTGCCAAACACATTGTCCGCATCATTCTCTACCTGTGGTGAGGTTAGAGAGCTCCGTTTTCTTCCTATTAACCCAGGGCTACTAGCCTTGCTATTTGATGACGATGCCCCAATGTATTCTCGGGAAAATAAACTAACTGCATCATGAGCTAAAGAATCATGTGGCTTTTTTTTTCCTGTTAGGATCTCAATAGCTGTTCTAGGACAAACACTGCCCAACAAGACTGCCACCATCACAGGATGGATCTAAAGGACTTAATTGCCTGGGAGTAATTTACAGAAAGTACTTGAAATTTTGTATTTGATTAGGAAAAACACTGCAGTGGAACACCTGTTGCATTTCTGATCATTTTTGAGACCATTTTTATCTGGTTGTTGTTGGAAAGCAAATAGTTCCTTCTGCTTGATAAAAATGTTTGATGCTGTTACTTCAAGGAGTTTGACAGAGTTAAAAACAGATTGGAATACAGTTGCTTTGATTCTACCTTCCCTCCCCCACAAACACATACTTTCTGTTTGGTTGGATTTTTCAAACTACACACAGAGAACTGAATTTTCCATAATTGGTCATAGTCTTACTGATCCTAGCATTGGCAGAAGTCTTGGTCTTTGACTACTTCTTCATAGTATTTCACTGTAGAAAGAGGTTCCCTCCTCCCTTAATTATGTGGGATGTAGCAGGACAGCTGCTCTGTCATTTAAAACGTAGCTAGTTTAAGTTCAATTGTCCTGACACCTGCCTTCTTCATATCTTGCCCAAGGTCTATAACCGTAATCATCCACAATGAGCCTACACTATTGAATCTGTGCCAGCCCTGGTGCCAGAGGAAGGGGGCTCAGGCCAGGATCAGCTCCGCTTTTGAGGTAGCCAGGAAGAGCCAGGAGGAGCTCTGCAGATGAGCTGCAGCCTGGCACCTCTACGTTCACCACCTGCCCCCACACCCATCTCCCTCTCCCTATCTGAAGGCCAAAAGCCCTGCCTGCTCCTAAAATATCTGAAACAGGCAGGGCAGAGTGGCTCACTCCTGTAATCCTAGCACTTTGGGAGGCCAAGGTGGGAGGATTGCTTGAGGCCAGGAGTACTAGACCAGCCTAAGCAAGAGCAAGACCCTGTTTCTACATAAAACAGAAAAATTAGCTGAGCATAGTGACACACGCATGTAGTCCCAGCTACTTGGGAGGCTGAGGCAGGAGGGTTGCTTGAGTTCAGGAGTTTGAGATTGCAATGAGCTATGATGACGCCACTGCACAGGGCAACAGAGCAAGACCCTGCCTCAAAAAAAAAAAAATAAGTGATAACGTGTCTTCCATTAGTGAAAATAAAATATGTGAAACAAAATAAGCATTTAAAATTTTTGTCAACCTCTTGACCTATCAACAGATGAATTTTTACCCATTATGAAACACTTAATTTATATTTTCTCCATGTATGTATTCATTTATTTATTGAAATTTTGCCCAGTACACAGAGCATTTGGCAGTCAGTTTCTTCCCTTTTTGGAAAAGCACCTTTATGAGTTTTCAGGGATGACCAAGGAGCCTAGGATTAAGTTCATGAACAGTCAGTGAAGCCCCCAACTAGTGGAGGCCACGCTCCTGGTGAGCAGTGATAGGATAGGAAGGAGAGGGAGGCAGAGGGGGTGGGAAGGGGATCCAGAGGTTCCAGCTTCTGACATTTATTAGAAGGTTCTACCTTGACCTCTTATGCTGGGTAGGGCTTCAGATATGGTAAAGATCATAGATATTCAATGAAAAAGAACAAAAAGAGACACTGTGTTTTTTAAAGGCAATAAAAAATTATCACCCATGTTTTAATTCCAGCAAAATAATGGTTATACATAAATAGGACATTATAATCATTTTTAATCCATATATGCTTAATTTTTTCTGTCTGTATTTCTTCCACCTGAATACCTATATAAAATATAAAACCAAAGTCAGCATTTATTGTTTATCATACTTTTATTTTATGAACTTGTTTTTGGGCATGAAACTCATTCTGGATTCTGAAAAACTTCCAAGTTGTTTCTTTAGCTGAATTAGTTTTGCCCCTTTTATTAACTATGCTTTTATACATTTATTTAAGTTTGAGATTTATAAAAGTGTCCCCATCATTTTAATAGTCACCCCTGGCTGCATAAGCAATGGCTTAGAAAACTTTCCAAGATATGGTAATACCACTATAGCAAAACACCATCACAAACCTACTGAACACCAGCCCAGAACAACATTCCCCCAACTATCTGGGGAAAATAAACCAAAAAGAGCTATCTTTCATTGTGCCTGAAAGGTCAGCTAACGAGAGTTCTTAGAAGAACAAGAGGAATGATATTTCACAGAGGAGGGACCCTGATGGAAGATCTTCAGCTTCCAGCTCTCCAGAAATGCACGCCAGGGGGGAGTGCGGAGATGATCTCATTTGGGAAGAGAGGTCAAAGTGATAAAGCAGCGTGGAGCCTGTTCTACCTAACATGGAAGCTTTGTGGCTGCAGGATGAATAGACACAATGTGGTCCATTTGAGATAGTAACCCATCTTGTTCCACAAACTGAGGGCAGAGATTTTTTTTTTAGGTGGTAGTTGTTATTTGTAAAGAGTAGAAGGAAAAATTGTTTTGTGATGCAGCATCACTATATAGTCATGGATTTTGAGTGCCAGTGGTGCCTTTTACTAGAAGTGCAATCTTGGACAAGTCCGTTAGCTTTTCTTGACTCTCATGTATTTTTCCCACTACAGAGACACCAATGGCTGCTCTACTGAGCTGCTGTGAGAATTAAATAAAATAACACGTGTGAAAGCACTGCCTTAATATAATGACAGAGCTCTCTGAATGACCATACTGCTCTCTCTTGAGTCTAAATTATCAGAAAGAATTGCCTGAGCTCTCTCCTTGTTCTTACTTGGATGCACACAGTCTTCACCAACAGAGAATCAAATTCGAGTGAATACCTGAATAACCCTGAGAAAGGAGGCATAGCCTGGGCCAAGGGTGGGGCCCATGTTGCACTCCATCTGACAGCACGCAAATACACACTTGTCGCTGGGGGTGCAACCGCAGTTGTGGCAGAGCCTGGAATTAGAGAAGGCGGAATGGGGCAGAAGAAGAGGGTAGCGGGGACATGGGTGTGCACAGCTGGCCTTTGCCGGGTGTGCCGAGAGGCAGTGTGCAGTGGTGGGTATAAGCAGTGGCTCTGGGGCCTGCCCACCTGGGCTTTTCTCACCAGTGATGCTTCCCTGCCTCTCAGTGCTCAGGGCTGCATCCACAGGATGGGGAGAACAATAGTACCTGCCCCACAGCGAGGATGCAAAGCACTTAGAACAGTGCTCGCTGTGCAGGGTAGTTAGAGAGGCAGCAGAGAATCATGCTAAGGCGCCTGGCTCTGTGTGAGCTGCCTGAGTCTGCCATTACCACTTACTGACTGTGTGACCGTGGGAAGTCCCCACACCTCTGTGCCTCAGTTTCTTCATCTGGAAAACCGGGATGGTAATAATATCTATTTCCTAGGGTGATGGTGGTTATGATTAAATGCATTAGTAAATGTGAACAGTGGCATGTAGCAGAGACTTGCTATTATTATTGTTGTTGCATGCAAGCTGCTCCTTCTCTTTTTCTACAGCTCAGTAAGTGTGGATTATCCCACAGCCAACCTGAAGAAGAAAACCATACATCACCCGGAGACCCTTCCACAACTCTCACGTACCACTGGTCAGGCCTTCAACCATGCCATCAGCCTTAACATCTCTCTCTAATAAGCCTCGGTGGACACCCATTCGCCCCTCCCAGGAGGCCTTTCCTTACCACACCCTCACTCTACCTTTGGATGCAGTCTCCATTGTTCACTCGAGATTTTTCCCCACCTTCAGCTTTTCTACTTGTGTCCTTCCTCTTCCTTCTTGTTCTTGAGTGTGACCAGGGATTCTGAGTCCTGCAGACCTTCAGGAGGTCTTGTGCTGATCAGACCAGGGCACCAGGGCTGCTGTTGGTCTGGATGGATGGGTGGCTGAATGGGCAGTGCTTGATTTCTGATGTTTATAAAATCAACAGAAAATGAAAAATGGAGCATGAAAAAAATTAAATGCCCTGTTAGTTTTTAATTAGTTCAATAATCTCATTCTTCGTGCTCCTATAGATCCAGGATGATACCACTGGCATTTTAAGAGATGGAGAATAAATACTAATGCCTTTCTAAAACATTGCAGGACTCTGCAGTTTCCTTAAGAAATTCTTTTCCTTTTGGGAGTGGACTTGAATTCAACAGGAGGAGGAGTATCACTAAACATGCCCCCTTTGTTAGTCTGAGATTCGGACAAGAGCTTGTGACATTCTTTCATGACCAGACATAGCAGAAGGAGTTGGACATACCATTTTAGACTGAGCTCTGAATCTCCACATTGTGAGTAGTTTAATTCATACCCTCCATGTAGCTTTGCTATTGATATTTATTAGCCTAGAGTGTTGCTGCCAGCACAAGTTTTGAGTAGATTGTGGTATAAACAGATTTCCTCTTTACACTTTCTAATCAGCGCAGAAGACTGTTTTTATTGAAACCGTATCTCAGCTCAAGCTTCTCCACACATGTAGACACACACGTACAGAGTTTAAATTGTATTTATGGCTGGTAAATGTTCTAATTATGGGCTGCATGTGTTCAGAGAGGAAAATTAAATCAGTGAACTTGGGAGGCCAGGACACCCTTCCGCTCTGGTTTGAGTTCTTTATGGATTTAGGCTTTGAGAAATCAATACCATGAAATGGTGGGTGACAATTCAGGCAGACATTTGACTCTTGGCTGATTTACAATGTTACTTATAGATTTTTTTTTCCCTTAATGAGGTGAAGTTTGATTCTGTATTGCTTGCTTCATCCTAACACATCCCAGAGCAATTCCTAACAAGTGACTCTTCTGGATAATGTCCCAGGCTTCATCTTCCATATTAAAATACATAACATGCGAAAATAAAAAGGGATGTTATTGACACTGTGCCCACCATCCCCAGTCCCATGCTGCTGTCACGATGGTGACGATGAGTAGATTGCCATTCACTAAGTAGTGCCCAAGCTTCTTTGGAACTCACGTACAGGGAGGTTTTGACATCTTTCCCAGCACCACTGAAGAACGGAGTCTTGGCCATAGCAGACCAATGGGTGCTAAAGGGTTTCAAAAGTAGCTGCTGCTGTTGCTATGTAGTCAGCTCAAGGAGGATTGTGATTTGCAAAAATGGGCAAAATATGCACTCCGGGGTTATGTAGAACATAATCTAGCCAGGTCTACTCAACCACAGTAATTTTGCTGCAGCAGACAAAATGCCTTTCTGGTGTAGGTTTGAGTTGAAAGATTACTGAGGGGAATATTTGTCTTGCCCAGACTCCCAAATTATTCAGCTTATTTATTAACACACCACTCAGCCCTTCATGCAGATTGTGCGGCGTAGACCTGGCACCCTAAACTGAATAATCTCTTTGCTGACAGCTGAAAGTAAAGGCATCTGTGGCAATCAGATGGGGGGACCTCAGGTTGCTTCCAGATGTCAAGTTGATTAATGTTGGAATCGGCACTGCCAGCAGCCAGGCCATGTGAACCCACAGAGCTCCAGGAAACAAGCCTGGTGGTTGTGGCATCGGTGGGTAGAGACTTACGCACAGATACTGACCAGGTACCAGTCCTTCTGTATCAGTTTAGTAGAATGCCCAGAAAATCCTCCAGGATGCAACCCCCCAGACATAAAACTTTTCAGCTGTTTTTCACATTCTCTAACTCAGGCGATTGTTTCCTTAAACTAACATTCATATTTCTACACTTAAGAAATCTAACCCAGGAAGACACCAGTGGGAAAAGCCCAGTACAAAGTTAGGATCTGCCTAGTTGGGAGTCGGAAGGGCCAAGAAGAGATCAAAAAGAGTGTGATGATAAAATAGCACATTTTTATGATACTTCTGATTTTCCAAAGCACTATCTTATTTCTTGCTTTTCTCACTTTTATCTTACATACCCTCGAAGAAGGGTGAGAAAAGGGTGATCATGTAAGTGATCCAGGGTGTGTGATTTGAAATCCTCCATGGCTATAGGAAGCCATTGTCATTCCCCATCTCCATGGGGCATTATGAGATGGATAAACAGTCTATCAAAGGTCACACAGTTTAGTTGGTGGCAGAGCCAGCAGAATAACCACAGATGCATCATCCATCACCCCTGCTCATTCTCTTAGACTAGTGTTTCTCCAAGTGTGGTCCTCAGACAAGCGGCATCAGCAGCACCCAAACCTACTGGATCAGCACCTGCAGGGATGGGGCCCTGTCAATCGGTTCTAACAACTGAGAACCACTGGCCTGAGCCAGTACTTCCCAGTCTGGATCCCATGGCCCAGTAGACATAATGGTGAAGCCCCCCCGTAAGCCCTTTCCAAAATTTCATAAAAGTTAGTTGACATCATACTTTAAATGTTACTTTTAAAAATTATGTATCTTATTATATATGGCTGATAAATGAAAACTAGGAGAGGAAATTGATTAGTAATCAATTGCTTTCAGAGGAGAATGAGGTGTGTCTCTGCTTGTTAGGTGATTGGTTGTCGTGCCCAAGCCTATGAGGATGATGGGCCAACTTCTGTACATACGTTAAGGTTTGCTTTCCCTCTGCCTGTAACTCCACTGCAGAACGTCTGTCTGTGTGTACCCAGTACACCCAGCATAACTAAAACTAGAAGGCAGGGAGGGGGCAGGATGGAGATGTGACACCAGGAACCTTCATATCTAACAACTGAAACTTACATTGAGAACATTAGCAATTGCTTTCTTTTGGGGGGGGGGTGTGCTTCTGGTTCTAAATGAGGTGTTAGTGTTTGTGAGGGTGATAACCTTGTCCCGTTGAATTACGATGAGAAAACAACCCAGTTGCCTACAGAGCCGAAAACAAACCTCAGAACTGCTTAACTCATCCGTCAAACAAATTGTATTTTAGGAAATGCAGGACAGAGAAAAATGCACAAAAGAAAAGGAGGTTTATTTATTTGTACAAAAGTAGAATGACAGGCGTTTGAGTGGATCCAAATAGCGTTTAGGGAGAAAAAAATGTGATTCATTGCCAGCTATTAAATCTTGTTTATCCTTCTTTAAACTAACCAGAAACACATTTTGGAAAAACGTGAGTTAACAGTTTAAGCGCTGAAAGCCTGCTGGGTGCTGCCCCGGCTCTCCTGCCTTCCAAGGGGAAGATGGGGCGAAGCCAGCTGGGCAAGGGACGAGGGTCCAGCCCTGCTGCCAAGTCCACCCTCAGATGCTGGGGGAAGTCCTCCGGTTTCCTCAAACAGGGATGCTCACCTCAGAGCTGCGGCAAGAAGGTCCGTGTTTACAAGATGGTTTCAGATGAAGGGCCTCGAAGGATACAAAACATTTCTCCAAAGACACAATAACTGACTGAGTGACGTGTCCTTAAGGAACACGCTTTCCCGGATAACCAGTCATTATCCTAGTGCACATCTCCCAGATCACCAGCTGGTTTCACTAATGCTGACTCCAGAGACAGCTGTGTGACTGACATTCTTCGGAGCACTTGATGAGTATGTGAAAAATTTGCTGGAATCCCAGGACCCGGTGGAAGAAGCCTGTCCAGACTGCAGTGTGCCGGTGTAACCCCTTCTCGCCCGGCCCCACGCTCCTTCTGCCACAGGGCCAGGAGGGCGCACAGCGTTTTACAGCTGTTTCTACTGACCCCCGGCAATTAACGTGATTTAAATAATTACAAAAATATACATATTTCTGAAAGAAGCTGTACAAAAGTAACTTTTCTAGAGCAAGAGCCTCCAGCACCATTTTGCTTTCCAAGCAAATAATTCCACCATAAAGATTATCCGGGGTTTGCAGTCTCAGGAGTGTCTGGAGAGCAGACTGTCTGCTGAGTTTAAGGCCACACGGAAAGGCCCAAGTGGACTCATTGGATCCAAAGAACTCTCCTCCCCCCCACCCCCACCGTGGTGGTCCACGTGGAGGGACATCCATGTAGTGGTCTGCGGGCTTACAAGCCTCAGGGGACTCCATGAAGAAAAGGTCCCATGCCTGCTTCTGTCCTTCGTTTCCCCCATAAACCTTCAACATTTCTCTTTTGCCTGACACTCCAACTTCTCTCACATATTTCTATTAATATATAAATTCCTTGAGGACAAAAACCATGTCTGACTTATTTTAATATCCCCTTCTTTTAGCAGAGCACCCACCACATAAAGTGGGCATTGAAAACGGTGATTAAATTGGGTCTTCACGAGCAGACACAGGGTCTTCTTACCTGCCAGCAGTGTGGGTCACCTAGGCTAGGGCTACACAGGTGTAGGGTGCAGGTTAAGAAGCATTTCCCCCAGGTATCTACCTTGATGCCTGGTATTAGGGAGACTCTCCTTAAAAAATTTTTTTAAATTAACTTTAGAAACAATATTTCAACCTTAATCACACAAAAAGGAAAAAACAGCTTTCACCATCATCCTATGGGTGTCCACAGCATCTGTGTGTTTAGGTTGAGGATCCATTTGAACTATTGCAACAGTACTATGGGGTTGATGTGGTGAGAGGAACATAGAACAGCCTGGGAGGTGAGAGAAAGGAAAGCCTAGAAGAAAGCTCTGCCTTCTCTTCTGGCTGTTTGGCCAGAGCGGCATGTACAGAGGGGGTGGAGAGGAAGACACAGAGTATCGCATTGGTTCAGAAATGTCACAGTGTGCATTATTCCAGAAGCTGCCAGTACCATCACTGAACCCTTCTTGTCTGGGAGGGAACACCTGGGCATGCAGCTGGGCTGAGGCACATTGCTTGCAAGGGGTCCAGCCTCACCATCCTCTGACTCTCACCGCAGAACACATGGGTAAAGGGGCAAAGAAATTTTTAAAAAATAAATAAAGTTCCCAGGCAGAACTTTTAAAAAATCTTACCAGCTCTTTGCACCTATTCACCTGACTGCCTGCTCTGCTCAGTGTTTGGGCGCTTCTGGGAAGGATGGTGGTGGGGAAGGTGGCTGGGACCCCAGGCTCACACATGGGAGGTGCTGAGATGAAGACATGGGCAGCAGGGAGGCCCTACAAGGTCCTCTGGCTCTGGCCTGGCCTCCTTTGCTGTGTCACCTTCTACTTTGTTTTGTTCCAGAGACTCTACAGTCCCAACCACATTGCTGCTGGCACTAAGGCCTCATGTCAAGCCATCACATGGCATCTCTGTGCCTAGAGCTTCATACCCAAGAACATGGCAGCAGGACAGCACTGTGGTCACTTCCCCCCACACCTCTGCACTGAGGACCAGAATTTCAAGAAGAGATAAAGTCTATGACCTGGCAATTCCACTCCTAGGTCTATACCCATGAGAACTGAAAACATATCTTTACACAAAGACTTGCTCATACATGCTCACAGGGCATTATTCTCAATAGCCAGAAAGTGGAGACGATCCACATGTCCCTAAACTGATGCTGGATAAACAAAATGCAGGACGTCCATACACTGGGATATTACTCAGCTGTAACAAGGCGTGAAGCACTGATACATGCCACAACGTGGATGAACTTTGAAACCATTATGCTAAGTGAAAGAAGCCAGACAAAAAAAGACCACATATTGTATGATTTCATTCATATGAAATGTCCAAATAGGCAAATCCGTAGAGACAGAAAGTGATTAGTGGTTGTCAGCAGTTGCGGACAAGAGAGAATGGGGAGTAACCTGCTCACGGATTTGGAGTTTCTTTTTAGAAGTGATAGAAATGTTCTGGGATTACAGTGGTGGTGGTTGCACAATATAGTGAATATACTAAAAACCACTGAATTGTATACTTTAAAATGGTGAGTTTTGTGTTATGTTAATTTCCTTAATTAAAAATGCAATTTCAAAAAAAGAAACAATGAAGTCAAGTCACTGGGAAGCAGCAGCCCTCTTTCCTTTTCTCTGTCCTCCCTGAACTAACTGGGAACCGTGTTCAAACACTTGCACACCCCAGATCTCCATTTTGGACTGAGCTATTTTGGTTCTTCCGTATTTTCTTCTACCTTCTAGACACATCTCTCCACTTTAGTGAGCATCCTTCAAGATTCAAGTGGGAATTCAGTTCTGAATATTTCTTTTTGTGCCTGTGCTATGTGTGGCTCTGGTGGGCTTGAGTGATCTGAATAGAGATCTTGAATCGCCTGTCTGTCCCCAGAGCCACTGCTCTTGTGAGCTGCCCCTTGTGGAACCCGGATTCCTCGACTATTGGAAAGCAACTCCTGGTTTAGGAGACTGACAGATAAACAAGCTTGGCAAAATGCCACCTCAAGTAATCTGTCCCTTTTTACTGCTGTCATTTCTGCTGTCACAAGACAAAGCTTTGGGGTAAAGAGATGCCTCTATGATGGGGATCCTGAGGACACCTCACTTTGCTCTTGGTCTGCCTGTCCCACTCCACCGCAGGTGCCATCACAAGCGCCTCCCTCAGGCCACCGTGTGAAATCCACATATGTATTAGCTACAAGTATGAGTGTTTCTTAGGGATCAAACCTCATCAAAATGGCAGCCCAGTCACCAGCTGTGCCTGTGCGCTGAGGTCCCCTCCCTGCCCATCTCTCCCATAGATCTCCCACTCTGCTCTCCAGGTAGAGGACGTCCTCTCCTCCCCATCGCAGGTGCCTCAATCCAGGCATTCCCAACCCTCCCTTACCTGTCACTCCTTTCAGATCACACAACCAGGAGCATTTCCTGCCCGCCCCGGATGATGATTCTGAAGGACAGGTAAAACGGGAAGCTTTTTCTTGCAACAGTTCTGAGAAGCAAAGGGGAATCACAACTCTCCAAAGGCTTTTAAGCAGGCATGCTGAGCTGGGGGGCAGCTAAAAGTAGTACTGTCTCCACTGGGCCACAAAAGGTCGAGCTGGCTTAATAAAAACAAAGGCTCTGGGTTTATTTTTTTAACTGATGAGTAAAGCCCAGAATAGTCAAGTGAGTTGAAAACTATTCAAGGGATTCACATCGGAACACTAGCCAATATTTAGTCAAAAAAGAGTGCTGGTAGAACAAGCTGAACACATGCCTGATCATTTATCTGCAGATTTAATGAAAGCATGTACAGTAGCCTTAATAATCAGTAGCTTTCTGAGCTATCGCCTGTAGACCGAAGAGATGTGTATGAAGTTAAAAGCATGTTTTCCTCAAATGTCTTGGTAGGTCAGGACTAGAACAATGTTTATCACCTATAAGATGCTCAATATATAAATTCATTCATTCATTCATTCATTCGGTGGTGTGGTATAAGCAACAGACCACAAGTTCTGGATGACCCAAGTAAAGGATTTATTGGCAGCTCTCGGCTATTCACAGCTGGACAAGAAGCCTGCAGAACCAGGTTTGAGGACAGGTAGAAACCAAGAGTGCTTCCGAGTGAGGAGGGCTGCACTGCAGGAATGAGGCCATAGCTGGAACAGTGTGAATACTGCAATACCTGTAGGTCACTCAAGATTCAAAGTCTTGAGAGGGCATCCGATTGGTTGAGGTTTTATCAGTATGACAATGGCTATATTAACATGATGAGAGGGCAAAGGATCTAATCTCTCAGTTTCTGGGACGGGAGGTAGGTATAGTCCCACCAAAACTACACACAAAGGGAAGAGGTCATTCCCCAAAAAGAAATCAGGCTGCTGATTAGAAAGAGGGAACACATGCTAGATGGACAAGAACCAACCATTGTTTCTTTCATTCAAAGTACAGAAAGTCAGGCCAGGCGCGGTGGCTCACGCCTGCAATCCTAGCACTCTGGGAGGCCAAGGTGGGAGGATTGCTTGAGCTCAGGAGTTTGAGACCAGCCTGAGCAAGAGCGAGACCCTGTCTCTACTAAAAATAGAAAGAAATTAGCTGGACAACTAAAAATAGAAAAAATTAGCCGGGCATGGTGGCATGTGCCTATAGTCCCAGCTACCCAGGAGGCTGAGGCAGGAGGATCGCTTGAGCCCAGGAGTTTGAGGTTGCTGGGAGCTAGGCTGATGCCATGGCACTCTAGCCTGGGCAAGAGAGTGAGACTCTGTCTCAAAAAAAAAAAAAACAAAACAAAACAAAGTGCAGAAAGTCACTTGAAACAAACTAAATTGAATGACAGCTCCTCTCTGAATGAGGACATCTGATTATCTGTAGTGAAATGATTAAATGTTTACAATTCCCTGATTTTGGGAATTCTGGCAAAGGTGATGTCTGGGTATGAGCTAAAAGAAGTATCTGAAACAGTTACTAGCTTTCCTGCTTAGTCTGGGTATGCAGACTTGAGTTTCATTGGAGACCAAATGAACTAGAATATGGGGCATTTATACAGGAAATTTGAATCAAGTCAGATAAGTGAAGTTGAATAATAAACTTACTTTGTAGGGGCCTTCAGCTATTTTTTCCTATTAAAAAATTTAATAGGTAATTAGCACTTTAGGTATTGAGAGGGATGGACAAAAGGAATCACAACATAGATAAAACCTATATGTAATTTATTAGCATTCACAGTTTATATATATATATTTCCCACGCACATATGCTGTTAGCCAATGAGCAGTAGCCCACCATCCTGCACATGCCGGCAGCCAGCGAGAGTCCTGCGGATCATTCTGGGCAGAGCATGTGACGCAATGCTATTAAGTGGGCTGTTCACTTTGTTGTGGCCTCTCCAACCATTTATATTTTGTTCTGGCAAACAGTGTTGAACCCTGATGTCTGAAAAAATGTAGTGTGATGGTGCTAGAGCTGTTCCAAAGAAACAAAAGCAGAGGATCACGTTGGACACATTGTACATTTTCCAGTGGCTTGTACTCCCTTGAGGATGTGATAGAACAAACGCAGGGTACAGTTTAGCAGGCAGTTGGGGACTGGTGGAGGTCCTTTGACATGGTGGAAGAGCTCACAAATATCACAGCAGCCTTGGAAGATTTAGCAACAGGTTTCTGAGCAGGAGCTGAAGGAACTGCATCCAGAGGCACGTGATGACTTCAGGGAATTGGAATGAACAAAAGTGCAACTGTCAGGGTCTGCTCCCGCTCTGCAGAGGGAGGGACCAGGTTGCACTCCCTGTCCTGGGAATGCCTCCTCTTCACCGGACGGAGGATGCCAGTGTATAAGACACAGCCTGCCTCAAGGAGCTGCTCTTTCCCCACTGGTTTTTCAGAGAATTGACAACTTTTCACTCTGCAGAGTAATTCAGCAAGGTTTTCGGAGAAGAGAAGTCTGTGTGTCTCTATAGTACTCAATCTGCTTTTGTGGCTCCAGTAGGGATTCCACGAGGACTCTTGGTGGATAAACCACAGGTAATATTCTCCATGCCTCTTTGCATGTAATCTTAGTAACAAAGTGCTTGGGCAGTATTTTCCTGGTTATTGAGAATTTTGAATAATAATGGTTGTGTTTGCTGAAAAGCGTCTAGGGAAAGATAAGTAAAAACATATTTTTGTCATGGCAAGGAAACAATTGTCATGTTAGTTTTTAAGTAATTCTTATAAAAAAATCAGGATTGCTTCTTTTTTTTTTTAAAAAAAAAAAAGGTTTCTAAAATAAAGACCATCATGTGATACTACAGATTAAAGATTTGCTTGGATGATTTAGAAATTAGTTTGTGAGAAATACTATTAGCAATGAAGAACTAAAATATAAGATTAGTTGTTGTGCTTATGCATACCCACCCCCCGGAATTTGGCGTCAGTGAATGGGTACATTGAATTGAGTCCAACGAAGCAGCGTTTCCCTTGTATTCTTGGACTGCTCTATAAAAATACAGCCATGCATTTTAAGACGGGTTGATAAAATTCTCTAAAAATACTTAAAATGTGGTCAATATAAATAGTATTGAAATGGCAGTGACCAAAGTATTTGTTTCATATATAATATATCTTCTTTTTTTTAAAAAAATGAGGAAATGTGGAAGTAGTATTTCACAGTCCTAGAAAACTTGAACTTTTAAGTACAGATCTCTATACACAAACTAGGATAGATTCTTTGTAAAGTCAAATATTAAAATAGAGTTACCTAATATATTCCTCTGTGACCTAATATATTCCACTGGGGTAGATCCATGGAGAAAGTCCTATACTTTCATGTCTCTGTTAATACGCGAATCTTACCATTTCTCAAGCTTTAACGTAAGGATGTAAAAATCACAGCATTTTAGCATAGTGGAACCACTGAACCACTGATGGGGGTAGGGAGACCAATTAGGAAGCTATTGCAAAATTTAAGCAAGAAATGGTGCCAGTGGAGATAGTAAGTAACTGGGTTGTGAATAATTTTTGGAAGAAGATTCACAGATTTGTTGATGAATTACATGTAGCGTGTACGATGGAGGAGTCAAAGATGACCCCAAGATTTTTGCTCTGAGCAGATAGAAGACTAGAGTTGCCATCTACTGTCATAAGGAGGGCTGTAAGGAAGACAGGATTTGGAGGAGGGATCAAGAATTTAGTTTTAATTTTTTTTAATTTATTTTTTAGTGACAGGATCTTGCTTTGGAGTACACTGGAATGCAGTGGCACAATCATAGCTCATTGCAGCCTTGAACTCCTGGGCTTAAGTGATCCTCCTGTCTCAGCCTCTGGAGTAGCTAGGACTGTAGAAGCGTCCCACCACACATGGCTAATTTTTCTTTTTTTGATAGAGACAGGATCCTGCTGTGCTGCCCAGGCTGGTCTTAAACTCCTAGCCTCAAGCAATCCTCCCACCTTGGCCTCCCAAAATGCTGGGACTACAGGCACAAGTTGCTGTGCCTTCCCAAGAATTTGGTTTTGAACAGCCAAGTTTGAGATGCCTTTAGGACTCTTAAGTGAAGATGTCAAGGAGTCAGTTGAAATAAGAGTCTGGCATCCAGGTGAGAGGTCTGGGCTGGAGACAGAAATGTGCAAGTCCTCAGTGCATATGTGCTATTTAAAGACTTGGGAGTGAGGAGAGATGAGAAGAGGGCTGAGGACAGAGAACCCTGGGGCATGCCAACATTCAGAGGTCAGGCAGATGCGCAGAACCAGCAAAAGAGACTGTGTTGAAGTAGCCAGAGAGGTAGGGGGAGAACCAAGGGAGAGTGGTGTCCCGGAATACAAGAATGTTGTTCAAGAAAAAAGGAGTAATCCCCTCTGTCAATAGCTCTGAAAAGTTGAGAAAGAGGAAGACTGAGAAACAGGACAACTAATTGTCCTGGTTTGCCCAGGACTCTCTGGGTTTTAGCACTGAAACTCTGTTAGGGTCTGAATGTTTGTGTCACCCCGAAATTCATATGTTGAAACTTAATCCCCAATGTGATGATATTAGGCAAGGCCTTTGGGAGATGGTTAGGTCATTTCATGAATGGGACTAGTGCCCTTACAAAGGAGAACCCAGAGAGCTGACCCCTTTCACCATGTGAGGACATAGAGGGAAGGTGCCATGGATGAAAGACAGAGTGATCCCTCACCAGGCACCAAATCTGCTGTCAACTTGATCGTGGACTTCCCAGCCTCTAGAACTGAAAGATATAAATTTATGTTGTTTATAAGCCACCTAGTTTATGGTATTTTTGTTACAGCAGCCTGAGTGGACTAAGACAAAGTCCCTTGTCCTAAGAAATCTCTTAAGTCCTAAGAAATCTCTTAAATCCTAAGCAAACTGAGACAGATGGTCACCCTACCAGGGAGAAATGGCCTTTGGGCTTAGCAATATATTGGCCATGAGTGGTTTAGGCAAGAGAATTTCGTGTGGAATAGTGGGGACAAAAACCCTGAGTGGAGTGGGTCGGTTTTACGGGAGAACAGGAAGAATTCTCATTACATAATATGTATTAAAATATTGTTTCATCATTATTCTTACATAATATTAAAGAAGTTATTTAAGAAAAGTCCTTGGTGTTTATAGATAAGTCTTGAAGTGTTTAAGAGTAAAATGTCATGTTATCTGGGACTTGCTTTAAGATACTTCAGCAAGAAAAAAAATGAAGAAATTATGTATTATATTTATTATTCTTAAATCTGGGTGGTGTGATTATGAGGGTTAATTATGATATTCTCTATTTATATATATGATTGAATTTCTCATAAGAAAAACTTTAAAATTTTTTAAGTAAATAGGAGAAAATAAATTTGAGGCAAAAGGAATACACAATTTTTTTTTAATCTGTGTCACTGGCAAAAGGAATACACAAACCTTTTAAGGAGTTTTGCTACGAAAGAGAGCAAAGGAATGGGCAGTACCTGGATTGGTCTCTGGCTTTTTGTTTGCTGCCGTTTAACATGAGAGAAGTTAGGGTATGTTTGAAAGCTGATATGGGAATATGGATGAGGTAGGCAGGGTGGGCAAATGCAGTGTGCTGTCCTTGGGTAACAGGAGGCAATGGGACATACAGGGTAGAGGTGGAGGCTTGGTCTTGGAGAGATGTGCTGTGCTCTCCACGGTCAAGGGAGGTAGCAGAGAGGGTGGTGGGAGGGGTGGAGTTGTCTTCTGATGGCCCCAGTTATTTTAGTGAAGGAGGACTCGAAGTCAAAGGCTGAGGGTGAAGAGTGAAAGGGACTTGTTGGAGGCTTGAGGAGAGAGGAAGAGGGGAGAAAGCGAGAGAGAGAGAGAGAGAGAGAGAGAGAGAGGGTTGACTAGAGAAATTCAACAAGATTGTCAGGCAGCACTGAAAGCCTGTCTGAGGCTGAGGCCAGTCAGTAAGTGGAGAAGCTGTCGGAGGTGGTGCCGGTAGTACCCTGTCCACGCGCTATCAGCACGCACCTTTACACGACAACCGCAAACACTTCCAACTCTCCGCTTGAGGGCTTTCGTTCGGGCTGTACAAGCATATTCTGCCTGAATGTAGGGTAATCGGGAAATGCTGAAGTGTTACTCCCCACCCGCCTCCCCAAAGCAGCTCTCAACCAGTGATGGAAAGGGGTTTGCTGGATGTGATGGACTGAAAGTTTGTGTCCCCCTGAAATTCATATGTGGAAGCTCTGACCCCCAATGTGATGGCATTTGGAGATGAAGCCTTTGGGAGGCAATTAGGCTGGATTAGTGCCCTTATAAGACAATGTACCAAGGAGCTTGTTCTCTCTTTGCACCATGTGAAGACACACTGAGAAAGTGGCCACCTGCCAGTCAGGAATCAGGCCCCCCCCAGAAACAACCATGTGGGCACCCCTGTCTTGGGCTTCTAGCCTCCCTAACTGTGAGAAAATAAATGTTTGTTGTTTGAGCTACCCAGTCTATGGCGTTTTGTTATGGCAGCCTGAGGACAGTAATACTCCAACTCTCTCAGCACTCACTTGGGATACCTTTGAGGTATGTTCAACACATTTTGAAGCATTTCCTGATAGAATTTCCTGGTTGCTTACAGAGATAATTTACTTTATTAGTGTGCCATTTATTGGCTTTCTTTCCTCCCCTGTCTCACTTCCTGACTCCTCTTCTGGTGTTTCCTAAGATTGCCTCCCAAAGATCTATTTGCATTGCTTCAGGGATTTCTTCTCGGCAAATAAAATCTAAGACAGTATAACATGTGTCAGTTGCTTGACAGCAGATGTTCAGAGGATGGAGAATTGAATTTAACAAGGGTTGGGCTTTTACCTGGTGATTCTAAGCAAGGTGAGGGTATATGTCAGGAGGGGATGATGATGACGGACCGTGGAATCCATGCTGGGTAAGGAGGGAAGTGTGGCTATGTGGCAGAGCAGGAACAGTGGAAAGGGATTCCAGGAGTTGTTCAAGTTAGAGGATTAGGGGATTGAGCTAGAAATATAGGAGTTGGAAGGTTGAAATTAAGACTTTGGGGGTGGGGGAATTAGTAACGGGGGTAAGTATAGGACCATATCACTGGAAAGGTGAAAATGAAGGAGGAAGAGGCCAGGGCCTTGAATTAGACAGGAGTGGTGCTGGAGAGTGAGGGTGAACCTGGTTCAAAATCTTCAAGGAATGACCTGAAGGCTCAGAGATGACCGGGCCTTCCTCTGCTGTTTGAGGAGGAAGGAGAGATAATAGTGTGGAAAGGAAGGGGAGGACCAAGGAGGATGCTGACCCCAGCTCCAGGATGGCAGGGAAGCAGTGCCCTCAGAGGAGGTCAGATTCCCGTCTGAGACAGAAGTTAAGAGGACACTCACAGAAGCAGTAGAAGATGTTGGCTGTTTTGTTGACAATTGGCTGTGCATGCCAGAGGACATCCAGTGACGGTCTGGGGGGTGGGAAGAGTGGGGAGCTGGTCAGATTGGGGGATATACCAAGCTCTGTGGGAATGAGTCCTAGTGAGAGGGGTAGTCTGGTATCTTGGGCTTCCTGTGGTGATGGTAAACGCCCAGCTAGTGAACAAGGGTGTGGGCACCATGAGATTAACCCTGCAGTCTCTCAGGCAGATGTGGGGTGAGAGTAAGGGTTACGGGGAGCAGGGAGGCCTGCAGGGAACACAGGGTGCTCTGCAGGTCACTAAATCTCAACTCTCCCTGCAGCTCCATGGCTCAACCTGTGGAGTGGGGGACCCAGTTATGCTCTTGGCAGGCAGAGGAGGAAAACCAAAGAACTGAGGGAAAAGTCAAGATTCACACACTAAGGAAAATTAGAGAGAGTTCCGCCAGCTCCCGCACCTGATAAGGTGACAAGGTCAAGGTGGGGAGGCTCTTAAAACCAACAAGGGGCAGGGGGGCCTCGGGGCTGTAAACATGCCAACAGATTTGCCAGTGTCACAAGCCCATGAGGTTTAAAATCGGTGTCCTCTCCCGGATTATTCTCAGTGTGCTCTCTCTCTTTAGTTATTCTCAGACTTTCCAGGGGCAGACGATTTGTCTTGTGAAACAGATTTTTCTTCTTTAGAAGTTGATAGGATTGTTGATTGGCATTTAGGAAGGCAGGGATTTTTTTTCTTCTATCAACAATCAGAATGAAAAATAGAACGCTTAGTGGCTGTCCAGTAATTTCTCAAAAACTTGTGAGCGTGTCACTAGGACCCCCCAGATCACCTTATTGGAACTGGGAAGAGATCTGCGAACGTGGCTCCCCTGTGGCTTGCCCCGGGTGGTGCCTACTCAGGAGGTCCCCACCTGAGCCACTCCAAAGACTCCCTGTTGTGTGACGTTCTGTGATGGCCCTCACTCCACCTAGCGTCCCCGGGGTACCTCCTGAAAGCACATGTTCTGCCTGTGCATCTCGGCTCTGTCCCCAGGGAGATGCCATCTTATTTTGAGTCCCCCACATTGCCTAGCACTGTTCTCAGCACAAAGTAGGTATTTAACAAATATTTGTTACATGAAGAGCAAATAAATGAATGAATTTATTTATTTATTGAGCACCTCTTAGGTGGCAAACATTGTCCTAGGCATGGAGGAAATGGTTGTAAAGAAAGGAAATAAAAATCTCTGCCTCATGGATCTTTCCTTCTAGAGGAGCAAAAACAACACATATTATACATGACGTCATAATTCCTGGGTGGGTGGCAAAAAGCGAACACTGGAATAAAGTGAGTCTTAGTGACTGGTTCCTGAGGGTCTATCCTGTTCCAGTGGTTTCAAACATGCTATCTAACTTCCCCCACATGTATGCAAACGGAGGCTCAAAATGGCAATGGAGTTTCCCAAGACAATGGTGTTAGGCTGGCAGAACAGGGATGTGAGTCCAGGTTTCTGTGACTTCAGGGATATTCCTACCACCACACCGTGCTGCCTCTCACTTTCTGTTGCATGCTAGTAGGAGCGTTTTTTGCTGGGAGAGCAGGGGCACTGATGAAATTCAGAATCTTCGGTTCTCTCCCTCTAACCTGGTCATGAACTAAGAAGACAGCAGATGCCTCACTTAAAACCAACCTTTTACTCTGTAGCCACTGGATGGCCTTAAGCTGGCTAGCTCCTCAGATTAATTTCTATTTGGCTACAGATGCAAATCGAAAGGCAGTGTCAGGACCCTATGTCTGGGAGCTGTTTCACACCCTTATAAAATACCGGTTTCTAACCATAAGAGTAAGGAAAAGGAGGAAGAAGCTCGGTAATCTACCCACAACACCTGAGAATCAATGGCAGTTCAAATGTCCACAGACAGATGAATAGATAAACAAAATGTAGCATTTACATATAATGGAATATTATTCAGCATTAAAAAGGAAGGAAATCCTGTCACCTACTACAACATGGATGAACCATTTATGCTAAATGAAATAAGCCAGTTGCAAAAGGACAAATACTGTACAATTCCGCTCACATGAGATATCTAAAGTAGTAAACTCATAGAAACAGAAAGTAGACCGGTGGTTGCTGGAGCCTGGGGGAGGGAGGAGGGAGAAGTTTTTTAATAGGTCCAGAATTTCAGTTTGACAAGATGAAAACTTCTGGAGATCAGCTGCACAATAATGTGTATATATTTAACACTACTGAACTATACAATTAAAAATGGTTAAGATGGTACATTTTATATCATGTGAGGTTTTAAAAAACTACTTTATGTTTTTAGAACGGTTTTAGGTTCACAGCAAAATTGAGAGGAAGGTACAGAGATTTCCCATATATCCGCTGCTCTCATACACAGCCTCCCCCGTTATCAACAGCCCCCAAATTGTACATTTGTTATGATTGATGAACCAGCATTGACACATCATAATCACTGAAAGTCCATAGCTTACGTTAGGGTTCGCTCTTGGTGTTGAACATTTTGTGGGTTTGGACAAATGTATAATGGCGTGTACCCACCATTGTGGCACCATACAGAGCACTTTGGCTGCCCTAAACATATGCCCAACATACTCATCCCCCCACCCCCAACCTCTGGCAACCACTGATCTTTTTATTGTATCCATAATTTTGCCTTTTTCAGAATGTCATATAGTTGGAATCATACAGTATGTAGCCTTTTCAGTTTGGCTTCTTCTTTTTTGTTTTTAATTTTTTTTTAATTTTTTTTTAATTTTTTATTTATTTTTTATTTTTTGGAGACAGAGTCTCGCTTTGTTGCCCGGGCTAGAGTGAGTGCCGTGGCGTCAGCCTAGCTCACAGCAACCTCAAACTCCTGGGCTCAAGCAATCCTCCTGCCTCAGCCTCCCGAGTAGCTGGGACTACAGGCATGCACCACCGTGCCTGGCTAATTTTTTCTCTATATATTTTTAGTTGGCCAGAGAATTTCTTTCTATTTTTAGTAGAGACGGGGTCTCGCTCTTGCTCAGGCTGGTCTCGAACTCCTGACCTCAAGCGATCCACCCGCCTCGGCCTCCCAGAGTGCTGGGATTACAGGCGTGAGCCACCGCGCCCGGCCCAGATTGGCTTCTTTTACTTAGTAATATGAATTTAAGTTTCCTCTGTGTCTTTTCATGGGTTGATCACTTTTCTTTTTAGCACTGAATAATAGCCCATTGTCTGGATGTACCACAGTTTATTTATCCATTCACCTTCCAAAGGACATCTTCGTTGCTTCCAAGTTTTGACAATTGTAAATAAAACTGCTATAAACATCTATATACAATTTTTTGTGAGAACATAAGTTTTAAGCTCATTTGAGTAAATACCAAGGAGTGTGATTGCTTGATGGTATGATGAGTGTGTTTAGTTTTGTGAGAAACCACCAACTTGTCTTCCAAGGTGCGTTGCCATTTTGCATTCCCACTAGCAATGAATGAGGGTTCCTGTTGCTCCACATCTTCACTAGCATTTGGTGTTATGTTGTGTGTTTTTGTTATAATTTAAAAAAATTCAGTGTCAGCACCTTCATAATTCTGGCTCCAAATGATGCCCGGAATCCTAGACAGCACTCCCGTGTCATTCTTTGAAAACCACGTTTCTGCATTAATATGAGCACAGGAAAATTATTTTTGTTGGGGAGCACTAGGAAAGAGACGTCCCGCACAGAGGAGAGTCTGCTTTGTATTTAAAGAAACAGAAAAGGAAATTGTCCAGCCAGGAGAACTGTGAGATGTCAGCTTTCTGAACCCGAACTGTGTACACGAGAGGTAATTACTTCCACACAGATTTTGGGTTCCACGCTGCAGTCTTAGGCCACGGTGAAGGGTGGGGCTGCCTGTCTAACACTCCCCATGACACAGATCCACAAGGAAGCCACCATCTGGGAGCACCCATGACAGGGCACACACAGCCTGCTTCTCTCCTGGGCGTGAGCCTTTGCATCCCAACTTTCTTTCATCCTGAATAATCTGTTTTCCATTTTGCCTGGGGGTGGCCACAGCTTCATGGCTCAGGGCAAGGCACGCTGGCCTTGGGAGTGCCAAGGAGCTGTCCCATTGCCCCAGCACCTCCAGCCTCGTCCACTTTGGTGGCGGGATGGTGATGAGCACCCACACATCCTCTCTTCGACCAGCTCTGAGGAGGCTGGCCCCTGGTCCCCACACGCAGAGGGCTTTAGGAAAAGGGGGCATTTTAAAATACTGTTTCCCGCTGGAAGTTAAAACAAGAAAGGAAGCAGCAGGGAGTTTGCTTCCTTGACTGAGGGCAGCTGCTGACCAGCGTCTCCAGCTTTGCCCTGGGTAGGCGCTGCTCCCATCCAAACCAAACTTCCCCTCAATGACTTCATTGAAAGCTGCTTTACATCGTGAGGAGAAACTCCATTTATTTATTTGTAATAACTTTGGGATTTTATGCACCCACAAGAGGATGTAATTTAAGAAAACATTAGCAAGCTATTCCAAATACCAAGGTTTTGAAATGTGTTAGGCCAAATAATCATCAGTGGAAACATTTCAATATCAAGAATAGAGAGCTGCAGCACAACTCCTTTTGAGCAGGACTTTGGAGGTGGAGAGGTTTTAAAATGTATGTTTTTGATCATGACATCCTGGAGTCCTAGGAAAAGACAACTGGATTTCCAGGAACCCATTATGAACAACATATGACCTAATAGAAGTGGGTCCATCTAATGCCTCCCTTGTGGGGCATTAGCTCTGTAAATAACTTAGAAAACGCACGGGCTGGTCCACCCTCTGAAGCCTCGCTTTGAACACAGTGTTGGAGGGAATTACATGGTGTTTTTATTAGGGTTTTTAAGACAAAGTAAGCAAAAGGTTACCAGGAAAGGGAGTGAGCTAAGAATGGCCCTCACTGGAGAAATACGATGTTTTTCAAGTTTCCATTCTGTTAGCAACAGTATGTTAGTGATGTTTTTATCTCCTTAACTAGCCAACATCATAAATCTTTAGAAATCCTTTTGAACCATGTTCAGCCTTCCACTCCTGTTAGAATTATGCAGGATCCAATGGTGGGAGATACAATATCTCACCCAAAAAGTCCTCATCTTGTATCTGCAGGAGACACACACTGAAAAGGACAGATGTGCACACCTGATCATCTGCTCATCTCACTGTAATTACATGCACATAATCACATCTACTATACTAATAAATATTTAAAAATTTAGGTATTTTTCTCCTACCACACCACACTCGACTAACCTTAAGCATGCTATCAAGTCTCATAATGTGCATAGCCCCAGGCCTGCCCTGGTGTTCAAGTGTTAAATAAGTTTATGGAGTATCTACTATGCTCAATACTTAAGCACTGAGAGCCAAGGACAAGGGAAAGAATCAATAAAAGTGCCTCAATCACTCTGAAGCAGCTCAAATCTTACAGGAAGAGTTGCTGCTACAGAGGACAATTCAGGATCTTAGGATTATAGCTAACATTTAAATAGCAACTTATAGGTATTAAGGTGCCTTCACAAACGCTATGTTATCTGACCCACACAAAAACTTTGGAGGGTATATAATTTTTCCTATTTTTTAAATGTAGAAACCAAGAATCAAAGGGGTTAAGTGGCTTTTTTCATGGTCATAAAGCAAATAAATGCCAAAGTTGGGCCTTTCATCCCCAAGTTTGGTTCTTGCCCACTATCCTCTCCCCATACTTTTCTCCAAAGCAGGACATTGACACATATATATTTACTCTTTTTCTTTAATAGCAGGGTTTTTTTCCCCCCAGAAGGAATGATTAACATTTTTTTCTCTCTTTTTTTCATTTCAGAATATTATGGGGATATGAACACTTTGGTTACATAAATTGCCTTTGCACTGCCTGAGTTGCAACTACAGCATGCCCATCTCCCAGACACCACGCACCACAGCTGTTAGGTGTGAATTTACTCACCTCCTCCTCCCCCCCTCACCTGCCCGACACCCGATGAATGTTACTTCCATATGTGCATGTAAGTTTTTTGATTGATTAGTACCAGTTTAATGGTGAGTACATGCGGTGCTTGTTTTTCCATTCTTGTGAACTTCACTTAGGAGAATGATCTCCAGCTCCATCCACGATAATACAAGAGGTAGTTCACCATTTTTTTTATGGCTGAGTAGCACTCCATGGTATACATATACCTTATTTTCCTACTCATGTATTGATGGGCACTTGGGTTGTTTCCACATCTTTGCAATTGTGAATTGTGCTGCTGTTAACATTCTAGTGCAGATGTCTTTTTTATAGAATGTCTTTTTTTCTTTTGGGTAAATATCCAATAGTGGGATTGCTGGACCAAATGGTAGTTCTACTGTTAGTTTTTTGAGGTATCTCCATATTAATTTCCATACAGGTTGTACCAGTTTGCAGTCCCACCAGCAATGTATGAGTGTTCCTATCTCTCTGCATCCGCACCAACATTTGTTGTTTTGGGACTTTTTGATAAAAGCCATTCTCACTGGAGTTAAGTGATATCTCATTGTGGTTTTGATTTGCATTTCTCTGTTGATTAGAGATGTTGAACATTTTTTCATGTTTGTTTTGGCCATTAGTCTATCTTCTTTTGAAAAGTTTCTGTTCATATCCTTTGCCCACTTTTTAATGGGGTTGTTTGATTTTTTTCTTGCTGATTTTCCTGAGTTCTATATAGATTCTAGTTATAAGCCATGTATCGGATGCATAGCATGCAAATATTTTCTCCCATTCTGTAGATTGTCTATTCGCTCTAACGATAGTTTCCTTGGCTGTGCAGAAGCTTTTTAATTTGATCAGGTCCCATTTATTTATTTTTGTTGTTGCTGTGATTGCTTTTGGGGTCTTCTTCATAAATTCTTTGCCTAGGCTGGTGTCTGTAAGAGTTTTTCCAACACTTTCTTCTAGGATTATTCTATAATTATTCTAGAAAAAAATTCTGGAATTATTTTTTCTAGATCTGTGAAAAATGTTGGTATTTTAATAGGGATTGCATGGAATCTGTATATCACTTTGGGTAGTATAGACATTTTAACAATTATTGAGATACAATTCACATACCATAAAGTCCACTCTTTGAAAGGTACAATTCAGTAGTTTTTAGCATAGTCACAAAGCTGTGCAATCATTTCTATATAATTGCAAAGCCTTTTCAACACCCCCCAAAGAAATTCCATACCCTTTATCAGTCACTCCTCATTTTCCCTTCCCCCAGCCCCTTGCAACCACTAGTCTACTTTCTGTCTCTAGAGATTTGACTATTCAGAGCATTTTGGCATTTCGTATAAAGGGAATCCTAAAATATGTGGCCTTTTCTGTCTGGCTTATTTCACTTTGCATAATATTTTCAAGGCTTACCCATCTTGTAGCATGTATCATAACTTCATTCCTTTTCATTGCAGAACAATATTTCTCTGTATATACCACATTTTGTTTATCCATTCATCAGTTGATGAATATTTAGGTTGTTTCCACTTTTGGGTAACTCTATATTCAATATTTTGAAAACTATAAAACTATTTTCCAAGGTGACTATTTCATTTTACATTCCCACCAGCAACGTATGAGGGTTGCAATTTCTCCACACCCTCACCAACACTTGCTACTTTCTAGTTTTTGATTATAGCCATCCTGGTGGATATGAAGTGATATCTCACAGTGGTTTGATTTGTATTTCTCTGATGAGTAATGATATTGAATGTGTTTCATGTGCTTGTTGGTTATTTATCTTCTTTAAAGAAATGTCTACTCAAATACTATGCCCCGTTCTTAATTGGGTCATTCATGTTTTTTCTTATTGAGTTGTATGAGTTCCTTATATCTTCTATATACAAGTCCCTTATAAGATACATGTTTTCCAAACATTTTATCCCATTCTGTGGATTGTCTTTTCACTTTCTTGATGGTGTCCTTTGAAATACAAAAATTTTAATTTTGATGAAGTCTAATTCACCTAAGTTTTCTTTCATCCTTTATGCTTTTTGTGTCATATTTAACACATTAACTACCATGAGAGTTGTATTTAACTCACTTTAGTTTTGACCCTGGGGCTGTATGAAGAATATATAAAATCTTATTTGTTGATATTCTTATTGTTACAATTAATATTGACAATTTAATTCTAAAAACATGGATTAAATGAATAGAAGTCAATAAATTTCATTTTTACATTTATGTTTCTCTTTAAGTTATACTCCGAGTTTTTATTCTATTTTGTAATAACAACTGTGGCCCCAAGGAAATATTTCTGATTTTTTATGTGGCAGTCAATGTGTTAAGAAACCGTTGTCTAATTTAAGGCCATAAGATTTACTGCCACGTTTTCCTCTAAGAATTTTATAATTATAGTTCTTACATTTATGTCTCTAATCTCTTTTGAGCTAATTTTGTATCTGGTATGAAGTAGAGGGATGTAGATATCTGGTCGTGCCAGCACCATTTATTGAAGGCTATTCATTCCCCCACCGAAGGGTCTTGGCACTCTTGTAAAAAATTCATTGACCATAAATGTATGGGTTTATTTCTGAACTCTTAATTCTATTCTATTGATCTTTGTGCATATCCTTATCCATTACCACACTATCTTGATTACTGTAGCTCTGTAGAAAGTTTTAAAATCAGGAAGTATGAGTCATCTGACTTTGTTCTATTTCAATATTGTTTTGGCTATTCGAGGTCTCTTAGCATTTTTATATGAATGTTAGGATCAGTTTGTCAATTTCTGCAAAAAAAGGCAGCCTTCATTTTGACAGAGATTGCACTGACTCTGTAGATCAATTTGGGAAGTGCTGCCATCTTAACATTATTAAGTCTTCCCATCCATGAACACAAGATGTCTTTCCATTTATCTAGGTCTTTTTTAATTTTTTTTGACATTGTTTTGCAGTTTCCAAATGTCTTGCTCTTTCCATAAACTTATTTCTAAATATTTTATTCTCTTTGATGCTATAGTAAATGGAATTTTTTTCTTAATTTCATTTCTGGATTGTTCATTGTTAGTGTAGAGAAATATATTTTATTTTTATATATTGATCTAATATCCTGCAACCTTGATGAACTCACTTATTGCCTCTAGAAGTAGAGTTCCTTAAGATTTTCTATATACAGGACTGTGTGTCTGTGAATGCAGATAGTTTACTTTTTGTTTTCTAAATTATATACTTTTTATTTCTTTTTTTTTTTTTTTTTTTTTTTTTTGCCTAATTGCCCTGGCTAGTACCTCTGGTACACGGTTGAACAAAAGTGGCAAGAACAGACATCCTTGTCTTATTCCTGATCTTAGGGGGGAAGCATTCATTCAGTCTTTGACCATTAAGTATGGTATTAGCTGTAGGTGTTCAATAGATGGCATGTAACAGTTTGAGGAAGCTACCTTCTAGTCCTAGTTTGTTGAGTGTTTCTTTTTATCAAGAGAAGGTGTTAAATTTTGTCAAATGCTATTTCTGTAAATATTGAGATGAACATGTGGTATTTGTCCTTTATTAATATGCTGTATTACACTGAGATTATCCCCTAAGCAGAGACCACAATGCAAGGAGGATGGGCCAGAACCACCATTAGAGGTAGCTGCATGAAGATGTGTAGGATACAGCACAGAAACTGTTGCATCTTCATCTTTTTTCTTACAGATCTTAAAGAGCCCTCCTAGCATAGTATAAATACTCAGTTAGCTACAACTTTGAAATTTATATGAAAAGACAACAAGATAAAGAGAGGTCAGGAACAGGAAAACAAGTGGTGCTAACCAGCAGAGGAAAATGGACATATATTAAACATACCAGAAGGAACAGTTCCTATTCTGTTCTGATTACACACTGTCTGCACAGGGCATGCTTTCCTCGGCATGGGTTTCTGGCCTGGGCTGCTTTCCAGTATGAAGCTCTGGGAAGATGCTGTGGTCAGCATAGGTTCCCCTCAGTATGAAGACATATGGAGTGACCTAACAGTCATGTGTCACTCATATCTTCCTGCCTTGAACTTTCCTCCAGGAGCGAGGTTAGGATTTCTGGTCACCCACTGAGCATAGAGCAAGATGAGGAAAAGAAATCCCTGGGAGACAGAGGTGGGATGGAAAAGCTGCAGGTGGATTCCTGAGCTGCCTAAAGCTACTTTCTCCTCCTTGCTTGGCTTGTTCTGTTGGGAGGGAAGGCCAGCAGGGAAGGGGGGTTTTGAGGTATTTGGGGAGGCTGCTTATACTCCTCTGTCTCAAGGAAGCTGCATTCTGCAGTTCTTGAAGTTCCCTCTGGGCCACTGGTGGTATGTGTGCATTTGGGGGTGGAAGCTGCATGGTGGGAGTGTCAGAGGGGAGGCAAGGCCTTGAGTAAGTCACCTTTTAAAACAGATTTTCCAGGACCATGGTGCTATCTATTAAATGGCAATGTGATGGGGAAAGTCAGCAACTCCATGATGCTGGGGTTGTGCTCTGAGCCTGGCCCCGCCCCCAGGAGTTTACAAAAGCAACAAGAAATATTTAAAAGGCTCTAGATGATGCGTCGTTCATTTCTGACAATTCTCAGGGTGCCTTTAAGGTTCCCTGACTTTCTTTGGCACATCCCACTTGGCCAGGTATATAAATTATACTAAAACAGACTAGCAATGAAGGGTAGCAGGCTGGGGGTGGCTCCTGCCAAGGTTTGCTAGGATGCCAGGCAGGTGGCAACTCCCTGGAGATCACTTAGCTAGGAGGCCAGGAAGAGGAGCTCTGTGCAGCTTTCTGAAATTGCTCCACCCGATCTGTCACCCTCTGCAGCCCTGGCCCTTTTCCCAGTGTGGCCCATGTGCTCCCTTCCTCCCAAGTAGGGGCTGCCAGCACCTTCACCCTCTGTTGAATTTCAGTCTAGCCTGCAGGTTGCTAATGTTGTATTAGTGATATACTTGGTGCATATTTTGTTTATTCCGTATTTTTGAGGAGCATGGGTATGTGAGCTTTAATAGTTTTTAATGAGAAAATGTTTAACCCATGCTTGACCAATAATAATACTGATAACCAACATTGAACTTTGTTATAGACTGAATTGTGTTCCTTCAAAATTTATGTGTTGAAACCCTCACCCCTACTGGGACTGTATTTAGAAATAGGGCCTTTAAAAGGGTAATTAAGGCTAAATGAGGTAGAAATGGTGGAGTCCTAATCCGACAGGACTGGTGTCTTTAGGAGAGGAAGAGGCCCCAGGAGTGAATGTGCATAGAGAAAAGGCCACGTGAGGACCCAGCAAGAAGTTGGCCAACTGCAAACCAAGGAGAAAGCCCTCAGCAGAAACAAAATTCACCAACTTCCAGCCTCTAGAATGGTGAGAATAAATTTCTGTTGTTTACCTAGACTATGGTATTCTGTCATGGCAGACCCAGCAGACTGATACAAGCCTAACCTGAACACTTGATCCTGCTAAGTGCCTTACATACATTATTTCATTTAATCCTTTAAACAAGTCTATGTGATTCTCTCCAATTTACCGATGAGGAAACAGTGGTAAAATGAATAAGTGCTGGGATTTGAACTCACATCTGCTGAATGCAAAACGCTGCCTGTAATTTTGACACTAGATGCTTCTAAAGGAAGCCTGTGGCCCAGGCTGCTCTCAGAGAGGGGGCCTGGGACCATAGCAGGTATACTCCACGGGAAATTGAATGACCCAGGTTCTAGCCCTGACTCTGCCACTGACTGAGAAACTGTAGTGGGCCGAAAGGTGGTCCCCCAAAAGATATGTCAGTGTCCTAATCACCAGAACCTGTGACTATCACCTTATATGGTAAAAGAGTCAATATGACCTCATATGGCAAAAGATGTGATTAAGATTTTGAGAGGAGGAGCTTATTGTGGTTTATCTAGGTGGGACCAAAATGCCATCAGAAATGTCATAAGAAACAAAGGGAGGTAACACAGACAGAAGAGAAGATAGCCACATGGAAGGGAAGGCAATGTGAAGACAGAGCAGGAAGAGATGTAGCCACAAGCCAAGGAACACCGGCAGCCCCTGGAAGTGGGAATTGGCAAGGAAGGAGCCTTTCCCAGAGCCACCAGAGGGAGCATGGCTCTGCCAACACCTTGATTTTGGACTTCTGGCCTTCAGAACTGTGAGAGAATGAACTCCTATTGTTTAAGCCTGTTTGTGGTACTTTATTACAACAGTCATAGCAAACTAATATAGAGACTTTGGGCACATCAGTTACTCCTCTGTGAAGTAAGCATGTTGGTTTCAGTTTGGGTGCTTGGTTGCTGCACTGGAATCGCCCACTATTCATTAGAGTCACCAAAACTTTAAAAAGTTTTGAGGTTTAAGCATCACCCCAAGGTAACTGAAGCAAAACCACTTGGGTGTGGGCTCAGAAAACAGAAATTGCAAAGCCCTCCAGGTGACTCTAACGGTGCCCAGGGGACAGCCCCCTGGTTTGTGTCTAGACCCTGAAGGCTCCAGGTGTTCGTGATTCTCACAGAATGGAACTCGGCATTCCCTGTCATCACCTTCTCCCAAAGCCTCTAGAAACAGTGTGACCTCTTGGGCAGGGAAAGAACTGGGGCTTTCTGGAATAGAAATGGATGGCAAGGGAGTCCTCCCAGGATGGCAGAGGGGAATGGAGAATCTAGGGAGAGAAGGAGGAGGCCAGCAGGGCAGCAAGTGGAAATGAAACCGCCTGGGAGGTCCGGGGAGCCTTCAATAACATCGCATGGACGGTGGAGCCGAGGGGCTGCGGGCCGGGGGAGGCACCTGTGAAAATAGCAAATACTTGAGCCGGAGACGGTACACATCCTGCCCCGGCTCCTGCAGGTTTCCCGCAGAGAAAGGATCACAGGGCCAGGGTGATGTGTCTCCCACGATGTCAGCGTCCCCAGGGCCCGTCAGGAATTTGACAGGGGGACCCGCTCAGGGGCTGCAGTGACATCTGAGAAAGGCATATGAGAGAGATAGGGGGAGCGATAGGCAGATCATCATTCCCAAAGATATGGCTTTGACCTCTGCCCCTGCCTGCCTGCCGGCTCTGGCAGACCCTGACAAGCCCAGAACGTTCCCTAAAACCGAGGGGAGGCAGGGGTGCGGGCGGGGGAGGGCCTCTGCGGCGCCACCCTCTCTCCTCCACCACGCAGCTGACAGACACTTGAGAACTTTCCTTCCCAAGCCTGTATCCTGCTGGTTCGGGGCAAAGTGTGCAGCTTTCCCACCAGGATCAGTGAGGAAATGGCCTGGTTTGGACTCAAACAGACTGGTTTGTTTTCCCAACAAGGCCTGAGCTCAGTTCAGGGAGCCCCTGCGATGCCCGTTTTTCCAGGGCGCCTCTCCCTCTCCACCTCCCTGCTCTGAGAACACATCACCTAGTGTCTGTAAGGCTTCTGCTTCTTGTTTGACATCCCTTATTTACAAAGCAAACAGAATGTTCCTTTTAACACACATCATGCTAAGTTTATTAATGCAGAAAACAATCCCAGGGGGCCGACCCAGGGGACCCTTGAAACCTGCCAGCACAAACTCTTCAAACGCTCAGCCCGTCAGATCCTCCAGGACAATATTTCACACAATGGAGTAAAAATAATATTTTTCTTTGGCCCTTTCCAGCCGCTTTCGTGGCGAGCAGACAGAAATTATTTTCTTACTCTGCTCCCAGAGCAGAAATCTGGACGAAGCTGCGTTTATTTGTTTAACACAATGATTTCATCCTAAATGTCTCGACAGCAAATAGTTGGTGGTTTAATAAAGGGCCTTTGAAAGGAGGCTGGAACTGGGGAAATGTGAGGCATGTGGCTCCCAGGGGCCCGTGGGCCATGGGCTGCTGAGACTGGGTGCCTCTCGGCCTGCTGGGGAGCCCTGGGGGTCGTGGCATGTTATTGCTCACTGGTCAGGACAATTTGTGCTGCTGCCATCCTGGAGAAGGAAGGAGACTGACCTTTTGGTCACAAATGCCAGACCTTCCTCAAGACCAGCCCTGCCAAATGCAAACAGATATAGCCCAAAAGCAGATATTCAAATCTGCGTGGAGAAAAGAGGCCCTTTGTATTTATTTCTGCCTTTCCCTGATTAAAAATTATGTCCCATGTCAACCAGCCGTGTTGGCTGCTGTTCTGATGCCAGCCCAGAGTTCTGCAGCCAGGGCTCTGATTAGGGCGTGGGAGAGGGACCAGGGCCAGCTTTGGCACGACTGCCCCAAGGAGCACAGCCTAGTCAGCCAGGGTCAAAGCCCCCACCCCAGTCTTCCAACCTGCAATCAGAAGTGTCAACGAAAACTCAAAAAGACTCATTTGCGTTTTACTTCTTTTCTGAGGAAGAATTGTAAGGGGGAGTGAAAGGGATGGAATAGAGCACAGAGGAAAAGAAGCAGCAGAAGGTGGTAAATGCATCATAACTGCCCAGGTGGCCTGGATCATCGGAGTCCAGCCCCGAGGGAGGCCCGAGGAGGGCTGCGAGGTGTCTGAGGGCACTCAGCTATTAGAGGCAGAGCCCTGGCTGGAACCAGGCATCTGAACTCCAGTGTGGAAGGGAAAGAGCCCAACCTAGCTTTACAGCTGACAAAACCAAAAGCTGAATTACCAGCCTCATTTTTGCCAACTGGCACTTGAATGGAACATCTGACTTGGGTCAAGGAGATTGGATCTGATTCGCTTCCTGATGATTTGGTTCCTGGAACAATTGATTCAGATCTGAATCAGTTACTGGACAGAACAGTGAAGAGGAGAATACGTTCATACACACACAGAGTTATATTTGCAATCATAAAAGTTATACTTATTCATTGAATATTATATAAGATATGCATAGACATAAGACAACAAAAATTACTTATATTAATAATAATGTATTCCTGTTAACTTATTGGGATATCTCCTCTGGTCTTTTTTCCTTGTTTTTAAAACTTATTTATTTATTTATTTACAAAATTAGGATCCTAACTGCTTTATTTTTTTAAATTACTTAATTTGTGCTTAAGTATCTCCCATATCATTAACAGTCTCTCTGAAGCATGACCTTGGAAAGATTACATGGTATTTCATCATATGCTGTGACTATCATAATTCTTTTCTCCAATACCATAAAACCACCATAGGACAGAATATCTTTGAGCAGGTCTTCAAGATCAGTCCCTTAAAGACTTGGAGTGGCTTCAGATTGCTTTCAAATCTAACTGCTTACCCTACTCTTAGCTATTTTTTATCTTTCCCATTTCTTCTTTCTTTTTCCTACTTCCTTCCCAGACCTGAAACGGGCAGATATTAATGTCTTACATCTGCATGGTATTTTACAACCTCAAAGAGTTTTTATGGAAACGGGCTCATTTGATCTTCATAAAAACCCTACAACATGGGCAAGGCAGAACAATACCAATGTTACATTCAACAAATGCTTTTTTGAGTGCCAACTACTTGCACTTTGCTAGTCACTGAAGGAAGGGCACAAATAAGCCAGTTCTCAAGGAATTTTCAGTCCCCTGGGGGCACTTTTAAGGAATTCAGTAGGTGATGACTATTATTATTTTTGGCTTAAATGACTTGTCTCGGTCATGTGGTTAATTAGTGGCTCAGGCAAGTGACCCAGCACATCCTCTGCCTTCTGTACTCTCTCCCCTGTGTCATGTGATGGCTGGTCCAGAGCAGGTCCAGAAGTGGGGGAATGGTCAGGGCAGGTGAATGGTGGGAGCCCTTAGAATTCCCTTCACCTCGAGCTCCAGGGAAAAGGCCTAACACTTGAGACACTAAATTCCCCTGGGAAGAGTCAGTCCATGGATTGAAGCCTTCTTTGTGTTGGAGGTAGAGATGACCTAATTTATCTTTTAATAAACAAGCAGTTGTTTGGGATTCAGCTACTTCTACATCCCTCAAAGGATAAAAAGGGAGACAGGAAATAATAATTATTAAGCATCTTCTATGTATCAGTCTCTGTACTAGATGCTTTACAAACATTATTTCATTTAAATCAGAACTCACAAGAAGCCTGTTTTATTCATTGCTCTATTACTTTGGCCCTAGTGCAATTCTTGCCACATAATAAGCATTGAATAAATGCTAAACTAATGAATGAATGCCCATTTTATAAATAAGTAAGGAAACAGATATTCTGAGAAGTTAGGCAACCAGTACTAGGTCACATCACTAGTAAGTAATGGAATTGGGTTTCAAACCCAGTCTGCCTGGCTCTAGAGCTGTGCTTTCCCCACTACTCCACCCTTGGTAAGCTGTGTACACACTTCAGGCAATGGGGGGGCTATTCAGTCATCCCAGAGGTGGGGCTTAGAAAATCCAGTTCATTGTGCATGAACTACTTTTGGTTCATCTTTGCCTCTTTCTACAGTTCCCAGAACTTTGCCATGAAAACAGCACTTGCTGTTGTGTTTGTTGACTGACTGTCCTTCCTTCAAGTCACTGAATGCATCTTCCTTGTATCATCGCTTGCTCTGGGACTCTGACACCTAGAGAGGGGAGAATATGTTATTTTAAGTACTACAAGAGATATAGTTTTACACTCTCTTACAGAAACATGAAGAACCCTGGTCTCCCTCTGAAGAAGCTCAAGCAAAGAACAAAGTCAAGTTTTGCAAATGTTCCCCCCAGATGTGGTTTGGTCCTATTACTGGTGACCCATTAGGCAGGGATAGGAGAACAGTTAAAGGAGCTGCTCTTTAAATCTTAGAATGTCAGAGTTCTCATTTGGTTTAACTACTTAGTCCTGGGCAGGGAGCTAATTGTTAGATCTTGAAGGAAAAACTCTTGCTAGCAAGACTACCTGCTTAGTGTGTATACCTTTAAATCACTTGCACAATCCATTGTATAGATAGATGCCTAAGTGGGAATTTAGAATCCAGGCACTTATGTGTCATGCATTTCCAAGATCTAACATAACATAAGATTTGGAAAACAGAGCCTTATGAAATAAAATCGGAGTCAACTACTCTGAGGCTGAACACCATTCAACTTTCAATCTTTCTGAATAGTGAGATCTTTGCTGATAATAAACGTATTGACCTAAGAAAACAATGATCTCTAAAGTATTGTAGGTACTCTCTGGGAATATCTAGTTGATACTAAAAGGCCATGTCGGCACTGTTTGGGAAAGAAAATTGATGAGTGTCAAGGACACTTGCTTTCAGCTCTTGTGGAGAACACTCAGTGGCTTTTTCATTCTCTTTACCCCTCCCCGGTCTCAAGACTCACACCCACTGCTCCAGTGTGCTTGGACCAAACCCACACCAGCGAAATATTTCCTGGACTGCTCCAGTGTGATTTCTTTGTCTTCAACACCGAAGTGTGAGTCTCACCCAAGCAGTCTCCCCATGGTTTTTTTTTAAGGGGGAAGGGGGCTTTCCAAAAGAGACAGTTTTATTTCACAACTTACAAAAAGTAATAGGATCTTTTTGAAATATTTGTTTTGAATCCCAGAGTGTAACCTGACACTCCCAATCATCACTTTCACTTTACAGAACCTAGACTGCATCTTGCAGGCTCATTAGTTATCTAGTTGGCCTGCACATTTCTGCCCTGAACCAAATCTAAGCGCTTCCATGGAGAGGCGACCTAAAGAACTATTTCTTTGACCTACCTTTTAAGACTTACAGTGTGTATTTCTAACATGTGCATATATAAATGGTGTAATTGGTTGGGGATACTGAACATATCATTCAAATGTAGCACCTGGCCTGGAATAACTTACCTTCTGACTCAAAGCAACCAGGCAACAGAATTCTCCTAAAACCTCAAAGTGCTATTAAATATAATAAAGCCTTCTTTACTTATCATCAAATCATTTAATGATGACTTTTAATATTCTTTTTATGACATGTCATATGTATCATAGGTCAAAAAGGGTCCCCCAAACAAAACAATAACATTGAGTGAAAACTTATATATAGTCTCTCTATTAGAAAAGTTAGTTTTGGCCCCAGAACATCGGCTTTTATGGGTTCCTATAAAGCCATGACTATTTTTTAGCAGTAGGATTTTCCAAGCCTTGCAATGAAATTCTTACTTACACTTGTATTTAAAATGCAGAATGAGTGACTTTGGTTTCATGGAAGATGGAGTAGACATCCTTTTCCCTATTCCTACCACTAAATACAACTGAAACCCCAGGATATTACATACGAAACTAGCATAAGAAAACTATGAAAGATGAGGAAAAAGAAAGTAGACCAGCTAGGGACATGAGGACCCAAGGAGTGACATGGAGGTGAGTTCCCTGGATTTTCTTTTTGCCTTGGATATACTAGACTTGGAGCTGAAGCAGCCAGCAACCAAGAAATGCCAATGGGTAGAGACATTAAAAGCTCCAACAGAAGCCTACTCTGTCTAGCTGAAGGATGAGGAAAGGTGCAGCTTAGCAAAACAGAAAACTCAGACAATGATCACTTATTTCAAGTAAACACCCCAGAAAAAAAATGTGACCTTCCCCAACCCATGCCAACAAATTCCTAGACTCCCACCCTTATAAGCCTGTAATGAGGCACCCGAACCCCCTGCCATGATGGAGTTAGAGAAGAGCAAATAGGAAGCCAGGCCTCTTATCCTCATCCATTGGTAATGAGCTTCTACCCACCCCGGTGGTGTCAGTGGAGACTGCATGGGGAGCCTGAACTTCTATCCTCACCCAGCGGTAGCAAGGCATGCCTCCTCCACTGGGGTGGTGTCAGAGAGTCTAGTGGAGATGTAGGACTTTCACAATTCCCCAGTGATAACAAGGCCAGCTGTACCTCAATGTCAGTGGAGACCACATGGAGACCTGGAATTCCCACTCCCACTCGGCAATAACAAGGAGCCCCTCCTACCTCACATGTCAGCAGAGGCCGAGTGGGAGATGGGGACTTCTACCTCCACCTATTAGCAACAAGATGACGCTCCACCTCTTTTTCCTGCTGGAGTGGCATAAAAATAAAATCCAGTTAAAACAGAAGGTTTAAGTAAGACCCAGACCCAGGGTCTCATAGTACAATACAAAAATGTACAAGTTTCAATTGAAAATCATTTGTCTTATAAGAAGTAGGAAGATCTCAAACTGAATTATGAAAGACAAGCAATACATGCTAACATTGAGATGACAGAGATGCTAAAATAACATGAGAACAAAAATTTTAAAGCAACCATGATAAAAATGCTTCAATAAGCAATTAATAACACCCTCAAAATAAATTTAAAAATGGAAAATAAAAAGACCTAGCAAATAAATAGAAAATCTCAGCCAAAAAGAAGGAGGAGGAGGAGGAGAAGAGGAAGAAGAAGATCAAGATCAAAATCAAAAGAAAAACCAACTGGAAATTGCAGAACTGAAAAGTGTAATAACCAAAATAAAAGGCTCAGTCGAGGGGCTCATCAGTAGCATGAAGGACATAGGAAAGAATCAGTGAACTGGTAAATGGAACAATAGAAATTTCTCACTCTAAACAACAGAGAGAAAATAGACTGAAAAAAATGAACACAGCCTCAGTGTCCTGTGGAACTACAACAAAGGATTTAACATTCATGTCATCAGAGTGCCAGGAGAGAAGAAAGAGAGTGGGGCTGAAAAATACTTGAAGATATAACAGCTTAAAGCTTCCCAAATTTGGCAAGAGAAGTAAATTTACAGATTCAAGAAGCTGAGCAAACCTGAAACGAGAAAACACAAGGGAGTCCATGCCAAGACACATCATAATTAAACTTCGGGAAATTAAAGACAAATAAAAATCTTGAAAGCATCCACAAGAAAAAAGACAAATTACCTATAGTGGGAAAACAATTAGAATGTCAGTGTATTTCTTATCAGAAACCAAGATGGCCAGAAGAAAGTGGTATAATATTTTTCAAGTGCTGAAAAGAAAGAACTGTCAACTGTCAATTGTCAATCTTACATCTAGAGAAAATATCTTTCAGGAATGAAGGAGAAATCAAGAGGTTCTCAGAAGAAGGAAAATTAAGAGAATTTGCCCCCAGCAGAACTACCCAAAAAGAATGGCTAAAGGAAGTTCTCTAAACAGAAAGAAAAAAACAAAAGAAGGAACCTTGGAACAACCGGAAGGTATAGAAAACATGGTAAGCAAAGATGTGGGCAAATATAATATGCTCTCTTTCTCTTATGAGTTTTTTGAATTATGTTTGATAGTTGAAGCAAAAATTACAACACCATCTAATGTGACTCTAAATTACGTAGAGAAAATAATTGAAATAATTACATTATAAATGGGGAAGTTAAAGGGACATAAAGGGAGACAAGCATTTGTGCTGCTATAACAGAACACTGCAGACTAGGTAAGTTATAATAAACAGAAATTTATTTGCTTATAGTTCTGGAGGCTTGGAACTTCCATATCAAGGTGTCAGCATCTGATGAGGGCCTTCTTTCTGCATCAAAACATGATGCACGGCATCACATAGTAGAAGGGCAAAGAGAGACAAAGAGAGCAAGAGGGGGTGAACCCAGTCCCGAGATAATGAATTCACTCCCAAGATAATGGCATTAGTCTACTCCCTTGATAGTAGCATTAGTCCATGAAGGCACTGCCCTCATGACCTCTTAACAGTCCCACCTCTTAATACTGTTACAATGGCAATTAAATTTCAATATGAGTTTTAGAGGGGACAAATTTTAAAACCATAGCATTCTGCCCCTGGATGCCCCAAACTCATGTCCTTCTCACATACAAAGTACATTTATTTCATCCTGATAGCCCCCAAAGTCTCCACTCATTCCAGCATCAACTCAAAAGCCAAGAGTCTCATTTAAAGCAGATATGGCTGAGACTTAAGGCAAGATTCATTCTGAGGCAAATGTCCCTCCAGTTGTGAGCCTGTGAAATCAAAACAAGTTATCTGCTTCCAAAAAGCAATGGTGGGACAGCCATAGGATAAAGATTCCCATTCCAAAAGGAAGAAATAGGCAAGAAGAAAAGGATAATTTGTCCCAAGTATGTTCAAAACCCAACAGGGTGAACAACATTAAATCAAAAGGCTCAGGAATCATGTTCTATGACTCTGTGTCCTGCCTCCTGGACACACCAGGGTGGGAGTTGGTCCCCGTAGGCCTTGGGCAGCCCCACCCTCAGGGCTTTGCTGGGCACAGCCCATGCAGTAGCTCTCATGGTTTGGAGTCTCATGCCTACAGCTCCCCCGGCTGTCATTGTGTGCTGGGAGCTCTGTAGTTCTGGACTCTCATGGATGCCCCAACTCCTGTGGCTCCCCTAAGAATGCCCTGTGGGGACTCTCTACAGCAGCTCCACCCCTGCAGCAGGTCTCTGTCTGGACCTCAAGACTGTCCAATAAATGCATCCTTTGAAATCTAGGTGGAGGTAACCATGCCTCCACAGCTTGTGCACTCTCTGTGCCTGCAGAATTAGTATTACAGGAATGTTGCCAAGGTTTATGGCTTGTGCCCTCCAAAAGTGGCAGCAAGAGCCACACTTGGGCCCACTTGAGCCACAGCTGGGGCAGCCAAAGGACGCTACACTGGAATGCAGGGAACAGACACCTGAGGCAGCCCTGGGCAGTGAACCCACGGAGGACACTCCAGACCCATTCCCCTAAACCATTTTGCTCTCCTAGAGCTCTGGGCCTGTGATGGGAGAGATAGCCTCAAAAATCTCTGAAATGCCTTCTGGGCCATTCTCCCACTGTCTTGATGAATAGTATCTGGCTTCCTTCCATGCATACTAGTACCTTTAACAAAAGGTCATTTGGCTATACCCTTGGTATTTTCTTCCAAACAGCTTTTTCATTCTTTACATGGTCAGGTTGCAGATTTTCCAAATCTTGATGTTCTACTTCTCTTTTAATTATAAATTCCATCTTCAAATCATTTCTCTCCTCTTGTATTTTACTATATGCAGTTAAAAGAAGCTACACAGCACCTTCAATACTTTGCTTAGAAATTTCTTCCACCAGGTATCTTAGTTCATTGCTCTTACATTCTGCCTTCCATAAAATCTGCAGGTATAGACACAATTCAGCCAAGTTCTTTGCCACTTTATAACAAGGAAGGCCTTTACTCTAGTTTCCAATATCATATTCCTCATTTCCATCTGAGACCACATCCTAATTGCCTTTACTGTCCATATTTCTACCAACATTCTGATCAAAACCACTTAAGTAATTTCTAAGAAGTTTCAGACTTTCCCTACAACTCTCCTCTTCTGAGCTCTCGCCAGCATTGCCTTTAATGCTCTGTTCATGGCAACATAGGCTTTTTCTAGCCTGCTCCTCCAAACTCTTCCAGCCTCTGCCCATTACCCAGTTCCAAAGATGCGTCTACATTTTCAAGTATTTGTTATAACAACACCCCACTGCTGACATCAATTTCTGTCTCAGTCATTTGTGTTGCTATAACAGAATACCACAGACTAGCTAATTTATAATAAAGAGGAACTTATTGGCTCACAATTCTGGAAGCTTGGAAGTCCAATATCAAGGTGCCAGAATCTGACAAAAGCCTTCTTGCTGCATCATAACATGGCAGAAGGCATCACATGGCAGAAGGGCAAATAGAGAGAGGAAGAGAGCAAGAGGAGGTGATTCCACTCCTGTGATAATCAACCCACATCTGCAATAATGGCCTTAGTCCACTTGTTTGAGCAGAGCCTTCCCAACCTAAATACCTCTTAAAGTTCCCACCTCTTAGTACTGTTACAATGGCAGTTAAATTTCAGCATGAGTTTTAGAAGGGACAAACATTAAAACCCTAGCATACTATACTATACTTTACTTAAACTGGTGAAATGATGACACAAGAAGACAGTGATATATTATGTATATATGATATACTATCTACAGCAACCACTAATGAACTTATAAAAGAGATACACTCAAAAACACTATAGAAAAATCAAAATGGAATTCTATAAAAGGTTTAAATAATCTGCAGAAAGGGCAGAAAAAATAAGTGAAGGCAAAAGAACAAACAGAAAACAAAATGGGAGACTTAGCCCTAACATACTAATGATTATGTTAAATGTAAATGGTCCAAATAAACCAAATAAAAGAGAGATTGGCAGGGTGGGTTTATAAAACTTGACTCAGCTATATTCTGTCTATAAGAAATTTACTTTGAATGCTATAATGTAGTCAGGTTGAAAATAAAAGGATGGGGAAAATGTACATGCAAATATTAATCAAAGGAAATCAATAGTGGCCATATTGATTTCAGATAAAGTAGACTATGGAGCAAAGAAAATTATTAGAGAGGGACATTATATAGTGTCAATCCATGAAGAAGACATAGAAATCTTAAATAGAAATGCAACAAACAACAGAGTTGCAAAATATGTGAAGAAAAATTGATAGAACTGAAAGGAGAAATAAAGAAATCCACAACTCTAGCTGGAGACTTCAACACCCCTCTTTAACAATTGATAGAATACAACCATCCAAATAATGAGCAAAAATATAGAAGAACTCAACAACACTGTCAACCAACAGGCTCTAGTTGACATTTATAGAGCTCTCCACACAACAACAGCAGAATATACATTCTTTTCATGTGCCCACAGCACATATAGCAAGATAGAGCATATTTGGGCCATAAGACAAACCCCAACAAATTATAAGAATTTAAATCATACAGAATGTGCTTTCCAACCATAAGGAAAACAAACTAGAAATCAATAACAGCAAGATAATAGAAAACCTTCAAATACTTGGAAACTAGACAACTAAATAATCTATTGGTCAAAAATAGATTATTTTATAATAATAATAAAATAAAAAAGACACAAGTGCAAATGGAAATACATATCAAAATAAAACTCATCTGTTATGGGCTGAATTGTCCCTTCTCCATTCATATTGAAGCTTTAACCCTCAGTACTTCAGCATGTGAATGTATTTGGAGATACGGCCTTTAGAGAGGTGATCAAATTAAAATGAGGCCATTAGGATGGGCCCTGATCCAATATAACTGGTGTCCTCATAAGAGATAAGGACACACAGAGATATCAGGGGCGTGCATGCACAGAAGAACGACCAGGCAACCAGGCTGCAAGAGGGCAGCCAGCTGCAAACCAAGGGGAGAGGCCTGGAACAGCCCCTTCCTTATAACTCTCAGAGGAAACCCTGCCACACCTTGATCTTGGACTTCCAGCCTCCCAAAATGTGAGATAATAAATTTCTCTTGGTAAAGCTGCCCAGTCTGTAGTGTTTTGTCATGGCAGCCTGAGCAGATTAACATATCCTAGAGATCAAGTACTGTCAGTGCTTCCAAAGCACATCTTGGCCCATCCTTGCCCTCTGCCCCCTGAACCCTGGGAGGAGGGTTCCCACTGGCTTCAGAGACTGAGAATGCGTGGTATACAGCTTAAGCAATACTTCAGTCTTCCATCACCAACATCCCACAGCACCAACACAGCAGACGTGGGGTCATAAATTCCTAGAAGGTACTGGAACAAAGTACTATCCTCCACAGAAGGCAAAAATAACTCTTATGGAAACTGAATGAAAGGTTACATATTGGTGAGGATGTGGACAATATAGAGATGACTCTTCCCCATCCCCACAATTTGTTTTTTGTTTATGTGTTTGTTTTTTAATCACTTAAGCACTATAGGCCCAGTGCCTAGGGCTTTTCAAGGGCCTACAAAAGGTTTCAGAATGACAAATTAAATTGATTTCCAAATAAGAAAATAAAATGGCAAAATCAAAATAAAAAATAATTTCAAAAACAAAATTATAAAATGCCTTTCAAAATGTTTTCAACAACATTTACATTTAAAACAGGATGCTGAAGCACATTAATGCAAGTGACATCATGTCAGTGGTGCCTGTAAAAGTTAGATGGCTCAGGACCTCAGAAGGGCTTCAGTTGGGGCTGCCTGTCCCCACCCCCTAGACACTCATACCAGGCCCACATGGGTTTAGCAGAGAACAGTGACGTGGGGCAGGGTCTGTGCTGCGGAATGGGGGTGGGTGGAGGCTCCCAATGAAAGGCAGATACACCATACAGGGAGGGATGATCAAGAGTCCAGCTTAAACCTGGGTACAAATCTGAATTCTGCTCCTGTGTGGTCCTGGGCAACTTGCTTAACTTCTCTGAACCTTGATTTCATCACTGGCACAAAAGGGTTTAAGAATGCCTACTTTGTGGGATTTTCTTGAGGATTAAAGAGAGGAAGAATGTAGGGTGCTTAGCTCTGAGCCTGGAGAATAGCAAGTGCTCAATAAATACTAGCTATTTTAATCAGGACTCACTAGGAGGAGTCTTGCTCACTAAAGATTGTGTTGGAACTTGAGCCACTTAGAAAATATTGTGCAAGTGGATGTTGACTGGATGTGCTCTCATTCTCACAGGAGAAAAAACAGCAGTCCTGAGCTAGGACTGGGAAGCCAGGAGGTGGGGCCTGGGCTGGGTGGGGAGCCTAGGGAAAGCGCTGGGTGGGCTCCCTGCGCAGGAGCCACTGTGCACGCACAGAGGTGGACCTGGCAGGTTCCCCGGTCCCTGGTCCCTGTGGGCATGTGTGCCTCTCCTACAGGTCCCATACAGGGGGAGCAGGAATTCCCAGCCGGCATCCTAGGAGTAAGGGCTGCTTTAGAAAGACAGTTACAGTTTGCAGGTGGCTGGGGAGAGATGTTATCTACTCTGCCAGGAACTGGCAGATACAGGGCAAAACTCCCCAGAAAGCTGCAGTCCTCTCACACAGAACTGCGCCTGAACCTAAGTCTGGGACGAAATGAACACAGGCTGTTTCCTGATAAACTTGTGGCAAGGGAACCTTCTGCGGTCGCTTTTGTTTCAGCAGGGGTTGATAGGACAGTGTGCTTCACAGAGCAGAAAGCGGAAATTCTGAGAGTCTCTGGTTGGCAAGCGTTCTTTCAGGGTGGGATTTTTGGAAGCGGGGAGCCTTTCTGATTGGTCTTTGGGGACATTTGGCAGACCTCGATTGGCTGCCAGAGGGCAAGCAAGCAGTTTGGAGATGTGTCATGTCGGGGGCGGGCATTTTTCTGTGGCTGGCCGTTTCCTGGAATAAGCAGAGGTTGATGGAGCACCTTTTCTTTTTAGGTCAAACTGTCATCACGGCTTCTATGGAGGTGCAGGGTGGAGGAGCGGTCGCAGTGGCCATTTCTCAGCAGAGATCCAGACCAGAAGGCCCCTGGCCAGGGAGCCAGAAGACTGGGGTTCTAGGCCTGGCCGGTCACCAACTGGATAGCTCCCTGACCTGTTTATTATCTGTACATTGAAGGGCCAGGACCACCCAAGAATGCCAGATTGCTGACTTTTGGGCCAAATCCAACCTGCAATTGTATTTTCTTTGGCCTACAAATTATTATTAAGATTTTCATTTGCATGCTTTTAGGTAAGGTGTGCATTCTGCAATCCATAGCCCCTGTGTGTGACATGCTATTCTACCCCTGCTCAGTCCCTGCCTCTAGCAAACCTGCTCTGCCCCTGTAGCCCCGGAAGCAGACGACTTTAGTGCCTTCCTGGCAGGGTCTCCCACGGGTCTCCAATTCTTAGTGGCATATTCGAACTTTTGCTGCCTCCCACAATCACCGCACGCCGCCCTCCACAAATATTTGACACGCCGGCCTCTTGAGTCAATTATTTCTTTCAGAAAACTGGAGAAATGATATAATTAGCCACCTGAGAGAAAATGAGCAGAGCAACAGCTATAAATACCAAGACCCACAATGAAGGCTCAAACCCAGGACCCCACTTGACCTCACCCAGCTGGTTGGAAGGGACCAGTGGGACCAAGGTGGGTTCATGCTTAGAGCCGCAGCCCCCAGGCAGCAGTGCGAGCAGCAGCCTCAGCCCAGCGCTCCAGACCCCAGGCCAAGCAGGCCAAGAAGCTGCACCCTCCACCACCTCCTCCACCAAGTAGCCAGGGCCAGAAAGAATCAACACCCGAGAGGGGGACATCCTTTCCTCATGCACTTGTGCCCAGGAAACAGATGCTCTGTCCCTACTGTGGGGCCTGGGCACAGTTGTGTAGTCGGAGCCTTCATCCTATCCTCAAACCACGGACCAGATAAATGTAGTTGAACTGACTTCAAAGCAAACACTGAGCAGAGCCATCTGTGATTCATTCCTGAGCAGGCCCCTTTTCTAGTTATGTAACCAGAGAGACGCAGACGGAAAGACACGGATCGGGAGAGCTGTTTTTTGTTGTTGCTGTTGTTGTTGTTTTGAAAGCCCAAACCTTTACAGTATTGGGATAATTATGGCTTTTGTAGCACTGATTACTTTAAGCTGTCAGTAATTTGAGTCATTTTCAGAGTCAGGGACCAAAGTTTTGTAATTACATTCTATCTTCCCGCTTCCATCCCTAAGGAAAGGAAACCAAATCCTGAAGCTCACAGGGCCTTCTTCAGAGCACCTCACCCTGGGCACTGTGTTGTCACACCCAGGATGCTGCAGTGGACGCACCTCCTTCCCAGCATCTTCCTGGACTCTTTACACTTGCTTCCCACTCCATAGTCTTCCTATAGAATCTCCATCAATCTCCCATCTGAAAGAGCAAGAAGAAATGTGAAGCTTTAGATAGGCCAGGGTTTTTGATGTGAATCATTCATAAAGTACCCAAAATATTTTGATGCCTGGATAAAATGTAGTGGCAAATACTAGGTACTTTAAGAAAGTACACTTTCTACCCATTTGCAATTTTAAACACTTTGTTTTGTGATTATAAAGTAATACCTATCCAATGGGAAAATTCTGAAAATTTTGGGAAGTATAAAGCAGAAAATAATAATGCCAAATCTTTGCCTGGGACAATTATTCAAACAATAAGTGATACTAATATTTGAGCACATTTTTCTCCAGCCTTTGTTTCATGTATGTTTATATTAATATTAGTAGAACTAAGGCTATGTTGCATTTATAGTTTTGTATCCTGCATTTTTATATAAACATTTGCTCACATAATAAAAAACTTTATAACCTTGGTTTTCAATAGCGACACAATTTCAAATGAAATGGATATGCCATAAGTTTTAAAAAATCCCTTATTGGACAAAAGATTATGTCCAATGTTTTGCTGCTATAAATGCTACAGGGAACACCTTTAGCTATAAATTTTTGTCTGCATTTCTCCTTGCTTTCACAGGATCTATTGCTAGAAGTATAATCAACTCTGCATCAAAGAATATAAAAATTTTTAAATGTTCTTAATTTCAGAAAGGTTGAACCACCTTTTCACCATTAAGTGTCAATATTTTTTAAAAGTCTTACTATTTTGATAAATAAAAAAGTAGAATTTCATATTTGTATTGAATTACTCTTCTTTTGTTACCAGTTAAAATAGTTATTTTTTCAAATCTTTATTAGTAAGTTTTAGTGTAGCCTATGGACTCAAGGCTAAGGATGATTATGAGACTCCAGGAGCAAGGACGTTCCCCCCTCAGTGAAGACCATCTGATGACAAGAGCAGAGAAGGTGAGCTGAGCTGGGACATCCAGAGGAGGAATGAGACTGGGGTGATCCCCACTGCTGGTTGTATCAGTTATCTATTTCTGCTTGACAAATTACTACTAACACTTAACAGCTCCAAACAACAAACATTTATTATTACACAGTTTCTGTAAGGCAGATTCAAGAGCGGTTTAGCTGGTGCTTCTGTCTTGGAGTCTCCTGTGCAGTTGCAGTAAAAACATTGGCTGGGGCTGCAGTCATCTGAAGGCTTGACTGGGGCTGGAGGAGCCACTTCCAAGGTGGCTCACTCCCAGGGCAGTTGGCAGGAGGCCGCAGTTCCTCACCACCTGGGCTTCTCCACAGAGGACCTGTACGACATTGTTAATGGCTTCCCCCAGGATGAATGATCAGAGAGATAGATTCACTCCACATCCACGTACAGGTTAATAGATTAATCTATCTGCACATTTTGTAACCTAATCCTGAAAGTGATACACCATCACTTTTGTTGTATTCCATTGGCCATACAGACTCTCCCTGTTACAATGTGGAAGACAACTATACAAGAGTGTGAAGATTAGGAGGCAAGGCTCAATAGAAGCCCTCTTGAAAGCTGGCTCCCACATTGGCTAGGGGTCCTCAGCACTTTCTTTTTGAGTGAATTAGAAATAGATAGCAGAAACTCTCTCTAGAATTGCTCACAATATGTTTAAGTTAACCATCCATAGTTCTGTTCTTATCATGAGGCTAGGATTTGCCCTTTTTTTTTAGTCTCCATAAATTCTGTACTTAAAAGACACTTTGCTTTTGGTTACAGATAGGAATCTGGACTGGGTGACCTCGATGCAGTTCGGATCCTGGTGTCCGGTTGGGAGTGGGGGTGGTGGCAGTAAATTCAAACAGGCACTACCATGCAGAAGCTGCTTGAGCCCATCCATCCCATGTTCTGGTGCCTCAAGCCCTGTGGCAGCAAAGGTGGAGGGTATGCAGGGGAAGCAAACAGCCAGACCACTGCTCAAGGACCCCACAGGGGGAGCAGGAATCACAGGAGAGATTTTTAAAATGAGAATGGGTGAGTAAACACAGGGAGCCTCCATCCTGGAAGCAGGGCTTGCGCGTAGGAGGGGACAGGAAATAGGGTGTCACAGGTAAGGAATATGACCCTACCAGGACCTTTGAATCTAAGAATCTATGTGTCTGTAAATGTCACCATTAATGTGTGTGAATATTACCAATACATGCTGTTGGCATCCATGCTAATTTTAGATGCTGGAGAATTAATCAAATGAGCTCTTCTCTTTCTTATCACACCCTCACCCTTGGCAGTTTCCTCAATCTTGTGCCTTTGTCTAATTCTTACACGTGGTTGACTCCTAAATCTGTATTCCCAACCTTGCCATTTTTCTCTGCCACGTTTCTAACTTCCTGCGTGACATCTTAGCTGGTTGACTTGCCCGCACTTCAAACTTAGTATGTACAAAACAGAGCGTATCTTCCCTCCAAAACCTGCTCCTTCATCCATGCTCCTTAGTCTGATAAAAGCACCTCTGGGCATCTAGCCTGGAGACTTAAGATGGAAAAAGCAAAAGTATTACATAGGTAAAGGATTTCTGGTCATGTCTCATTTTTAGAGTTCATGTCCAAGTCGAAGTAGACAACCAGCAACAAGCAAGCTGAATAAATTCATACATTCAACAGATATCTATTTTTTATTTTTGTTTTTTCATGTTTTTATTTTCTCTTCTTCTTTTTATTTATTTATTTATTTTTTAATGGATATTTACTAAGCACTCCCTTGTTCCAGAAGGCACAGTTTTAGGCATTGGGGTGCATTTGTAAGTAAATCAGACAATCTCTGGCCTCATGAAGCTTTATTCTAGAGGTACCAGGCCTCTGGATTTGTCCGGGAAGTAGCAAGTCATACCCTCATACCATAGCATCAGGTAAAATCAGGAGGGACAGATTATTACGAGTGTGCTGTAATTAATACTACGTTTCGGAGATCAGGCAAGAAATAACATCATAGAGAATGGCAAGAAGTGACAAGACCCCAAAGAAGATGACTAAGCAAGTGTGGTAGGTTGCATAACGGCTCCCAAAAGATGTCCGTGTCCTCATGTCCAGAACCTGTGAGTATGTTACCTTACATGGTGAAAGGGACTTTGTGGATATAATTAAGGGTTTGAGATGGTGAGGTGGGCCCCAGGGTCCTCGCAAGAGGGAGGTAAGGTAAAAGACAGAAAAAAGAGACAGAATGATGAAAGCAGAGGTTGTAGTGATACACTTTGAAGATGGAGGGGCCCTGAGCCAAGGAATGCAGGTAGCTTCTAGAAGCTGGAAAACTCAGGGAAACAGAATCTTCTTTGCAGCCTTCAGAATATAGTACTGCCGACACCTATGATTTTAGACTCCTTTCAGATTTCCAAAACTGTAAGATAAATCTGCATTGTTTTAAGCCACTAAGTTTGTGGGGACTTGTTACAGCAGCAATAGGAAACTAATACAGCAAGCAAGCAGGTTGGCTTGCCACAACTCCAAGGGTACTGACAATAAACAGTGAGATTCAACTCAGTTTATTATTCACAAAACAGTAAACTTCAGGAACATCAGCAATAGAGCCGATTCCCTAGCCCCGAGTCCCGCAAGGAGACATGATAGGCACAGATGGCAACTACGCACACAGTGGATTGTGCCACAGCCAAGGAACCCAGAGCCCGAAGCTCAGCACCTTCTACCTCAAGCATTAAGCCAATCGCCCTCCAGTACTCACGCCATGGCCACCTTGACCTGCTTAATTGTCCACATGACTAACTGCAGAAACAGTTCAGGGTGAGAAGACTGCTGGGCCTTGCAGTTTGGCACACTCAGCAGGGACGTGCGGGGACGCTCGGGGCCCCTGCTGGACTGCCTCTTCCCACAGGCGGCTCTCCCAACCTCAGCCTAGCCAGACCAGGCCTAAGACGTTTCCTTGGTTCACCCAGAAGAGGTTCATTTTCAGGCCCCAGCAAATGCTTCTTTGTCCTTCACCCAGTTCCTTTCAGCTGCCAGGGCTCAAAAAGTTGTTGCCCAAGATTGAGAATTGGGCAGAGGTGTTCCCACTTGGGACTGTACAAATGCCCACACAGTCTACTGTAGGCCAAGCCAGGTCAGCGGGCAGTTATAAATGCTACCCTGGCAAGGCCAGCAAGTCACCAGGGTGAGCTCAATGGGATCTCTGTGCAGTGCAGCCGGTTGTCTAACTCTGGGTGCCCACGGGAGACGTGGAGGGCTGAATAACTGGGCCAGCAGCCTCAGGGGACAGATGGAAGCTCCATCTCTTTGTCATAACCAATCAGGTGTGTGAGAAGGGAGATAACATTAAGAAATGGCCTCTGGGTTGTTTTCCTTAGTATAAGGTTTGCATTTCCTCCTAAGAGGTAGGCTGGGGCCTGGGCGGTGATGAACTGTAATTTTGACTCCAGGATTCTCGGAGCTAAGATTCTAGGCAATAAAAGACTGATGCGTGTGAGCTCTTGGCATGGGAAAATATGAAACAGGAAAATCCAGAGGCATTTATTCTTTTTCTCTAAGACATTATGTTTAAAAATGACCTTCCATTCCAAAGTATTATCTAAGCTACAACAATAGTTTCTTTGCAGTATATGAAAACAGGCTCACTTCCTGCTGAGGAATGATTTTTCTCGTGGATGCTGGTATGATTTCAGGATAACTTGGTGGCACAAGGAGAATTACAAATCCTCTCACTAGACATTGAAGAACTACAGCTATACGGTATTGCATATCAATGATACTCAAACAAAGCAATAGCAAACAATACATATTCTGGTCTAAACTCAAAGATAAAAACATCTTTTGCTTTCAACGGGACTATTCAAAAACATGTAATCAAGAGCTATTAGAGATGATAGATTTCTTTAACTAAATTTTAAAATTCAGTGTAAACTACCCCCATGGAAGGTTTGAAATCAGATGCTTCAGCCACTAACTAAACTGTGTGTTCCCCAAAGGTTCAAGAGGTAGATGTTGAACATTCACAATGAGACACCGAGTACTGATGCAGGGAGTCAGCCATGAAGGCAGGGACCCTTTTCCTGTGACATCCCGGCACCGAGAGCAGTGCCAAGTATACGATAAAAACTCAGTAAATTTGTTGAATGGATTAATGAATGAAAGAGATCCTTTCCTTTGAAGGCTGGCCTAGACCCTGTTCTAGCATACGAACTTAAAAAATTTCACTAAGAAAAAAGCAAATTAAAAAATAATGTGTATAGTGTGCTACTTTATTTTTTTTGGCTTAAAAATAATTTAAAACATCTATGCATTTAGAAGAGCATAGAAAACTACCGAAAGGTTACACCTTACACTGTTAACCACCGTTACCTCTGAGAACTGGAACTTTAGGTAGAAGCATTACCACATTTTGCACAGTTTATGCATTTGTTTAACCTGGCAAAGCAAATTTGTATTACTTTTTTTAGTTTAAAAAATAAATATTTTTTTTCAGACCGCATTTAAAATATACAAAGCTCTCTAATATGTGATCCTATGGGAAAGAATGTTAACTTTTTATCAAAAGAGAAACCAAAGTTCATCATCCCTGAAGGTCATGATATTTTCCTGACTTCTGATCAAATGATCTCTGTCCTCCAGGCCAGTGGTAAGTTATTTTTTAAAATGCTATTTTAAAAGTTAGTAGAATGTTAAGAACTCCATTTGGTTTAATATTTATTTACTCAACAAATATTTATCGAGTGCTATGTTTACCTTTTGGGCTTTTAAGTAAAACATGGATTGTAGCACAAAGGGTGATATGGTACAAAGAATTCAGGGTTCTATGTGGATTTTTTAAAGTCCATTTCTGGCAGAATTGAAATCTCAGACTGTGGCATTTCCTTGTCAAGGCTGACTGTTCTAGTCCGTTGTTTGTCTCCGTACTTTATTTCTATTATATCTCCTGGGTAGAATGTCCATGTAATGGTCACATGATGTTTTTCCTGTACATTCATCATAACTGCAATTGTATAGAACAATTCATACACTCAAAGAAAATAAACCTTGTAATGAGGACTCAAACCAACCACCTTAGAGAATTGCTCTTTTTGATTGTATTTTAAGGCCATTAAAATATTTGTTTAGTGATTTATTCCTCCTGTAGACAGATGTAGAGATTGGTCTATTTTTCACTTTACAGTGGAGTTTTCTTTTTAAATATTCTCCTTGGCCTTGTGGTGAAATGTGCAATATGATACTTCCTCGCAGCGACACGCGCAAAAGCACTATTCATCAAACGGTATTTTCAAGCATACTTCTCATTACTCTTTCAAGTATATAAACACAGAAAAGCCCTTTACTCTTTCCACAATAGCAAAAGAATCCAAGATGTGGTTCAATTTCTGACATGCATGTACTTGGAGTTTAAGAACAGGGCCACCATATTTCTCATAAAGTTCTCTCTTGTTCTCTCTCTTTCTCCTCCCTCCCCCACACCAAATACATAACTGTATTTGGTCCAGTGCTAAATCAAGGTAAATGAGACGTGACCTATTAAAAAGGAAATGAATAATTCCAGCAAGGGGAAAATTGCATTCCTGGTTACAGGCATAAGCATCGTGGCTTGAATGTGTAGGTTTATTCTACCACTGTGCTAGATGATTTTGCTTTTTGGGTGGCATGTCTTTCATCATCAAAATGACCTCATGAAGTCATCAAAATAATGTTTTGGTGCTATCTACTTTATATTTTTTCAAGTTTCTTTTTAATGGATTCTTTTTAATTAATGGATGTATATATAGTAGGCCTCTTGAAATAGTTCTTATTAAATTCCCTAGAACTCCATCTAAATCAGGACTTAAATGATCTGTGTGAGCAGACACATGGTTCAATGTTTCCTGGGTAAAACTATTACTAGAATTTTTCATGTCTTCTACGTTCCAGTGGAGTCAGCCTTGTCCCTTTGGTGGATGGTGGAGGAGGAGGTAGGGTTGAGAACAAGTATGTTAAGAGCCTGGCATTTATAGAATTACTAAACTGCCAGAGATCATAGCTGAAAAGAGACTCTTCAAATTGGAAGTGTAATGTAAGCATTTAATGTTAATAATTATTGTCATTATAATCAAGATTAAGATGGCCTATCTGTATTTCTTGCTCACATTAAGATCTTTGCCTTAGAAATGTGCTTGCTAATTACTAAGCTCTAAATTATAGGCCTGAGCTAGATTTGGATTTGCTCTCTGTCTCTTTTTTTTCGTGATTAAAAATAACCACATAACAGCTTTTCAGGCAATTCATAATAGCCCTAAACTGGAAACAACTCAAATGTCCAGCTGCAGAAGTGGATGAGCAAATTATGGTACATCCATGTAATGAAACACTACTCAGCAACAGAGAAGTCAGAGTTAGAGAAGAACTAACTGCTCATACACACAGCAACATGAACAAATCTCAAAAACATTATGCTGTTTAAAAAAAAAAAAAACAGCCAGACATAAAGGCATACATACTGCATGATTCCATTCATAGAAGATTCTAGAAAAGGCAAAATTAACCTACAGTGACAGAGGGTAGATGCGGAGTTGGCTGGGGCTGGGGTGGGGGAACTGCCAGCAAAGGGGCACGAAGGGAAACTGTGGGTGACGGGAATGTTCTATACCATGATTGTGGTGGTGGTCAGAGGGTGCATACATTTATCAAAACTCATCCAACTGTACACTTATAATGGGTGTATTTTATTGTATGTAAATTTCTCCAATAAAGTAGACTATAAAACAATAGCTAAAAACAACATCCACAACAAAAACTTAGCCCTGGAGTATTTATTTGGCTCATTGAAAGTGTCATATTGGAAAGGATACACACTAAACTGTCCATCATTACTCCTAGAGAGTAGAATTTGAGGAGGCGGGATGAGAGGAATGTATTTTGTTTTGTTTTGCTTACTTTATGTCCTTCTTATAAGGAAGTATTACCTTGGACTAAAAAGAAGAAAGAAAGAAAAAGATAAAGTCTCAGATAAGGTACTGGTACACTGAGACATCACCCCTGCTTCTTAATGTGCTCACTCTTATGGTATGGGTGTAGCCGTATGTGTGGTTATCATGTGGTTAAAGTAACATCATGCCGTGGGCTTGCAAGGGGGTAAGTTTTCATAAGACTCCCCTGTGGGCTGCTGTGGGCTGAGCTGGGGTGTGTTTGCTGGGGCACAGCCTCCCCAAGCACCAATAACAGGGAGCCTGCCACTTAGCCATGGGAAAGACTTCAGGAAGATAATGTCAACCCCGCATAAGCCCCTAGGGCGTAAAAATCTTAGGATAAGAGCTTTTGGGTTCCTAAAGAGCTTCACCGATTTTACAGAGATGCTGGTTCCCACCCTCTCCCTCCTACAGTTTTTCAGTACTTTTCTAAAAACTGTCCCATCTCAGCTGGTTTAAGGGAAAAAATTTGGGGGGGGGGCTGTTTCATTTGTTTTGTCTTTGAGTTTCAGAGAAAAGGAGACTGGGATGTGGCCATACTTCATAGTGGCTGAAGGAATAAAATGAGGAGCAAAGGCTGCTTAAACAGACCCCTTTGCCCCCAACAAGCAATTCTTTTTCCAAGATTTTCTGCGAAACCTCGGGTTGGGAAGGGGAGCAGATGGAGTAGGGGCGCTTGGTTATAATCACATATACCCAGTGAAAAAACAATAACTTAAAGGTTAGCTTGCAGCGTGCGACGTGCCTTTCCAGGTGGCAAGAAGCAGGTTTGGTTGGCCTCCATTTGACAGGGTGATTGA
>CM052439.1:133082036-133141726 GCA_028533085.1 Varecia variegata
CCAGCCAAGAAAGAGAGTGGAAGAGAGACTGCCAGCCAAGGCAGGCCAGAAATAAAAGTCCCATTGTCCTCTCGGGACAGCTCCCAGCCACACACTCCCTCCCGCCATGGCTTGCACTACACACGGACCCGAGAGAGCATTCCAGTGGCAGGCAGCCTTCATCCAACACTCTGCAGCCTGAGGACTCGCACTGGAGGCAGGGGGATGGCAGATATGGGGAGGTTAAGCATGGAAAATCATTAAACATGAAGGCAACTAACAGTAAATCTGCCAGAAAACAGGGATGCTGTGTCTGGGAGTGCTGGGTCCATGGGCAGAGAGCAAGCCCAGGGTAGGAAAAGGGGAGGGGAGGAAGGGGCACTGTCCAGTTCAGCTGGTGAGAAGGACAGAGAACCTGGCTAGCCCAGGGCCTAGGTGACTTTCATGGCCTGCAGGCCAGACTTCTTACCAGGGCCCCAGGAGCCACTGAAAGGATCTCCACTAGCCAGGGTGAGAGGCAGCAGCTCACCCCCAGAGGCAGAGGGTGCACCCTGCTCTGCCAGCCTCTCCTATTTTTCCATCGTTTGTCAGTCTGTAGAGGCAGGGTTGGCGAGAACTGACAGTGAGCTGATGCCCTTGGTAGAACCATCTAGAAGCACAGTAGTGCTAGGGGAACTCAGACCCCCCAGTCTTCAGCAGTCTTTTGCCCTAATGCATGCCCTTTATCAGCAGCACAGACAGGCACATCAGAGGGCGGGACTGGTTTCACGCATGTGCCATCTTGGAAGGGCCCTACATTTGCTTTAATGTTCTACTGTTGCCATCCTGAAATTTTTAATAACCTTTTAAAAAGTGTCCCTGCATTTACATTTTGACCTGGGCCCTGAAAATGATGTAGCTGCTCCTAGCAGGGGCCTTACCAGTGAGCAGCTACCTGGATCAAGAACTAGTGGGGACAGATCTGGTAAGTGCACTATTGCCACAGATTCCAGCTCCACAGACTTTGAGGCAGGAGATCCATGGGCATGTGGACTGTAACTAAATATACGGATATGCAAGCATATAACATATACTGGCAACTCTTAGGTAAGGGAACTATTTTTTTTACAAACAAATTCCTGTATCTAATGTGGGTAGATACACATAGGTACACACAAATACACACAGAAAACCTTAAAATGGCTAGACAGACCTGGAGCAATTTAAGATCAATGATGCACCAAATGTCAACGTACATGTTTTGAACTCAACACATGTTCTAAATCAATTTATTTGGAGACACTGATAAGGCGTTTGGACTTTGAAAACTTTACAGAGGAGACTTTTAAACAGAATACGATGGAGGAATCAAGGCACACCCCTGGCGGTTTATGTCTTGCCCATGTTCAAATCAGAGGGAGTCTACACGTGCATTACTCTCATTGCCTTTCAAAGGCAATGTATGCCACATTCAATATCTGGATATTCACAGATACTTGAGAATAAGAATTTAGTTGTGCTCTTCTTTGTGTCTTTCACAGAGATGCCAGTGTGCCTGGCATAGAATTTGTTAAATAAATATTTGCTTAATGAATGAATATCCATCTCCAAGTGGACAGGATTTTACTTTACAAACAATAACACTTTTAGAGAAGGAGGCTGAGCATATATTTAGCTATGCAATACTATCGTGGATTCATAGACTATTGGACAATACAGACCCTTGGCCATTACCTAGTCCAACCCTCTCATTTTATAGATTAGAAAATTGAGGCTTAAAGAGTCTAAATAAGTTATTTGGGGTCACATAGCTAATCTATACAGGAACCTAGCTTTTCTGACATCTAGCTCAAATGAGTTTTTTCACTAAACCACCCTGCCTTAAGAATCAGGAAGCTTAAATAAAGAATCGAAGGTGTTTACTCAGCACATATATAGTCTTCCTAACCCTTCATTATGGAGGGAGAAGGACTCAACTGTTTTAATTACTACCTGCAAAAGAACTTCATGATCCACTACCGCTGCATTTTTGGCGAGCCCCTGTGAGAGACAATTTGTGATCTAAGGCAAAAAAGGAAAGAAGGTCTAATAAAAGCTTTTTATTTGCAGATTGGAATTAAGCGCTCTGTGCCTGGGCCACTGGCATTATACTGACTTCAGGGTCACCACTTTAACGCTTCAGTAAGCAGAAAATTGGAGAGTGAAAGCGACAATCACTCAGTCTTGCCAAGCAACACCCCCTCAAACCTAAGCAAAATGTAATATTTTGCTTGCTCAGAACAACTCCAAAACTACCTCCACTCCTTGGGTTTTGAGGAAGCTACAAGATGACTATTTCGTGTCACCAGATCATCTGCCCCTCTGTGTGATTCTTTAAAGCCGAATTTCTAAAAAGGATTTTCCCAGTTCCAGGTGGTCAATCTGATGCAGCCCCTAAACCCCACCCAGCAAACTGCTGGGCAGGACCAGTGACAGGTCGCTGCTGCTTCCAGGGAGGGTGGAGCAGTGACCAGACAGCATTGAGACTCAGCCAGGAAATTAGTGAGGTGCAAATTGCATGGTGGTGGCTGCAGGGCAAGAGGAAAATTGCAGGCCATTGCCTGAAGAAGGAGAGAAATAGCAGAGTGGTATTTTGGGGCCTGGAGACAGTGAGCCACTGGTCATGTTGGTCATTGCCTTAAAAAAACAACAGTAACAACTTTTTATTGCAGTACAATATACAAACAGAAAAGTGCACAAATCATACAGACTCAAGGATCTTTTTAACCTTAATATGCCCTGTAACCTGCACGCAGATCAAGAAAGACAGCACTCCCTTGGGTCCCCTTCCAGTCACCTCCAGCCCAGGCGGACCAGCTATTCTGATTCACCCCTGTCTTTTAAATGTAAGCCAAGTAGCAGCTGAGGAGGAAGACAGGATACCGGAGTTTGTCCAGGTTCTCCCTACACCTCAACTGTTGAAGGCTGAGCCTGGCACCTTGCTGGGTCCCACCTAGCTCAGCAGCTCCCCTGCTGCAAGCGGATGTTGACAGGGTCAGATAGGGAGACGAGGATGGGGCAGCCCCTTGGCGGGGAAGAGACAACACTGCACACTGGCCCTCACCCCTCTTGTCCCCCTGCAGATCTGGTCTCTGCCCTGAAGAAGGCTGGCTGAGATAAGACAGCAAAGTCTTGTAGCATCAAGGTACTTTGTCATATTTTAATGTCGGGCCATTCACATAGGGTTCTTCTGTTTCTTTTTTGGTGTTTCTGTGGGTTTTTCTCTCATTGTAGGCTCTCTGAGTTTCCTTCTAGTGGTCAACCATTCTGGGGGAGGAGTATAGGTTGTTTTGCTCCATGGGTTTCCTGTTAGGCAACAAAGTCAGGCCTCGAAGGCTTGGCAGCTTCAACACTGATTTTTGTGGCCTGGAGTCATGGCTGGTTTTGCTTAGTTTGCCACCTGGCTGCAGTGGCCTATTCTACCCCGAGTCAGACACTGTTTCTGAGAATAATCAAGCATGTTTTAAATAGGTTCCATATTCTGGCTCAGAGCCTGGGTCTAGCTTCCCTCTGGCAAATGGTGCTGGTATATATGTCTGTACCTGTGGGGGAGAACACCATTTTGATTTGGCCACCAAAAATAACAACCAAATTCTTGTGTCTGTGTGGTGGTGAAGAGATGCTTGCACTCTCCCGGGAGAAGATCTGTCCCAATCATAGCTGCATCCTTGGCTTGCTAAGAGGAGTCTCATTGTTCCTCTTGGCGCATCTCCATGGACCTCTGGACCCACTAGTTTGGTTTCCCTGGCCCCACCATGTTCCCCTTGCTAAGGCCACCCAAGACTCCCTAAAGTCCAGTGAAGACTTTTCAGTCCAAATCTTAAATCAGCCTCATGGTGGCATTGACACTGTTGACCTCTCTGACTACCGTGACATTCTCTTCTCTCTTGACTCCTGGGAGATCAGCCCAGGTTTTCCTTCTGCATCTGGAGTTCCTCCAATTCAGTCTCTTTCAAAGTCTCTTCTACTTCCATTTGCCTTGCTGGTGTGGGGCTTTCCCAAGCTTCAGTCCTCAGCTCTCTCTGACTCCACTCTCTCCCTGAGCAGTCAGCTTCAACCTTAGAGTTGGATCTACAGCCAGTTTGTTTCCCTAAAGCTCCAGGCTGACCACTGGCCTCTCCATGGCCTTTCTAGAAGCATTTCAAGCAATTGCTCTCAATCCAGACTACACATTAGAATCATGGCAGCTTTTTAAAAAGTATCCATGTGGGATTTACCACTGGAGCTATTGATTTAATTGATCTCGATAGGACCTGGATATGATTGTTTTGAAATTTCCCAGGATAATTCTAATAACCAGTCAGAAATCAGGACATGGAGGCAACGAGGCATGTCTATGTAGTGAGCTGAAGTATTTTGGACAGGAATCCCTTTACATGCCCATGCTAGGCCCTCCTCCAAGACAATAAATCACAACTCTGTCCCTTACACTTTCAAAGTTCTTTACAGACATTACTAGTGAATCTGTGGCCCACTAGGAATCAGAATTGTTGCGGTGGGGGGGGGGTTGGGAAACAAGGCTGTGAGAAAAGGCTGATTCAGAAGACTAATTCTCCACCATTCCACCCCTTTCCCCAAAACAAAACCTCCTCTGGCCCTGCTTAAATTCTGGAGCTGGTTTAGGCTGTTTTTAAGGCCTTGAGCTGTTTTCCTCTTCTGTCCAGTGCTTCCTGCTTCTCTGAGTGGCCTGAGGTTCTCCAGCCACAGAATGACTTACAAGACCTGAACACAGGGCTCAGAGGAGACATGCTAGCTGGAGTAGTATTGGAAATTGCTAGGGGAGTCAGAACTACCCAGAGCTTTGATTTTCCTAATTATCAAAATGAGAACAGAAAATCCTACTTTTAAGAAAAGATGTGAAGAACAATTAAGGTCTTGAAGATGCTAAAATATTGTCATTTGTATTTCCATTATGAATCCAGAATTGAATTTATTCACACCAGGGGCCTGAATTAAACCATAAAATGTGGGAACAGGAAGCAACCTTAGGGAGAATCCTATGTAGCCACTTTATTTTACAGGAGAGGAAACAGGCCCACAGGTTAAGTGACTTGCCCAAGGTGACACTGCCAGCCAATTGCTCAGCTGGTATAGACTTTTGGTTTCCTAACTCCTAGTCCAGTGCTCATTTCACTACTCCAGGCTGCCCTAGGGATCATACTGCACCCATGTGACCAGGCTTGACTGATCATATGTCACCTTTTCAAACAATAGAGCCAGGGCACTCTGGGGCACGGGATCACCTGGGAAACTACCTTTCCCAAAGCAAACTGAAGCTAATCTTTCCTCCTTCCCAGCCTGCCTACCTGTCTATTCAAGTCCCTGAATGTGGGTGGTTCTCTGCCTGAAGCTGTGAAACTTGGAGGCCTCCCTGTACCTCTTCCTGCTGTGACCTCAGGATGTCTCTCCAGTGGGGTAAACTTTGGGGGGGCAGTGAGAGCTAGAAGGGATTCAGTCCAAAGAGGCTGGATTCCTGCTCTCTGGTGCCAGACTAACCTGTGCTCATCTCTGGGCTGACCATGGACCAAATACAGATCCTCTCTGAGCCTCAGCTTTCTTACCTATGGAAATGGGCATCATAATGCTATATGTGGATTTTTGTGAGGATTGAGACAATTTCCCTAAAGCAGAGGTTCTCAAAAGTTGCTGGACATTGTAACTATAATACCTGGGGAGCTTTAAAAAAAAAAAAAAACTGATGCCTTGGTCCTAATTCCTAGAAATGATGATTTAATTGCTCAGGGTATCAGATTTTTTAAATTTCCCGAATGATTCCCACCATGCAGCCAGGATGGAAAACACATCTGTAAAGGACGTAGCATAACACTGGGCACCTGGTCAGCACTCAGGTACTTAGGTAGTGATTCCCAGCTCCCTTCGCTGCTAGAATCTCACAGCCCTCTAAGGACCTTCTGCCTTTCGGATTTTCTGGAAAGGATCTTCCTGCCCCCTTCAAACTCCCAAGTTCTGCCCAGAGTTTGTCTGAAACACTAGGCTGAGAGGTCCGTGGGGAAGTGAAAGGCGTTCTGACATCAGGTCACTGTCCGCAGATCCACGCCCGTAGAGACTCTGGCACCTACTGGCTGTGTCTACGAAGACTGTTTTACCCTCTCGGTGCCTTCCTCCTAATACAATGGGAGGGAACTGGCATGTATTACTCCAGGAGAGATACTGAGCGCTGTGCTAAGCGATTAGAACAGTGTCTCCCCCAAGTAGGATGATCACCTCTGCTTTGCCAGTTTGTTATTTGCAGCAGGAAATGAGACAAAGAGCCCGGCCTGGCCCGCAGGCGGCGCCAATAAACAGGAGCAGTGGTGTCAGACTGTCGTCTACGTCGGGCAGATCTGCAAGTTTCCACTGATGCTACCTCGTGGGAATTGGAGAGGTCCAGAAGAAAGAAGGTGGAGGTGACTCCCCTCCACCCGGCTGGTCTTACCAACACGTTTCACACGCAACCTCTAAAGCGCCCCCTCCTGGCCAATTTCGGGGACCTTTCTGCACCCCGCCCACCTCTCAGCTGCGCTCTGATTTGAATTCGAACTCGCCGCTCAGGGGAGGCGTACACGGGTGAGTGGTACCAGCGCGGGACGCCGCGCGTCTCCCTAGGGTGCGCGCGGCGCGTGCACGAGAGGCGCCCTCCGAAGCCATCGCGGACGCGCTGTGCGGTGGAATGCGGTTCGGGTCCAGCAGGGAAGTGCGGGCTGAGCCACACACGGGCGTGAAGGCAGCTGGGCACTCGCGGGCTGCAGACAAGGCGCGCCGTCCAGCTGCTGGGCCAGGCCCCCTACTCTCCCCTCCCAACCTGGCCGGCCGGATCCCTGAGCCCCGCGCCTCCTCGCGCTCCCGAGGGTTGAGCCGGGATCCCTGGGGACCCGCCCCTCCTTGATGTTCCCTCCGACGCTATCTCGGAAAACTGCCTAGGCCGCTGAGGATCGGGCGGGGGAGGAAATAGCCCGATGCCAGGCGGGCACTCGGCCGTCGGCTCTGGCTCCCCGGGCGGAGTACACGGTCCACGCTTATGGTTCTTGGCCCGACCGCGCCGTGGGCCCCTAGGGCGACTCTGCCCTGTGTGCATTGCGGGGGACTCCACGCGTAACGCGCCGCAGTCCCTACTCACTACAGCTTGGGTTCCAATCCTGGCTCCTCGGCGTCCTTGCTGGAACATCGGGTAAGCGTCAATTTCTCCCAGTCACTTCCTGTAGGTTGGTATAGTGTCCTGGCCCAGATCCCAAAAGTCTGCATTCCAGCCTCGCCATTGATGGCCATGTGGCCAGAGACAGATTCGGTAATCTCTGCATGCTTCAACTCCTCCGTCTGTAAAATGGGGATAATATTCCTCATAATATTCCTCGCATTCCCCACGTGGGCATATTGTGAGGAATAAATGTAAAACACAACAGTGCGCACATAATAAACACCGTGTAAGTATTTGACATTAGTAATAAAGTAGATATTAACGACGTTTACCCTGCAGCGTTGTTGTAAGGTAGGTAAATCGCTTGTATTAAGTAGGAGGCGAATAAATAATATTTAATTACTATTATTCTCGAAGAGTCTGATTTTCCCTTTTCCCTTCCTTTTTAAAATCTTGGCTTCTTCTCATGTTCATCCCGGGAAAGAACTGTGCGAATTGGCAACTTCAGGCTTGCCATAAAACGGCCCCTGAATTCGTGCCCAGTTGTAATTTCCTTGGTGTTTTTTTTTTTTTGAAAGGGGCTCTTCAACGTTGCCAGGCCAGCGCAGCGCTTTTGTTTGCACGAGGGCAGTGAGCAAATTATACCCTGCGTTTAGCAAAGCAAAAAAATAAACACGTTGACAGTAGGACTCTTCGGATGAACTATTTTATTTCTCGTTTGTATTTTTTCTTTGTCGTTGATGGTCCGCTGCAGACTAATGCGATGCTGATGTCTTAATATTAATGGTTCGGAGCTGAAAGCAGTCGTTCGCCTCACGCTGGCGGGCCGACTGGGCAGGCTTGGGAGCGACCATGAGGCCCAAGCGAGGGCAAGGAAAGATTCTTGTTGTCACTTTCTCCCTCGCTCTCCCAATAGTTCCTGAGTTCCTGGCCAAATGTCTTCTGGATTGCGGGTGAATTTAAACATCGCTACTTCTTCCATCATAATTTTCTGCTTGAGCAAAAAGCCGGGTGCCCTTTTGCGCCGGGGTACCCCTCTTTGGCGCTGTTGGGATGAGAGCATGTAACCCTTTATATGTAAAAAGTGTATGGGCCAGGCACCGGATTCCAAACCGCCCGCATTCAGGGCACCTGCTGTGAAATATTATAATAAAGGTCAGCAGAGGCTATCGTTGGCTGGAATGTTGGTGATGGCAGTTTCATAAAAATCAGTCTTTTAAAAATGAAGCCCGAATTAGGGGTTGCGCATCCCCTCCTCCTCAGGGCGCTCTGGCCTACCAAAGCCCAGTCGGTAAAGTAGGTGCTACTGTCAAAAGACAGTCACCAGCCTCAACTTGTGGAGTTCATTTGTCGGTTTCTGCCGCCAGGGTGACCATGAGCTTTCGGGACTCCATCCTCAGGCCTATTACCCCTGTCCACAGGACTCCAGTGCCGTGCACCACCACCACCCCCAATGTGAAGGCAAACAAGGACAAGTGTCCAGGGCCCGGTCCCTGTGCCACGGTCTCTGTAGAGGTTACGGGGTGTCATGGAAGCTGAGGGGAGAGGCTCAAGGCGGTGAGCTTCGGACGCAGCCAAGTTTCTACCTTTTAAAGAAAGAACTGCGAGCCTGGCCTTGGCCTCGCAGGAAAGACAGACAGAAGCAAAATTAAGCTGTGGGGCAGATTTCAGGAAAGGGGCTCAGAGCGGGAAAGCTGGTGCGAGGCTGAGTGCTCGCTCGGTGTGTGCGCCCCGGGAACCAGGCGTGCCAGGTGGTGGTCGCAGTCACGCTGGGACGCCTGCGCCATCGACGCGCAGTTGTTTATAAACTCGTTACGGGCGTAAGGGCACCCAGGACACCGTTCGTGTTGGATGCCTTTCCTTCTGGAAGGGAAGGGCAAACAAAACAGTCTTTGGCAACCCCCAACCTCAGGGTGGCATTCCAATATATGACGGTTTTCAATATAAATGCCAAAGCAACAACTCTGTTTATGTTTTTGTAGAAAGGTTAGCAAACGCACCGGAGCCATCTTTCGCGTTTCTCTTTGATTCTGTCTCAGATTTAGGGGCTTCTACTCGGCTGCACGACTCAGGCCCACCACTCACCCACCCTGGGCCCAGGCAAAGAGAGCCCCAAGCTCTGCTCCCCGTTGCAGCTCAGAGGAAGGTGATTGCAGGATTTATCAACCCCCTCCCCAGGACCTCGGATTTCATCTTTCTTTTCCCCCTGCATGTTCAGTTTGTTTTCTCAAGACCTAAGCAATTTTTAATGTACTCTATACTTCCCCCTTAATCCTCATCGTTTATTGTATAATTATAGTTTCAAAGTGATTATGTAATTAAAATCATGTTTCGTTGCAGCAGGACTTCAAAAGGGCGGCAGACCCCCGCTCTGGCATTATTTTCTGGTGATGTAATAATTTCCCTGTGATATTTAAAATAAACACATTAGTTCAAGAATTCTAAACATGTCTCAAAGTATATAGTAAGCTTGATTGGCACGAGGCTGGGTTGTAAAGAAATGGTAAAACCTATCACTAGTTTAATATATTTCTATGCTCCCATGCAGGGTAAATTATAGGATAATGGGGCGCAGGCGATGGTAAGCTCTGTTTATATAATCCATTTCTTCACACGAGTTCCCATTGCTTTCCCTTCCCTTTGCTGTATGTGGTGGTTCTCTGATCCCCTGACCTCAGCCATGTGTTTTCACTTTTTCTTCTGATCTCAATTCCATGACCAGCGGGGAATAAAATACAAATTGAATAGTAACCATTCACAGGCCGCTCTTTTCAAACTGTTGTTAAAACCTCTTTGTCTTGTCTAGCGGTTGATAGATAAATGTGTTGTGTTTCGCCTGACTTTTTTTTTTCTTCTTCCTCTTTTTTTCCCCTTGGTCAAGGAAAAAATAACCCTCCTCAGTCCAATTATGCTCTTTAAAAATTAAAACCCACACCTCCTTTCAAACCCTCTCCTGCGCGTCCCGCTCTCCCCCCGTCGACCCATTGGTTCGGCGGCGGTAGGAGACTCGGAGGATTCACCACGTGGAATAAAGAAGCGGCGGGAGCCGAGCGCGGCTGGGGGAAGGCGCGGTGCCCCCGTGTGAGGTCCGTGCCATTGTGCCGCAGCCCAAAGGTTCATTTAACATCGAACCTGTATCGCCTCTGATCTCCTAGCGGAGCGCCCAGAATCGGCTCCGAGGGCTGGGGCCGCCCCTCCCAGGAATCGGAGGGGGCAGGGGGCGAGGAAGCCTGGGAGAGGGAGGTTAGCGTGGTCTGAAAAATAAACCTCTTTCGCCCGCCTTTTTCTTTTGATAGCCAGACCTGCTTTGGGGGCGAGGTCGACAAGAGGCTGAGCTGTTTTACAACTTTTTTCCAAAATGAGAAACACAATGGCTCCAGATTTCTAGATCTTGCCTTTCCCAGATCTCTCTCCTTTCTACCCTCTCGGCTTCTTGGGAACGTAAAGGCAAAAGAAGCTAATTGTAGAAACTTCTATTCCGCGGCCTGCCCTCCTTTTCATCAGAGCTTCTTCGGGGTCAGCGGCGCCGCAGCGTCTTTGTTACTCCACTGCCAACGCCCGAGGGCGAGAAGGGCGGGAGTGGGAACTTCTCCTGTGGGCGCGGGACCCACTATTTCTGCCTCTCCGACTGCACAGTGCCCCGCAGTCGGGGCTATTTGAAAGGGAGCGAAAGCTGCCCTTCCGGAGAGGGAAGAGCGCCGCCGCAGGGTGGCTGGAGCGCCCTTTCCTCGGCTCGCCGCGCGCCCAGGGCGCACGGCGGTGCCGCGGGGGGTTTGCGGGCTGAGCGCGCAGGCCCGGCTGGGGCGCCTAGCAGGGGAGCGGGCAGCTCCTTCGCCTGCGCCCGTACGGTGCCCGCGCCGCCGGGCTGCTCGCTGCGCCCAGGTAGGGTTTCCTCGGCGGCACAAACCCGCCCGAAATCGGCGAGGCCGCTCCACTGCGCTCTTCGCCGTGGGCCGGTGTACCTGTAAGCTGAGCCCCGCTCACATGCTTCACATTAAACCTCCGTGCCCGGTGCCTTTTCTCTCTCTCTCCCTCTCTCTCTCTCTCTCCCTCTTATTTTTTTTTTTTTCCTCCGAAAGGATTCTTATAAACTTCCCTTCGTTTATTTAGCCTGGTTTTCATTGCTCCAGTTTTGCATGGGTTGCCTTTGTTTAGCTTATTAACCCACGGGGTTACTTTAACTAAACATTTGGGCTGAATACTTTGGGGTTGGATTTCAACGTTTTCTAACGAAATTACCGAGTTTTTTGAAGCTGCACAGAGAACGCTGTGTTGAGTTTATTAGTCAATTTAACAGACTATAAGGGAGGGAAAAAATGCATTTAAGACAGCCCGGGTTCGTACCCACTGGGCAGAAGCAGCTCGCGTAGCCTCGGGTTGGGGCTTCAACCGCGCGAACCACGCGGCGCGGCAGCCCGGGCGCACTTCCCGCCGCGCGCCGGGGCCTCCGGGCCTTCTCCTGCCGCCCCCCAGCTTCCCGAGGCCCCGGCCTGAGCTGGCTGCGCCGCGCCAAGTTCGGCCCAGTTCCCGGTCCTGGCCCGCGCCGCTGGCTGGCGCTGACCAGGGGGACGCGGGAAAGGGCGGGGCCCTGAGACCCGGCTGCGCGTCCCCGCCGCACCGCTTGGGCGCGCTTTCCTGGCTCTCGCCACCCAGTTTGTTGCCAGTGTCCCCCCGCCCCCGTGAGACGTCCAGGGTAAAGGGGTTGTGGTGGAATCTGCCGGAAAGATTGGAGATCAATGGGCGGCCATCGAGGGAGGCAGGGAGCAGGCTGGCCACTCCGTCCCTGGTCAGGGTGCACCACCACAGCACACCTGGTGGCTGTGGGGGCTGGTCCCAAGCCCAAGGAAGACCTAGGGCAGCTGGGAGAACTGGACACACTGGGAGGCGCAGACTGCGGAAAGCGACGTCCACCGCCTGCTTGGCCCAACTGAGCAGGGATGATGGAGATGATCCACTACTGACACTGCTTTCCAGGTGGTCCTACCTGGGGCAGTGACAGGAACCTTTCTCCGCAGCTTCCTTTCCTAACCAGCCATCACCTATCTTTCCTACTCACACGCATTCTCTAACCTTCCATTAGATTTTGGCATTGATGCCTAGCTCAGAGGTGGCCTAGCTAAAACGTCCTTGACCCTGGGCATCTCAGACAAGACTTAGAACTTCACTGCTTATTCAGTGAGATAAATGAAGTGGAGGCAGAAACGCAGAAAACAACCTTCGACTAGCTGACGGATAGAAAGTGGGCTAGACGGTGGGAAGGAGTGAGCCATTGAGATTCCTATCACCTACCCCAGGCTGGTCACATGGGTGAAAAGCAGGGTGTCTTTACTACAACATGCAACCCTGGATCCCAACATTTTAAAATTTAATTATCACAGATAGTACTGTATATGCAAGAAGTGCAGAAGATGCAAAATGGTATAAGGAGGAAAGTCTCTCATCTCTGTCCCTGAGCCTCCCCTCCCCCTTTTACTTAGAGGTGACCACTGTTGATAGGTTCTTTTGAATTGTTCTGGAGAAAATTGAAAGCATTTGCACAAGGCCTACCCACTTCTTTCCTTGCTCTGCTTCCACCCTCTGGTACCCCCTGTTCACTTGTTGACTCTTCAAAAGCTCCAAGAGGGCCTCCCCCACCTTAGAAGTTGTTTTCTGCCATGTCCCCTTCCCCCAGCGGTGCCCAGCGTGTCCACCTTGAGGTCTGGAGCCTGCCAAACTCAGCATAGCTCAAAAGGACTCCTGATCATAGAGAAGCCCAGTGGCCTCTCCCAGGTGTCTCCAAGTCCACACTTCACCTCTCCAGCTTTTCTTCTCCATTTCCTCTGTCCCTTCTGTAAGTCAGCCGCTTGTCCCCCTCATCTGGACCACTGGGACAGCCTCCTGTTCTTCCCTTCCCTTCTCTCCCATCCACCCAACACTCACCACCACAGCAATTGTCTAAGGCCAACTTTGATGTCCCTTATCTGGCCAAAAACCTCTGCGGCATTCGACTGCCGCTATGTCACCAGACTGCAGACTGCTGGTTGAACATGAGCCCACAGTTGGCCGAGGCCCTCAACCTGGCTGACTCAGACCTCCCTGGGATGACCTCAGCTCCTCTTCCTGCCCTCCTGCCCCTCCCCTGTGAGCACTTGTCTGCCTCACCTTCTTCTCCAGCAGTTTGCCCCTCTCCTCTTCTGCCCCCAGACTTTCTCTCTAACCTTCCAATGCCCGGCATACCCTTTTCCTACCTCCGCGGGTCACAATCCTCCAAGGCCTTGCTCAAAACCTACTCACTCTCCAGCCATTTGAAATCACTCTCCTGTCCCCACTCTCACAGAAAGTTTTTTGGATACCAAAACTTTCTGTGTGTTGTAGTGTATTCCAGAGTCATTTGGGTGATTGTCCTGTTTCCCCTTCCAGATTACAGATGGTTAATTCATAGCACATACAAAGCCAGCAATGTTTTTTCAGTTAATAACACCCTCTCACTATTCCTCTTTCTTCCCCACAAATAAAGAGTAAAGAAAGAAAACTCCAATAAACACTAAAGTACCTTTCTTCTTCTTAAATACTAGTTAATATTAGCTGTTAAATTCTTACAAAAGTAAATTTCGCTGAGATATACTTTATTTACAGTATTAGTCCCTTTGAATACACATGCATTTAAAGGGGCTGGTTATTCCAAGGATTCTCAGCACTGGTCAGGGAGGTGGGTGGGCCACACTGGCTGTTGTTCACAGCAGCAGAGCAGTGAGTGGTAGCCTAGGGTTCCACTTCTGACAGGGTTAAATGCCCAATGAAGATGCTCTCATTTCAGAACATGTAAATATTATCCATCACTGAAGCTCTGGGTGAAGGTGACTTCCCGGATTTCGTTTCATGGAAATTCCTCCTCATGTTCTCTGCTTTTCAAGGGTAGGAAAGCAGACTCCCGGGAGCAGAGGGAAACCTCTCCCTAGCCCTATGCATCTTTTTGGTTTTGTTTGTTTTGTCCTCAAATTCCCATTAGCACAGCTTCATGTCTCTAGCCTGTGGATCTCAGCTAGTCACTGGGATGCCAGGGAATGGGGGAAAGTTTGAGTCCTGCCCCATAGACTCCATCAGGAATCCCAAAATGACATGCAATAGAAGTACACTGTGTTGGCTATGTCCCCTCATTCATAAGCCCTTCAGCCAGATTGCTGTCCTTAAGCCCCTTTGAGTGCTGCCACTGGTCTGACCAGGGTTTTAATGCTTGACAGTCCTGCTTTGTATAGATTTTCTATGAAGAATGCCCTTCCCCTACCTCTACCCCCATCACTGTAGGGGCAGGGTGGCAAAGGGTCATTCATTAGTCAGCAAGTATTTGCTGCCTGCCAACCATAATGCCAGACACCAAGCAGGTGCTAGGACTACAGTGGTGAAAAAGATGGACAAAGGTGCTACTCTCAGAGGGCTCACTTTCCTGTTAGACGACAGTAAATGTACCTGGGGCTTTAACCACATGGTACCTAGGTTCGGCTGAGGAAGAGAGCACTGAGCCCAGAGTCAGCCTGTAGCTGCCCTAGTCCCTCTGTGTGCTCTTTATGCTCCTAGAGTGATTTGCTCAAGCTCATGGATTAGTTTCTCACCTCCTCACTTGGAAGGTTTTGTGAAATTAACTAAGTCAATGTGCATTCAGATCCTCTAAACGTGAAATATTCATCTGATTGGATCTGGAAGTTTAATTGTGATTATAAGAGGAAATCTGATCAGTTCTGTGTAATAGCAAAAACAGACACACACTCCTCTCTCCGACTCCCCACCCCCAAGAAAAAAAACAAACACCCTGGAAAGAATCTGAAGTTAAAATAAAAAGCAGCTGGCAATGGGCCCATAGTATGTGATGATAATTAGACAAATGTTTTCCAAGTATGAGATGATCTTGTGAAGACAATGGGTAGGGGGAGAAAAGCTTAGGAAAGGGAATTTAGTGAAGCAGTGATTCCTGCTTGCCTGCAAAGGGTTTAAGTGACACATGTTGTCACACAATCTCCAATTTGGTACCTTTTATTTATTTATTTTTTCATGCATCCTGAAAAACATGTCTTCAGCTAAGAGAATGAAGAAAAGCTTGAGGCTTTGATTTATAAAAATTAAAGCCACGACTAGGCTTGGGATCAAGGTTGTGTCCTGGGCCTGGAAAGCCTCATCCTTCATTGTCTCAAACCTTTCCTGCCCGAAGGAAAAAGAGTTAAGAGTCTTAAGCTAAAGCAGCTCTTCTGCCATCTGGGGCTCTGACTTGGGTGACCCTCTCCCAAATTATTGTAATCCTGAGTCTGGAATGGATATAGATCTGGTCAGGGTGACGGCGGCTGCCTTCTGCTTCTGGGTGGCTTGGGATCTTCTGAGCAGGCGGGGGCGGGGGCGGGGGCTGCAGTGGAGGGAAGGCAGGTACAGCAAACCAGCCAGCGTCCTGCAAGGTCCGAGCCTCTCCTCCCCCGCCCTATGCCCCAACCAAACTGCCCTCTGTAGAAATTATATTAGACATTTACACCTTAGTGCAACTGTTAAGGCCATGTGTTAAATCACCCAGGGTTATTTACATTTTAAGCCTAGTCTTTGTAGAAGAAAGTAATTTATCCCTATTTAAAGAATTTCTAATACGTGAACATGTGGAAGAGGATCTCAGTGAGAAAGGGAGTTTAGAGAGAAATGGGAAAATCTCCACTAAGCTTGACAGTGCAGGGCTGGGAATAAACTGGTAGAATCCCCTCCACCAGAGCCAAAGAGAGGTAGCACAGTGTACTAGAGGCAGAGGAAAGAGAAATAGTAGGCAGAGTATTTTCGTCTAATAAATAGTCCCATCTGCTTTAAAGAGAGGAAGAACACATAGCCTAAAATGTCTACGGCGTTTATCCTGAGGTCTCAGAGACTCTGACCTCTCCCCTTTGTGTGCCCTCAGAATTTACCACGTGTGTGTCGTCTGTTGACAGGAAGGACAGTGGCTACTCTGCTCAGACCATCCTTGCAAATACTTAGAAACTGGGGCAATTGCAAAGTGCATTCGCTGTACACAGCATACATTATGTCCTTAGTTAAGAGACTTTTGGTGTTTACTGGTTTGCTTCTGGGGAAAATAAAAAGAAGGTTTTTGGGGTTTTCTGGGTTTTTTAGAGACAGGGTCTTGCTATGTTGCCCAGGTTGGATTCAAACTCCTGGGCTTAAGCAATCCTCCTGTCTCAGCCTCCTGAGTAGCTGGGACTACAGGTGCACACTACTGCACCCAGCTAAAAAGCAGATTTTTACTTTCTTTTTAATCAAGGAGAGGTTTTTAAAAATAAAAACCATTTTTTGAGAATAAAACAACACATATACTGTGTAAAAATGCAAATAAATATGAAAAAATACAAAGAAAATGAGGTATAAAAAACCCTCAAAATTCTACTCAGAAGTAAGTGTTGCTAACATTTATGAAAACCATTTCCTGGAGTCACATTCTATGCATGTAGGGACATATAGCTTGATATCTACAACTTCGCATAAATGAGTTCCCTCCTTGACAGGGCCTGCACATCATCCCAGGTGAAGACATGTAAAGCCACAGCATCATTTTTCCTTTTTAAAAACATTTTTGGTGTAAAACATACGCACAGAAAAAATGCACAAATCACACATATACAATGCAATTTTCACAACATGAACACACCTCAATAACTAGCAGCCAGATGCAGAAATAGAACATTTGCAGCATCCCAGAAGCCTCTCTTACCCACTCCCAGATACCACCCCTTCCCAGGCTAACCACTCTGCTGACTTCTAACAGCCTGGCTTTAGCTGTGCCTGGTTTTTAACTTTACACAAATGGAATCATACAGTATGCGCTATTTTGTTTCTTCCTTCATTCACCATTCTGCTGTGAGAATCATCCACATTGTTGTGTGTGTTGTTGCCCCACCCTAATGCTATATGGCATTCTAGTCTCACTGTAACCACATTTACCCAGTCTACTACTGATGGACATTTGGGGAGTTTCTGGTTTGGGGCTATGTTTTTTTTGGTGAATACCTATATATATATTTGGTGAATATACATATTCCTAGTGGGTATATTCACAGGAGTGGAATTGCTGGATTGTCAAATAAGCGAATGTTCAGTTTTAGTAGGTACGACCAGAGTATCTCATTTGTAATGGTCACATGGGATTCCATTGTATGCATGCACCACATTGACTTATTTATTTAACCAGAATCCTATTGAGGGGCATTAACTTTGTTTCCCAAGTCTTTCTATTGAAACAATAAAGGGACCAAATCAGCAGGAGGCTGAGAGAGAAACGGTCCTCCCCCTGCTTAAATTAGGGCTCCGGATTTTCACATGTGGTGTCATTATTCGTGCAAGGAAGAATAATTAACCTTTATTATTGTCAATACAGTATTTTTCATGATTACTAAAAAGAAAACCAACTCTAGAATGCAACTCCAGCATTGGAAACATCACCTCCGCCTCCAATTTTGTCTGTCTGTGAAGACACGAGTGTAATGTGCCCTCTCTCGTGCATATTCTTTATTTTAAGATGCTGACAGTGGCTCTCCCAGCCTGAATTTTCGATATTATTTGCACCAAACCTTGGTGAGGTGATAATTGAGCTCCAAGGCTCCAGGTGCTATCGATTATGTGCAAGAATCATTACATTTTTTTATTTAAAATTTTTTAAAAATAGTTAAGACATTCACATGGTTCAAGAATCAAAACAACATGGAAATGTATGAATTGAGACATCTTGTTCCCATCCTGTTCCTCACTTTGCTAGCCTTGATGTATAACCAGTTTTATTAGCTTCTTCTGTATCTCTCTGATGTTCATGCAAATGTAATTATATCTTTATTCCATCCCACCTTTTTAATGCGAAAAGTGGCATATGATTTGTACTTCTCTGTGCCTTCCATTTTGATTTAAGTCCATATTCTGGAGCTTCTTCCATATCTGTACACAGGGAGCAGCAAAGATCTTGACAGCTCTGTTAATGAAAGTCTGTGGCAGCTACTACATGGGGGAGAACTTAAAGATATTCGAGCACACCCTCCTGCCATTTAGCTTTCCCTTCATTGATGTTTTTGTAGTTCTGTATGTGTGTACAATCTTCCTGGAAGCAACAGAAGCTGTGCCAATCCTCCTCAAACAAAGGAAGATGGATCAATTTAGTTAATATTTTTTTCTCCCTTTCATCTAGAAAAGCATGCTTTGGGGAGCATTTGGTATGGAGGAAATTTCTTCTCTCCTGGTGCTTACACTGTAGTCGGGGAGATATAGACCATAAACTGATATGTAAACAAGAAAAGTCCAGGTGGTGCCAAGTGCCATGGAGAAAACAAAACATGGAAAAGGGGCAAGAGAGCAGGCAGCTACCTCAGGTTGGTTGTCAGGAAGGCCTTTCTGAGGAGGTGACATTGAAGCTGAGCCAGCCATGAGATGATCTGGAAGAAGGATATTTCAGAAAGAAGTTAGAGATGAGGGTGATGTGGTTCAGAAACAAATCAATGATAGTTGATGTGGCTAGAGCCTAATGAGCACATATAAAAGTGGAATTCAACACCTTCCTTCCAACATGACTGGACCCTCACATGTCTCTGATTCCCTCCGTGATGGCATCACTCTACTGGATACCCCATCAGGAACCCCTGCAGCTACCTTGTCCTCTGCCCTCCTTCCACCCCCACACATCTAGCTATTCCCAAAGTCTCTGCTTCTGTCCCATCCTGTTTCCCCTGCTACCTCCTCATGCCAGCCCTTATCACCTCATGCTCCTGTAAGGTTGCATGAAGATTAAAAGGAAATAAACCTTCAAGATGATTGGAGAGAATGACAATTTGACAGTAGTTAGTCCAAAGTCTTCGTTTATTTTGTTCCTTTTACATGATTATAACCTGGCCCCATTATGTCCCCTCTAACAAAAAAATCAAGACAATTTCAAATCATGTTGGGACTCTGGTGGCTAATTGTTTTATTTATTTATTCATTTATGTATTCATTCATTTATTTGTTTGTTTACATTATGCATCTTCTTTATGTATCTCCTTTATTTATGTCACCTAGTGTGAACAACTACTTGTCGGGAAATTGGTTACCTTTGTTGCTAACACAGGGTACAAATGTGTAGGAAGCACAAGATGGAAAGAAAATACCTTATTATCTCTGGATCTAAGGTAGTGTGTCCACACACATTGCCAGAAGATAACTAAAGAACCTATCCACATAATTTAAGCTAAAAAAAAAAGTGTCCTTATTTTGGTCTAAGTTACTTAGCACAAATAGTTCTAAAGATAAATTACAATCAGACCCTACAGAAGTAGCAGAGCCCCTCCTCCTGCCTGTGGGTGTGCATGTGTTACTGTGACACTCAGGCCCCAGGTCTCGTGGACTTGCAGGGCCTCAGTCACTCCTTCCTCTCTGGGGTGGCCAGCATGCTCCCGGGGTGTGGCAATGCACCCCCTTTTCTCTGGGCTGTGGTAGCTGATGGTTTCAATGGAGCAGGGGCTAAAGGAGAGCACAGGCAGGGAATAGGAAGCCCCCAGTGCTCCCAGGTCTAACAGGACAAATTTGGCATCGTGATGGGGACCTGGGCTTTCATCACATTTCCCTTTCTGGGGACAGCCCTTTGCAAGTATTCTGCGGAGAGTAGGGTTTAGTCAAGCAAACTAGAGTGTCTTTTACATTATGTTTCTCATCAGATGAGCAGTGACTTCTACTTGGGGGCACTCGGAATAGGTTTGTTGATTAGATTTCGCTTGTTCATTCACCAAATATTTTATTAAGCACGTATTGTGAGTCAGGCACAGTTCTCAGGGTTGGAGATACAATAGTAAACAAAACAGACAAAAGTCCCTGTTCACGGGGAGCTTATTGTGTAGTTGAGCTTACGGTTTTTGGAAACATTGGGAGTAGTTCCAGTTCTGCCACTTCATAAGGGATGATCCCAGGAAAAGTATTTTCCTTACTTCAGTTTTCTCATATCTGTCAAAAAGTTTGTTTGAAGCCTTTGGAGACCCCTGGCCTGACTCCAGTCTCAGCCCTTACAAGCTGTGTGCCCATGTTACTCTCTCTGGTAAATAGACATGATAATGCCTCATTAGAGGTGTTGTGGGCATTAATAGATAGCATATATAAAGTACGGTGTCTGGTATACACTAAGTGCTTAATAAATGGCCACAATTATCATTCCTATGTGCTCTGTGGATATAATAAAAATATATCAAGTGTGGTTTCTGCCCCACTGGGGTTCAATATCTACTCAGGAGGCCAGACTAAAATGCAAGAAATAATCACTAAGCAATGCCCGAGACTATATAATTAAGTGGTTCAGTAAATTGTAGGGTGTTAACTATAAATGCCATAGGAATTCACAGGAGGAAAAGATGGATTTAGGCTGGTGGAGGGTTGGACTTGCGCGGGGCTTTGCGGGAGATGCATAAAGGAAGATCCGGAGGCCCCTCCAGGCCCGAGGACTGAGGCGGAAGTGGGTATGGCTCACCTGTGAGTGGGGAGAAGTCGGCTGGACGGAGAAGTAGTCAGATCACAGTAGGCATGGAAAGCCCAGCCAGGGAATTCAGACTTGGTACGTAAGGAGAGAATGGGGATCAGTCTTAAAACTCCCACCCAGGTCAAGAGAAGAGAGGAGAATATTCCTCTGGTTCATTCTGAGTCCTTGTCCTGAGGAAGGAAGGCTGGGGGGCGGGGGTGGGGATGAGGGGCCCTTAAGCAGGGCTGGTCCAGGGAGATGTGAGACTCTATTGACAACTCCCACAGCACTAGTCAGGGATTAAGTTAGCAGGCTTGTGAAAAGCACCTGAAAAGTAAGCAGTTTGGTTTTTAATGTTGATTTCAGGGTGTCATGTGACCTACAGGTTTTAGCCCACGAGGATGGCAGGTACTATTTGCCTGCCAGTCGGGGGCAGGATGTTATAAGATATTTGGCAGGGCACAGAGAGGACAGACACCAGGTAGCCTGTGGCGCGTCCATCTTTCCTGCCTCTCTGCCACCTTTCCCACAGAGCTGCGGCTGGCGGTGGGGCTCAGGACACTGACACTGCTGCTTCATTTCAGGACCAACTCTCCAGTTTGGCCAGAGGATTCTGTGATTTCTGCTCTCTGCTTCCATCTTTTGTGTACGAATGACCATCACAAGCAGAGTTTAGAAGACTTATAATCAGGCATGCCCAGTAGTCCAAAGGATCCATTATACTTAACCTTATTTAAATCTAGGGGGCTCAAAACATTTCACAAATACTAACTCAGTAGCTCTCTTCAAAGCCCGGATAGGGAGAAGGTCACAAAATGAGGTTAGACAATTTCTGAGGGTTGATGTTATCATAATAGCTGGGAACCTGAGTGGAAAAACATCAATATGCAATAATCCAATTAAGGTATCAGGGTTGGAAAATCATGTTCCTACTTTTCAGATTAAAAAACAAAAGCAGAGAGCAATCAGATAATCTGGCCGTGCTAAAGCTGAGGGAAAGGCCAGGCAGAGAAGTAAATCCCTGATGTCCTCAAACATCACAGTAGGTGGCTACAATCAGAACATTCATTGGTGGGATGACAAAATCAATCTAATCTAATGCTCTTTTTTAAAAAATTTATTTTATGGACAATTTTTTTAAATTGTGGTAAAATACATATAATGAAATTTATCATCTTAACCATTTTTAAATGTCCAGTTCAGTAGTGTTAGTACATTCACAGTGTTCTGCATGTAATCTCTAAAATTCTTTTTATCTTGCAAAATTGAGACTCTGTACCCATCAAACAGTCATTCCCCATACCCCCACCCCAAGCCTTTGTCAACCACCATTCTACTTTATAGCTCTATGAATTCAACTACTCTAGGTACCTCATATTAGTGAAATCATACAGTATTTGCTCTTTTGTGACTGCCTTATTTCGCTTAGCATAATGTCCTTAGAGTTCATTTATGTTGCAGCATAAGTCAGACTTTCCTTCCTTTTTAAGGCTGAATAATATTCCATGGTACATATATACTGTATTTTATTTATCCATTCATCTGTCAACAGACAAGCATGCATTGATTTTTAAGGCAATCATTATTATTACTATTATTTTAGACAGAATCTCGCTCTGTTGCCCAGGCTAGAGTGCCGTGGCATCAGCCTAGCTCACAGCAACCTCAAACTCCTGGGCTCAAGCAATCCTCCTGCCTCAGCCTCCCGAGTAGCTGGGACTACAAGTGCACGCCACCATGCCCGGCTAATTTTTTTCTGTTTCTAGTAGAGACGGAGTCTCGCTCTTGCTCAGGCTGGTCTTGAACTCCTGAGCTCAAGTGATCCTTCCACCTCGGCCTCCCAGAGCGCTAGGATTTACAGGTGTGAGCCATCAAGCCCTGCCAAATGCAACAATTTTTTTATCTAATGTTTTGTAGGGGTTACACATTCACATTTTTCAAAATTCAAACAGTACAGAAAAGCAAATGGTGAGTCTCTCCTCTGCCCTTACAGCCACCTAGTTCCTTTCCCCACAAGCCACCAATGTGATATGTTTGTTGAAGATCCTTCCAGAGTTGTTTAAACATATATATATACAAATGGTAACATACTAACCATGCTGTTTTGCAACTTGCTTTTTCGACAGAACAACATTTCTTGGACATATGTACATACATAGAATGTGTAATACATGTGCATTGTATTAATGAGTTCTCCAGAGAAACAGACCAGTAGGATATATATAGGTATGTAGAGAGAGATTTATTATGAGGGATTGGCTCATGCTATTGTGGAGGCCGAGAAGTTCTGCTGTCTGCAAGCTGGAGGCCCAGGAAAGCTGGTGGTGTAGTTCCAGTCTACGTCTAAGGCCCGAGAACCAGGATCTCTAATGTTCAAGAGCAGAAGAAGGTGGATGTTCCAGCTCAAACAGAGAGAAAAAATTTGCCCTTCTTCTGCCTTTTTGTTCTATTTAAGCCCTCAACAGATTAAATAATGCCCACTCGTATTGGTGAGGGTGGGTCTTCTTTACTCAGCCTACCATTTCAAATGCTAATCTCTTCTGGAAACACCCCCACAGACACACACAGAAATAATGTTTTACCAGGCATCTGGCCATCCCTTACCCAGTCCAGTTGACATATAAAATTAACCATCACATACATACATACACACACCTATATGTCTGCACAGTACTGTATTGCATAATTTATTTAAGTCCTCTATTGATGGACATTTAAATTGTTTACAATCTTTTGCCAATAATTTTGCAATTAAAAAGTAGCAATGCACATTTGTCATTCTACACAAGTGAGAATATTTGTAGGATAAACTCTTAGAGGTAGAATTACTTCATCAAATGTTCATTTGTCAAAATGCGAGATTGTGATGGATATTGCCAAACTGACTTTCACAGTGGTTCCATCAATTTTTACTCCTACCAATGATGTATGAGGTTGTTTCTTCAAACTTTTATTTATATGGTGAATCACTTATTTTTTAATCTAAGTAGCTCAAACTTTAGAAACAATATAAACTATGCCATAAGCCCAATGAAAATAACATTCTTCTTTCTGTTTTTCTCTCCTCCTTGGGCAATTTTCAAGCCCAACTTCATCTCCTAGTAGGCTGATTCAAGTGGCAGTAATAGGGAGAATGAAGAACGTAAGGTTGGTGCTGGGATAGGGATTTCACTGGGCCATCTAACGTGAGTGAGTGGATGCTCTTGTCCAGTGGCTGTTTCATGACCTGCATGACATGACTTGGTGGTCTGCTTACAAAGTCTCCCAAGCAGGTGTCCACATCACCAAACCCTCTCCACAATCAGCCCTAATTAGCCACCTCCTTAGTCTGATCAGCATATGCAACTCTCCAGCCCTCTGCAAGCTCTTCCTCCAGGCCAGGGGGGACAGCCCTCCCCACTCAGTGGGACCCTTTCGGAAAAGTCTGCACAGTTGCAGCCTTCCAGGTGAAGACCAACACCCCCACTGCCTAATCTTTGACAAACACTGGCTTTTCTTTAAATGCCGTTTCAAAGAGAGATGTTGTGAGTTCCCTGATTTGTTTTGACAGCTAATGATCTAAGTGCCACTCAGTATCATGGACAGACAGCAGAATGAGAGGTGAGACTGGGACCTCAGCAATCCCTTCCAGACCTGCACACAGCAGTAGGTGCTTATTGGGTGTCCCTCATGTAGCTCACTGAAGCCTCATAACCACTCTACTCAGTATTATTCTGCTCATTTTATAATCAACACTCAAGAGAAACAAAGCAACTTGCTTCAGATGACAGAGCTAACTGATGGTAGGGGTCCGGTTTTAAAGTTGATACTGTACCCACAACTCCTCTGGGCCTCCCTGTTGCAGTACTTGCTTATGGTGTGTCTCCTGCCTGGAGTGCCCCCACCCCCATAGCCCCACCCCACCCAGTCTGGAGCAGGGCCATCAGGAGGCCTGTGACCAGCTCAGCAGAGATGCTGATCAACTCAGGCCAGCAGGAGCTACTGGAGTGGCTGAAGGCAGAGGAAGATAAAAGGAAAGCACCAGCATTCCCAGAAAGTGCTGGGAGTCCACACTGAACTTCAAGCTCTTCCTCTTGTCTGGACTGCCAGACCCTTGTACCCTTGAAGCATTGCTGACCTCTGTCTGCCAAGCCCTCCTTCTCTGTGCTCCCATAGCAACCACTCCCAACACGGTGAGCATAAAACTGTTTCCCTGTCTGTCAACACGACTGGAGAGCCTCTTGAGAGTGATATTTGATATTGTTTGACACTCACCTTTGTAGCCCCAGCTCCTCACTCAGAATAGGCCTGTCCTAAAGTTTGTTGACCTGAACTGAAATCTCTCATCTGATTCAACAGCACGTGGGCAAGAGCCAGACATCAAAGAGGAAGCCGAAAGACCGGCTGGGGAGGGGAGCAGAACTGCTTTGGAAGAGAGGCCTGAAGACCTCCTTAGCAGTGGTGGTCAGTCTGGGTTAGAGCACCCCATACCCATACCTGAAGGTCCTGGCTTCAGGCCTGCCTTTCCCAAGTCCATCTGCCTACTTGAATCCCATGGATTCCACCTTTTTTCTCCAATGCCAAAGGACTCTTTTTGTGCTTTACGCATCCTCGTAAATGGTCTTGTCCTTACTGGACATGACTTTTGACACACATCTGTTCTCTCCAGCTAGTAACGGCTAGCTCTCTTGTAGCACAGTCTGTGTGTCCGGCACTGTTCTAGGCCTGGATATATATTCAATCATTACTCCTCACAGTGACCCTATATGGAAGGTGCTCTTATGATACCGTTTCTACAGAAATGGAAATTGAGGCAGAGGAACGTTAAGTAGGTTGCCCAAAGTCACGCAGTTAGTAAGTGGCAGGGCCCAGATTCAAACCCAGGCAGTTTGGCTTCAGAATCGACGTCCTTAACCAGCCCAAGTGGGATAGAAGCCCCTCAAAGGTCACATTCTCACCATCTCCCCACCAACCTGTGGACCCCAGCACAGTGGTAAGAATCTCAGTAATGTCCCTGGAAGAAGAGTGGGCAATGGGGTTGCTGACTCAGACCTGCCAGATCCGGGGACGTTACAGCTGAGGTTAGGGGCCACCTGGGCTTCAAACAGTGTCAGCTCTTACTATTATTCCCTTAGGGGCTTCATGGCCAAGGCCGCCTTTGGGATAGACCATGTCTTGGAGATCTTCTCCTCATAGTCTTTCCCATTCTGCAACTCTATGCTGATTTGTCCCCTGTAATAAGGCACAAACCAGCAGGCTCTTCTTCCCAAGGAGTGTTAGTGTGTGTTCTTGAATCTGACTTTTCCAATATCGCCTGCAGTCTAGACGGTGGACAGCAGCAGCTGAGGGTGACAGAGCAGGCCCATTCTAGGGGTTGGGGTGTCCTAGAGTTGCTGCAGACTGGGAGTTACTATTCTCACTGCCTGAGGTAGGGGGAGGGGAAGTACATCTTCAGTTTCACTAACAAATGGGGATTTACACAGTAAATCACTGCCCTTTCATTCACTTATGGTTCTTAGAAGGGAGAGGAAGAGAGAGAGGAGAAAGGAGATAGATCTCCTGGGGCAATAGGAATTGAGTCGTGGGTAGTGGGAGTTTCTGGCCAGCTCATTTCCCCAAGGGGCAGCACAGCAGAGAGTTTCCTCTGCAGACCCTGAGTGGGTCAATTTGCATGAAGCATAAAGTTAGTGCTGCGAGTGTGCTTACTCTCATCTGGAAGTGGGTCATGCGCTCTACCGGCACGCAGGCAAGCCGGCCTTGAACACTGCAGTGAAAACGCGGAGGTTCTCAATTCGCCACTTAATGCTGGGGCTAGACACAGGCGCTTCTGCACTCCCCAGCCCCTGGAAGAGCGGTTTCTGCCAGATTAGAAGCAAAGGGGGCTGCTTTTAGTTATTTCACTGCATGCACCTCCTGCAGGGTGGCCAGCTGGTGAAACGCCCGTGTGGCCTGCTCTGGTTTTCATATTGATTTGTGAAGGCTCCCACTGATCCAAATGTCATAGCTGGTCTGGTATCCAAAGTTTAAATTCCTTGATTCGGGTCAGCTATTTTGAGCAAACCGAACCTGATGACAGTCTGCACAGAATGAGTAAGTATGAACACTGATTCTAAAATGACATGACAGATCTTCAAACAAAGAAATCAGAACTTGTATGTTTGCAGTGGTCACCTGTGAGGTTGGCACGGACATTTTTCTTGCGCACAACAGTTTTGGAATCTCTCCTTGGAACTCCAGGACTCACAGTACCTTCTTTTGCATGCCTGAGGAGTAGCAAAGATTTGGGTTTTTTGAAGGTGGATTTAATTTTTAGAAACTGTCAAAAATAATTCAGAGCCACGGCTGGTGAGTCAGGCCAGTAATCAAGTTGGGTGATACCAATTGGGACTTGAAACCTAAAAGCCTAATTATCTAGTAATGTATCTAATTTTCCTCCTGTACCTGTTCTGAAGGCCTCCTAAAAGAATAATAGAGCTGTTTTAAGCAATTGCAGCTTCCCAAGGTATTGATATCAACTTTGAAGTGCCAGCACTTACTTGGCTAAAAAGGTTGTGAATGCCTTGGGGTTTTATTTTTTAATCAGCTGTATTACTTAAAATCATACACATTTATGTAAAAACTCCTCTGGCTCTTAAATAGCATGTGATTTTGTTGGCGTAAGAGCTTATTAACTAACACTGTTTTTCCTGTATTTATCATAGGCCATTAATTCATTTCAATGGTCCTACCACTGCCCCTGTGTTTTCCTTGGCAGCAGTCCAGTTCCTGAATGTACTGCCGGGCAAGGAGCAAGTAGTTTATCATAACAAGGGGCTGGGATGATTGTTGAGAAAAGCAGAGGGAGGTCGCATCTGCCCTGCTGGCCAGGGCCAGGGGCCGGAATTTGCTCTGGGCTTCTTTTCTGTCTCGGGCAGTCTTTCCGGGGAGGCCACCCTCTGCTGCTCAGTTCATTTCACTGTGATTCACCGAGCCCTAAGTTGGGCTTGGCACTCGAGAAGGTTTAAAGAGGAGAACATGGTTGCCACCCTCTAGAAGCTCATTGATAACTCCTAGTGAAGAAAAGGCAAGTACCATGAAAGGGGTGCAAATAGGATGCCATGGGGTCAGACAGAGGGAACAATGCAATGAGGAGACAGGAAAAGGTGCCCCAAGGAAGGTGGGATTTGAGACACAGCCTGCAGAGGGTGGCGTTGGCAGGGTGGCTGGAGCCCAGGAGGGGGCAGAATCTGAGTTCCCAGCCAGGTCCACGTATGGGATTACAGCATTAGGTGAGAAGTTAATCACAAACATGAATCATCCTCGTTTTTTCCCTTCTAGGCTCGGCTCCCAGCTCTGCAGGGGAGTGGGCAGGGCCCTCGCTGTATGTACAGGAAATCATACTGGGGGGAAACATGAAGCCAGCCGTTTCTCACCGAGGCCAGGCTGTTACCTGCACCTTGAGATGACAGGGGAATTTATTATGTTACATAGGAAGAGAATTCCCTCAGTGTGACAGGCGGGAAGAAAAACCATTTGTGGGCCAACTGGCTTCTTCGGTTCCACCCAGGTTATGGCCACGGGGCAGTGTCTCGTTTCAGGGGGCCCCACTGCCACCCTGGCTCTGCAGCTCCTTCTGGGCTGAACAGCATCTAGGTCAGAAACCCTTTTTTGCTAAGATTTCTGTTCTCTCTTTTCTCCCAGCCTGGATCGCCAGCTTATACAGAAAACCCACTTTTTGGCCAAACCAGCAGGACAGGGTTAGGACCTGTGGTTCTGCCAAAAACCCTTCCCTTCCCCACCCTTTTCTGGAATGTCCCACACTCTCAGCTACCCTCACATTCCCTCACATTCTTACTACTTCAGCTCTAGAGTGTTCCACTTGCCACCTAATACTTGCAGGGTGACTGTCACTTGCAAAGACCAGTGACAGTGTCTGTCTCCACTGCTTTGGAAGCCCCTGGCCCTCCGTTTTCAAATTTCATGAATGCAGCCTCTCTGTCTTGATGCTGAGCCGACCGGGCAGCCTGTTAGTGAATGCTATGCTTGGCTCGGAGTCACACCATCACAAAATATTTCCCTCCCTTCTGAATTCTGTTTGCAAAATCCTCAGTTACCAGCAGTTTCTTACCAAGAAAAGGCCTCAATATCACCAGAGAAAAGTAAACCTCCCCAGAATCTTAGTAAATCTTAGTAGGTAGCCAGTATTGCAGTGTTTCATTTCTTTCTTTCTTTCATTTTTTTAGAGCACTAAAGTTACTACATGCAACTAATTAATCAGAAAACTTTAGTGACTTTGACTTCATAGGTCATTGCACAAGCCTACTAATGTTCGAGAAATTCCATTTAACTCTGGGTTTGAATGTCACATCTATTTATGTAGCAAAAGGAGGCTGGTTCTTTTTTTCTTCTGCCCCAAGAAATTTTCATCTGGGAAACGAGCACTAGGGAGGACTAGAACCAACAGGGTTTCTTACTGTTAAAACTTAAAGCAAGTCAATCCTGAAGCTGGAATCAAAACAAAAGTGGACTTTGGCAGTTTGATCGAGAAGGGAGAACTCCCAAAGGCAGTGGGATGGTCCAGAGGGCAGCAAGGGGGAGAAGACTGAGGAAGAATGAGGAGAGCACACGGGAAAAATCATTTCAAAAAACATTCAGGGAGGCCGGGCGCGGTGGCTCAAGTCTGTAATCCTAGCACTTGGGAGGCCGAGGCGGGCGGATTGTTTGAGCTCAGGAGCTCGAGACCAGCCTGAGCAAGAGCGAGACCCCGTCTCTACTAAAAATAGAAAGAAATGATCTGGCCAACTAAAAATATATATAGAAAAAATTAGCCGGGCATGGTGGTGCATGCCTGTAGTCCCAGCTACTCGGGAGGCTGAGGCAGTAGGATCCTTAAGCCCAGGAGTTTGAGGTTGCTGTGAGCTAGGCTGACGCCATGGCACTCACTCTAGCCCAGGCAACAAAGTGAGACTCTGTCTCAAAAAAAAAAAAAAAACAAAAACATTCAGGGAGCTTTTCTCCCTTCCTAACAAACAGAGCTGCACAGGGAAGAGCCCAGATAACATGTGTGACGAGGCACGGATGTGTGTCCTTTTAACAGGGACACACATACACCAGAGGTTATGCACACATGACACCCTCAAAGTCAAAAGCACTTGTTATCAGCGAAGCCCCATGCTCATGTCTGGGCAAAGGCAAATGGAAACAGAAAGAGATCACACACAGACCTGAGACATGGCCACACTCACCTGAGACATGGATAAAAAGCATGCTGTCCAAAGCTGTCACCTCTATCTGTAACAGACTCCAGGGGTCTTCTCTTGGGCCTCTCGTGGTGTCTTTCAAAGCTAATTGTTTTCTCAGACCTGTGTTTTTACTTTCAATACAATTAAACACATTAACAGACCAGCCCAGCCAGGATTTGCCCACCGTGGGGTTGGCATTCTTTAAAGGAACAAGGGAAGTAGTGCCTGAGAGATCTGGCACAGGGTGGGTGAGAGGACAGAGTGGGCCTTGGGGACGGTGTTGGCAAATGAGCACTAATACTTGGGAAAATAGCTGTGCCTCAGAAGAGCTTAAGGCCACCTCAGGAACCAAACTCAGGAAAAGTCTTGGTGGGAGCTGGCAGCTTCACACTGTGGTTCCCTCCGCCTGTGGCCCTAGGCAAGCTGTTTGTAGAACACCCTGTGATGGCGGACGGGGAAGTTCAACAGTTACGAGAGTTTCTAGCTCTCAGATGAGACTTAAAGACAACCCCTGGAAAATTGAGGCCATGCTAGATTCTTTAAAAACCCTGTGTTCTGGCCAACTTCCAACCCACCTGCCCACCTAGAAGCCCCAAGAAGGTCACCTGAGTGAAGCACTCCTCAGATGCAGTTTTACACTGCCCGACAGCTGATGAATTCCAAACCTGCTGCAACTGCCTTTCCAGGTAAGTGAAGGAGTTTTTAGGGAAATGTATCAGATTTCCCTCATCCTCATTTAAGTGAAAGAATCAGTCCTTTAATTCCAAAGGATGGGTTAAAAATAGTAATGGACACTTATATTCAGAAAATGGAAATAACTTTTATAAATTTTCAGTCTGTTTTCTAAATACTTTCCAGCTATGCACCAAAAATATGTTCTAGTTCTTTAAACACAAAGCACACATTTAAGTATTTCTCATTTAAAGTGAACAAGGCTGGGGACAGTGGCTCATGCCTCTAATCCTGGCACTTTGGGAGGCCGAGGCAGGAGGATCACTTAAGGTCAGGAGTTCAAGACCAGCCTGGGCAACATACCAAGACCCCTGTCTCTACAAAAAATACAAAAATTATCTGGGCATGGTGGCACATGCCTGTAGTCACAGCTACTAGGGAGGCTGAGACAGGAGGATCGCTTAAGCCAAGGGTTGAGGTTGCAGTGAGCTATGATCATGCCACTGCACTCCAGCCTGGATGACAGAGCAAGACTTTGTCTCTAAGGAAAACAAAAAATTAAAGAGAACAAGATACACAGAATCTCCCATTGAAGAATCAGTGGTTCATGGAGCCAACATCTCTTGAAGACTTATGTCCCAGGAGATGTCCATGGGTGAATGGTGTTCTGTCCCCTACACCTGCTGCAGCGTCCCCACTGCTGTGCTGCCCAGCCAGCGTCTGCTCTGTAGCAGAGACCAGCAACACTCCACACATGAGGAGCCAGAGACCTGTCCAGAGAGACAATACTATCCACCAAGGGAGGGAGCTGGTGCCCAATAACTGAAGGAGATCTCAGAATCGAAAAAATGTTTCAGAGTGCGTAACGGGTTCCAGTGAAAATGCAATCCACTAATGGGCCTACAACCCAGCACATTTTTAGATGCAAAGGACACAGCATGGAGCTCCATCTTCATGCAAAATTTATAACACAATCAAACCACTGAGTACGTTTCCCCAAGTGAAAGTGGCTTTTAGTGTGTTTAAATGCTGAAGAGAAAAGAACTAGTATATCTACAGAGAGAGGTTGAAGATACATACAGAAAAGCGAGGGAGAGAAATTAGTGAGAGGCAGGTAGCTGGAATCCAGAGAACAAGTGCAGGGCTTGGTCATAAACGGGGAAGGTGCCTCCTTGCCTGGCACAGCAGGGAGGGTGGAAAGCAAAGGCCCCGCTGCAACTGGGTTACAGGTTCGATGGTGGAGCAAAGGCCCTGAGCTGCTTACATCGCCATTCCAACTCCGTGTGCTTGCAAGAGCTGTCTATGTCACCTAAGTACAAAGTTTTATGGAATTGGAGCTGGGCAAAGGGGAGAGAGAACTATTGCGAGAGGTCGGGATTCTGGATGGAGCGAGGCTGTGGGACAGGAATTCCTTACATTTGTAGGGTACTTTTGTCATTTCTCTAAACTTTTTGCTTTGGAGTGCTTTGAGTCAATCAGAGAGGCTGGAAGACATCCTGGGGATGTTACCTCAAACGGTGCCCAGAGAAGTCTGGCCCAGCAGGTTCTGGGGTCAGAGCCTCTGGCCTGGGAAAGTCTGCAAGGACCACGGGGAGCAATTTTAGCCTGTGCCTGAGTGTGCTGCCTGGTGCTCAGCCAGAAAAGACGGCAGGAGAACCGCTGCATGACATGTACTGTGTTCTTCCCAGAAAATCCCTTATATGTGAGCCTTCAAATTATGCCCTTTCCCTATCAAGTTAAAAATGAAATAGCATATACGCAATTATCTCAAATGAAAGCTCTTTATACTTAGGGTTAGCAACTTTGTTTTTACCATGCTGTGTCTTCGTGTCCTCATGCAACACCTGGCACACAGCAGTCACACATGAAAACTCACCGAATGAATGAATGAATGTCTGAAGGACAAGAAATACCTATAGAACAAAAATGAGAAAATAATTTGAAAATGGCTGAAAATCCACTGAAGCAATTTCTACTTCCTCTCCACCCTTAGGGATTAAAGGGTTAACTTGACATTTGAATCAGGGATTTGAAATCCTTAATTCTACCATCCATCTGCTGTTAACATCTTGTTTATATATCCTTTCAGATATCTTTTTCTGTGGATACTCTTTTCTTCCTCCCATTTTGCATGAATGGGATCAAACAGGACATCTCATCTTGTGAGCTGCTTTTTTCCCTTAGTCCATTCTGAACATCTCTTTCCAATGTCAGTAGATACCACCTTGGTCTCCAATTCTAGGTGATAGTAAACGTTGTAGGTAGACCTAAGATCATCACCCAAAGGAGTATGGGGAATCCTGAGGACATGCGCATTTAAGGGGCAGGCAGAACAGAGACCCCTGAGAGTCTAGAAAGTGGGCCCAAATATTGAGGGGAAAGCATGGAAAAGTGGTAAGGAAGTAAAGAAGGAAAAGATTCAAGGAGGAGAAAGTAGCCACTGGCCCAAATGCTGCTGAGAAATTCAATTAGTCAAGGGCTGAGAGGTCAAGTTTAATTCAGCAAGAGGTGAGTCTCTCATTTTATACTCTCCCACTGCCTCAATTTCCTCCTCCTGGGAAATGAGAAAAGCGATTCTTTGTCTCGAGCTGGACAGGAGCATTCCTTGGTGTAAAGTGATGTGAAGTTTGTGTTTTGAACAGGCATTGGCTTGGATTGCATTTAGCTGCATTTCGGACAAACCCACATTCAAAGTCTTAACCAAATGGGCTTTATTTTGCCTCGCTGAGGAGAAACTTTGAGGCAAGCAGTCCAGGTCTGTTCCAGCGGGTCAAGGTAGTCAGCAAGAACGCACACCCCTTTTAGCTGCTTATGCCACTGTTCTTAGTGTGAGGATTCCCTCCTCGAGGTGGCTGCTCTGCCTCCAGCCGGCATGTCCGCATTCCAGCCAAGAAGGCAGATAAGGGATGTGCAAAGTTTCCATACTGAGTCTGTCCATTTTCAGCAGAAGCCACACCCTACAGACTTTGCTTACATGTCATTGGCCACACCTGGGCCCCACGGCTGCTCCCACATGTGGGAGAGCCTGGAGGCAGGAGTGTTCCCACCTGAGCACGTCGCCAATCATTTCTTCTGACAAAAAAGAAGAGAACTGACACTGGAGAAGCAACCAGCAGTGTCGTCCACTGGGTGACCCCATGAGAAAAGTGAAGCCTGAATGTAACCATGGGCAGGCTTCTTAGATTTAGTGTGTTTCTTGGTACGAGACAAAAATACGAAAGCAATCCATTTGATTCTAATTCCAATAGGAAGTACAGAATAAATCATCATCAGTCCTGGGCTGGTTTTCCTCATAAAGTAGGCCAGTTAGAGGGATCAGTGTCAGCTAAACCTCTGTGTTCCAGTCCTTTCAGTTTTACAGACAGGCCCGTCATATATATATATATTTTTTAATTAAATTCCACCTTGCAAAAATAGCTGGAAAAATCCAAGCTCAGCAAGTTGCTAGGAAACTTGAGGGACCTTACTGGGTGAGCCATTTGGGGTCTGCGTGACTGAATTTGTCTCTCCTGATGACAGACACGCCTGAATCCTGCTCAGTCTCCACAGTCGTGTGGAGGTGGGCAGAGTTTCAGCTCTGAGCAAACAGAGGGAGATGCCCCATGCCCAGGCCACAGCAACTGCTGCGGGCAAGAGCTGCTGCCAGTTCTCTGAGGTGAAAAGAGAAACCAAACTGCTGAGGTAGAGAAAAGGTTTCCCGACCTTTCTTCATGAAGCAGTAACCCAGCTACAGCTCTTCCATTTTCTCCAAGAATCCTCTGCCCTCGGCCTGTGAAGGTTTTCTCCCCAGGGTGCTGGTCTTGAAACAGTGGGCTGCTAGGAAAAAGGGTCTGTGAGGCCCACACTATCTGAGGCCCTCTGCAGATGCCAGGACAGGTCTACTTTTCCTGCAAGCCCCCGCCATCTCTCTGCCCCCGTCCGTCCTCCTGCACCCCACATTGCTAGAGTAATATCTTTGTTAGCTAAATGCAAGCACATGCCAGAAGCAGTTCATCTAAATGAGCAAGTGCTTTCTGGAAACGGGCCTGATGAAAGAGAAGCCGAGCAGAGCTCCGAGAGCCTGCCAAGCCCCGGCTGCTGCACGGAAAGCCGTATTATTTCCAGCGGAGGGGTGTGCCAGCCGGTGGTCAGACACCAGGAAGAGGCAGAGCTGCTTAGCAGGATCTTCATTCCTGCCCAGCTCTCCCTGCCGGCACCCTCCCGTGGAGGACGCTTGATGGCTCTGGGGAAATTCCATCCTGTAATTCATTTAAGAAGGATAAACAGAGCTCCTGCTCTGGAAGATCCAGCCCTGAGCAAAGGGCTCTTGGAATCTACACTAGGGGCTCAAATGTCCATGTGAAACATAAACATCAGGAGGCAGGAGACTTGAGATGCAGCCAGCTCTGACCCCAAAAAGCCACGGGACCTGAGTAAGTGACTTCACCTCTCCTGGTCTTGGTCTCTCGTCTGTAAAAGTGACTGTTGTGCTTTGTAGAGCCTTGAGGGGCTGCAAAGGATTTTTAGAGTTTCCATAGACATTTGATTTAAATTTTATTAAACATTTTTTCCAATGATATTAAAAAAAAACAAGAGACAATAAAATATGATGTGCGCCAAATTTTAACCCACTGAAGACTGTCAGTGTGCTCATTATAACGCCATGTAAACACTTATTTGTGGGTAAACCTCGGAATGAAGCTGTCCTGCCATCTTCTTAATGGAAGAGTATCCAGAGGTTGCAAGGAAAGCTATCAAAAAAAAAAAAAAAAAAAAAAACTGTTACCATGTGTAACTAGTTATCTGAATAAGGATTTTCTCAAAATTGTGCAACCAACCATTCCAGAAATAATCTGGACACAAAGGCAGACCTGACTGCTCTTATCCATCTAACTTCACTTTTTGGAGTCATCAAAATAGCCTTAATACATTCATTGGTTAAACCTACAATTTAACTTTAAAATGTATTAACAGTAATAAAATACTGCTTTGTCTAATTTTCTGTGTAAGTGTTCTAATACGGTCATATTACTAAAATATGCAAAATCATTGGAGCAGAGACTACAAAGGGGCCTGGGCTATCTGCTGGGGGGCAGGCAGTGGCTAAGACAGGAATGCCGCAAGGACCGGCAGCAGGGGCAGAGGTCTTACGGGGAGGGGGCAGTTAAAGATACCTTGCGCATAGCAAGCACTCAGTGACTATTTGGTCATTGGCAAAGCCAACCCTTAGAAGGAATGTGGGTCTGTTTTAGATTCCTGGAGATCCAGGAACCCACAAAGGAGCAGGGCACAGATGAGGGTGTAGCATCTGCAGGCAGTGAGCAGATCAGACTGGTTGCTGCAAAGTGCTTCCTGGGGAGTGGGGTGCAGTGGGGGAAAATAACAGAAACTTTGGGACTTCCAAGAGACCCCTCAGCTGGTAAACAGCCCTAAATCCTTGCTGCTGATTTCAGAAAATTTTCTGTTTAGGATCACAGGCAGAGTTGCCGCCTATTGGTCAGGAGAGCCTTGTAACCTGGGGCCAGGGTGTTGATTGCCTGACCGGAAAGGAGCAAGATACTCTCCCATCGCTGCCACTTCGTGCATGAAGCCGTGAGTTGAGACAATGAGCCTCCGAGGTCTGGGAATCTCCTGGAGCGCTCCTGCAAACACAGACTCCTGGGCCTCACTCTCAGACCTCCTGATTCGGCAGGTTTGGCATGAGACCTGAGAACTTTCATTTCTAACAGGCTCTCGAGTGAGACTAATGCTGCTCGTCCCTGAGCAACATCGCATGGCACTGTCAAACATTGACGGGACGCTTACCATAGCAGTGCAGGTGGGGTACAGAAGACAGTTAGAAGAAACTCCCCTATAGAATAAGGGAGACAAGGGGTATTACCTTCTTTCACAATCAGAGTGGTGGTAGGAAAAGAGAAACCTCAGACCTGGACCCACAGAGGGTGGGGGAGGGGAGTCCCAGGGGCACGGAGCAATAGGGCAGGGTCCCAACCTCTGACCCGGCTTCCATAGCGTTGTCCACCCCAGAGAACAGTATGAAGATGAAAACCAAGCAAGCCCTAGCAAAATAAGCGCGAATGATGAAGGAGAGTCATCCTCAAGGTTGGGGCTAATAGGCCGTGGTTATCTGAGTAGTGTGATCTTTCGTGAAAGTTCTGTTGTGGGGAAGAGTGTCCATTTGGAAGAGGAAATCTTACCCAGTTGTTACAGACAGAGCCAGAATAATTTGTCTAGTCACAGGCCACTCACTCTATTTTCTTCACACTGCTCTTATTCTGACAATGAACACCTTTCTTTGGCAGAAGAGATGCCAGAATGTTCCCCTGCCCCCATCATTAGTTTAAAAAGTATGCTGCGGCTTGACGGGGTCTCTTAACCAGCTATCATCTTTTGATGCAGTGCCCTAGGAAGGAAGGGGCTGGGACAAACCCTTTGCCAACACTTTGCCAACATGGTAGTGAGTGTAGCCACGTTATTTTCAAATTTGCTGTTAAAATCTGTTCCAAACCTTTTGAAAGAGACAAACAGATGTCCTCCAGTGCAGGGTGTTGTGTGTTGTGGCTTCAATTGGGGAAATCATATGACTCATTCCTATAAACTTACTAAAATATTTTCTTTCATAATTTAGCCACGAGCATTAATTAAAGCATCAAAGAATATGTATTTGGACCTATAAAATCTTCATAACCAGTCAAAGCAAGAGGAAAAACTATTGAACACTTGGAACTTTAAAAATGCATTTTCAAAATGACCATATTGGACTTGAACATTTTTCTTTAGCAAAGTTAAACTCCAAAAGGGGTGGGGGGAGGAACTAAGATATAAACCAAATTGCTTTTAAGAATTATCCTGTGGCAAGATTATTTATTTTGCTTGGAAGAACCAACCTAGAATGCATTTGTGCTGAGTGATCCATATTTACATATGGTAACGACGGTCCTCACCTTTTAAAAAAAAATTAGAAAAGCTCATTTTTAAGTTGGCGTTAAGAATTAAGAATGTATTTTCTCATAGAAAAGAAATCCTTATCCCTGGAGGGAAAAGTGTGAGGATGGGCACACAGAAGGCTCCACAGGCTGTGAGTACATTGGAGAGTGGGCAAAGGGTGCTCACCTGAGTAATGGAGCCTGGGCTTTATGAACAGGGATCTGTGGGAGGAGGGAAGATTAGGAAGGGGAAGGAGACACCCCCTCCCCAACACTTACCCTGCCCTTTTCTGGCTGCCTGAGTGTTGGAAATACGTTGTTTTATTTTTTTAAATACATTTTTATTGAGTGTCCTGTGTGCAAGATATTATGCTGGGCCAAGAGATATAATTAAAAAGACTGCAAGATTCTTGCCCTCGGGGAGCAAATATTTTAGTAGGGAGGATAGGCAATTTAATAAAGAATTATGGGCCGGGCGCGGTGGCTCACGCCTGTAATCCTAGCACTTGGGAGGCCGAGGCGGGCGGATTGTTTGAGCTCAGGAGTTCGAGACCAGCCGGAGCAAGAGTGAGACCCCGTCTCTACTAAAAATAGAAAGAAATTATCTGGCCAACTAAAATATATATAGAAAAAAAATTAGCCGGGCATGGTGGCGCATGCCTGTAGTCCCAGGTACCCGGGAGGCTGAGGCAGTAGGATCACTTGAGCCCAGGAGTTTGAGGTTGCTGTGAGCTAGGCTGATGCCATGGCACTCACTCTAGCCCGGGCAACAGAGCGAGACTGTGTCTCAAAAATAAATAAATAAATAAATAAAGAATTATGAGTGAAACCATATGAGATCAGAGGAGCAGCTGAGTCTGATTCGGGGTATCAAGGAAGGCTTCCCAGTAGAAGTGACATCTAACTGAAGACCTAACAGATGAAGAACAGTTATTAGCAAGGTGAAGGGGACAGAGGGTCTAGGGGAAGAGAAGTGCTTTCCAGGCAGGGGACCCTGCATGTGCAAAGTCCCCAGGGCATGAGACATGAGTCTGGTGGGGTAGAGAGAGGATGTAGTGGGTCCCCTCTTGGCGGTGTTGGCTGACGTGTCTGGGAGGTGCAGGTTGTTCTGTAGACAGCTGGGTGTAGGGGTGTGCAGCTCAGGAGGGGATCTGGGCTGAGAGCACAGACATGGGAGTCACCAGCATGAAGACAGTGGGAGTGAATGGAGTTGCCCAGGGAGATGGGACCCAAGAAGCCAAGGAAAAGAGAGTAGAGAAGCAGGAAGAGGTCGCCAGGAGCAAAGGCTTTGGGGAGGTCGTGTAAGCCAAGAGGGGAAGTTTCCATTGCATCTTGTCACAAGGTTACTGGCGATTTGGGCAGGAGCAGTTTCACAGCAGGAAGATGGGCAACAGCCGGGGCGGTGGAGAGGATGGAGTAGAGGGTGAGGGCATGGAACACAAAGGGGACAAGCAACTCTTCTAAGAAGCGCAGCTGGGAGAGAGGGCAATGCTGGAGGGGGATGAGAGTTTGGGGAGAGGATACTTTTTGCTTATTTGCTTAAATGGCAGAACAGATTAAGTAAAGAGAAAGAGGTTGAAGATACTGGGGACAAAGGGGAAAGGAACTAAAGTGAAGTCACTGAGAAGGCAGGAGCGGGTGAAACCCAGCGCGGGAGGAGAACTTAGCCCAGATGGGAGGACGGTGGAAAGACAGGTGCATGCAGGTGGTGCGGAGAGTTGGTAGAGCCCGGGGGCAGGGAGCTGGGGACATTCTTATGGGTTTTCTCCACGTGGAGGGAGGCCAAGTTGTCCTTTAAGGGGTCATGGGGAGGATTCAGGACCTGAGGAGAGTGGATGACTGCTCTCTCTCCAAACACCATTGTGTGCCTCTTTCAGCAGCCCCCCAGGGTCAAAGCGCCCCCTGCTGCCTTAATCTTCAGGCTGCCCCTTCCATCCCTACCTACCAGTCAGCTCCCTTTGCAGATGATCAGCACTGCCATTTCCCAAGCGAGCTGGCTACATGAGGAAGGGAGGCCACCCGATTACACAGGTTCAGGCTAAGGTTGGTCTGCATGACCCGATGGCTCATAACCCTATTTGAGGCATTTGCATTTCTGTGGAAAGGATCTTGCTTAGGCATAAACCTCTAATTCAAGAGTTTTCAAATATAGGAACAAATGGAGTGACCAGTTTCGGGCAGTGGGCCAAGATAACTATCTGGAGTCTGTTTCTGAGGGTACCTTTTACCCACAAAGTGATCCAAAGGACAAACAAGGAAATGGGAAGACCTACAGACCTTCAGGTGCAAAGGAGACATTGTGTAGCCAACTTCACGATGTGGATGGAACAAGATGCCCAGAGCAAATGTCTGCATGCTCTCCCAGCTCCAGCTGTTCCAGGCTTTGGAATGGCCCATGAGCTAGAGATCATGGCTCCTGAAACAACCAGCACAGTTGAAGCCCATAGCCAGGGTCAGCCTGGCCTCCTCCATGATACATCAGTTTCCACGGTGTTAAGCTCAAGTTGTGTAGCATGTATACAGTATAAAGCAGTGCTCTCGTCTACAGTTGGAATTACCCTTGCGGATGGTGTCTACTGACGGTCATGGTAACAATTTACCATAGACCAGCACTAAAGAACACTTTATTTTATCATCTGTTACTATAGCCCAGGGCATTGGAACTGTTAAAATATGTTCAGGCCAGAAAAGTCTTTATACCTATCTGTGAGCTGTATGCAAAATGTGTGAGAGTGTGTGTGCACACTCCCTGCTCCTCTGGGCCCAGGGGTCCACTAACATAGAAACTCTGCCGTTAACAACCCTGAACTCGATCAGCTTATGTGCTCAGACTCGGAGGCAAAGATCATTGTATTTTGAATCAGAAACCATTTTTTAAAACATTTTACTGATTTTTAATGTTAAAAAAAAATGCTCATTGTAGGGAATTTGGAAAACACAAAAAGGCTCAAAGACAAAAGTAAATGTGGCCTGTAAGCCCAATTCCAAGAAATAGTGACAGGGATGTATTTTAATCCATTTTATTTTAGTTTTTACCTCTCTCTGTCCCTGTTTCTCTCTTCCTCTCCCTCTCTCTCTCTCTCTCTCTCATTAAGGATCATATCTCTATACAATTGTGTATCTTGCCTTTTTCACTTAACTAACTCAGGAAATGTAAAAGCAGTAACAGAACAATTTTATTTCCACATTTTCTCCTTTATTTCTGTCTGCCTCTTTCCTTCCTCCTTTGCCAGTATTCCTTTTTTTTTTTTTTTTTGGAGCATATCCATTTTTATCAAAGTTCAATTCGAAATGTAAAACAGTTTATGCTTTTTGAGTTTTATTTCCTCCCTACACTTGTTAAAATAGACCAGTAAAACGAAGTTTTCCAGATTATGATAGATCCACCTCCAAATATGTAACTGGTTCAATTTAGAGTCTCAGGATAATGATCTGCCACCATATGTGGGTTATAACTTGAGGTTTTCATAAAAATGTGTCTTGGATTAACTGACTATGCCACAGTGCGGAGTAGCTGGCTTGTTTCTAAGAAGCAAAATGCCTGACATGTGCTTGATGCTGTCGGTAGAGCTTTCTGATGCAGGCAAATGCAACAACCAATTAGGGATGTGACTTCAGGTGTGGTCTCCTTCCGACAGAGGTGTTGTACTCTCTGTTCACCAAGCTTTCCTACAAGGAGGCATAATGCCTTAGAAAGCAATTATCTTATTTAAGCCTACACTTGTCTGGGGAGCTGAGGTCAGCCACAAAGCCATTGGAAAGAGGGAGCTGTCTGCCATAGAAAGCACTTTCTTTGGTTGGGGGGGAAGGGGTCAGTTTAAACAACTTTGCTTTTGAATTGAGTGACCTCCTGAGCCCATGAGCCTGGCAAGATTAAGAACAGAGCAAACCTCAGGCCGTGGCCGCCCCCTCTCTCTTCCAATCACACCCATTTCAAAACAAAACCAGAAATACTTTAAATTTAGCCTTCCAAAGCCGGTGCCCTCCCCCAAAACTGTCTGTTACTGCTTCTGCTTGGATTATTTTCATTTCGGTTGTGTTTTTCTGACCGAAGGCCAGGCCCTTGTCTTTGTGTATTTGTAAAGTGCCATGTCTACTTACTAGTCTTTAGAAATTACAGACAATAACAGGAATGCAAGAGGAACTGGCAGCTAAAACCTTGCAGCTTTTCGGAACTAATGCTCTGCCCAAGAAGCAGAATGGAATATTTTTATAAGGCAATATTGAAACATTCTAATCCCACGAAACTAAATTAAGTCTGCATTAGCGGTACATAAACCAGTGCACCATGTTGGCACGGGGACCCTGCCACTCGCATGGTTAGCCGTGATGCCACGTTAACGAGCTGCTGCTTGTGGCCAGTAGGAAAGGGAGCATATCCTTTCCAGTGAGTGAGCCTCACGACAATTTCATGACAATGATGGTTGAGTTTAGACTTCACGCCGCCCTCTGTCCTTTTTGTGCCAACCTCCTGGAGATCCAGAAGTTCTCTGGGCATGATGGTTTTTATCTCATGACATGTGTCTGGCTGTACTCAACTTGCAGAATTGAGGAGCCACAGGAAAGAGAGCCCAGCCTCGGAAAGACACAGAAATGTGAGTGTTTGGCTTCAGCTGAGAGGCTCAATGAGGCCAGGTCAGCACAGCAAAAACAAAACAAAAACAAAAACAAAGCAGAGGCAAAGCGGACAAGTAAAAATGTTTCCTCTTCCTTCTTGTCCTTCTTCCTGACTCTCTCTTCTTCCCTTCTCTCTTCCTCCTCCTTCTCCCCTTCCCTCCCTCTCTCCCTTCCTTCCTTACAACTGACTTTTGTAGTAAATTGGCTCTTTCTCACTTTGACTATAGACATGATTTCAAAAGGGCAGAAATAACTAGAAAATATCATTTGAAATCTTAATGTCATGAATACAACCCCGTTTAGAAGGCAATTTTTGTACGAGGCATGGCTTGGACAACACAATAGATCTTGAAGGGGTCTGTACCAAATGTTCCCTCCCCACAATATAGCAAAGGCCTTGGAGTTGGTGGGGAAGCAGAGTGGGGCAGCCTAACCACAACTGGCAAAGGCTACCGATGCAAGGTCAGTGTCACCCCAGGGAAAGTGCCCCTTCCTCTCATCCATGCCTTCCCCACAACACACACACAAAGGGGTTGGAACTGTCCTGAAATGAGCTGGCAGCTTCTGGGCAGCTTATGTCACCAGGGTGCTAGACTAGGCCCAGTTAAGACACACCAAGGCCAGGAAACTTTTAGCTGGAAACATACATGTGTTGAATTTAATGACCCAGGCAGCAGCAGAGGTCATTGCAACAGAACTCTAAGATGAAATCCTCCCAAACCGAACACTGCTGTCTTTCTCTTTAAAGCAGCCCTGGAAAAGCATAGGCAGAGTCCAGTCAGAATGCAAACTTTGAAATTTCATTTTTCATTTTCGGGATCAATAACTGAAATATTTAATAAAATGCAAACCTCCCAAAAATCAGGTTTGGAAACTTACAGTTAAGTTTTCATCACAGATTTGTTTCCAAATGTATATTGTTGAGGAAATGCAGTTAAAAATGTAAGTTTTAAAACAATTGTTACTATTATAAGAGGATTTTTTATGAGTACATTGTTCAATGTAGTCACATTGCATTTCTAAAAATAGACAAATAACCAAATGATTCACAGATGTTGATTTACGAGAAAAATAGTGAACTGTAGAAACTGAAATGTATTTGAAGGAAGGACAGAAGGCCTCATTAGAAACCACTCCATGAAAAGCACCTCCTTCTCCCTGGCTTTCCAGGAAATTCCAAGTCCTAGCTGGCCCCAACGTGGATATGAGTGCCCAGGAACCAGGGCTACAGATGGTGACTGATGGCAGGAGCGTCCAATATCACACTCTCTGACAGGTGTGCACCCTGGTAAGGGCCATAGTTGGTCTACATCAGAACCACCTGGAATGCTAGTTAAATGCAGATTTCGGCCCCCACTCCTATAAATTCAGATTCAGTGTATCTAGGGTGGAAATCTGCATGTTAAACCTGCATTTCAGGTCACTCTGCTGCAGGGCCTTGGACTATCCTTTGAGAAACACTCGCCTGAAGGATACCATTGAAGTCATTTCCTTACTTGCAGAATCCTGCCTGCAGTTGCCAACTGGGGTTCATCTGGGCCATCTAGTGGTTCTCATATATACCTGAGGGTGTCTCTAAAACACAAGTTTTTGAGAGCCACAAATAGAGTAATTAGAAACGACTGAGCCCACATTTTGCATTGAGACTGTTAACTATACAATTAACTTAAGCATAATTATATAGATCAGACTGCCATTAATAGATGGCATGGTTCTGGAACTGCAGCCCAACCCTAGTGGTCTGTCCTGGGAGACTGAACTTCAACCCCATGGCCATTGGCCAAGTGGCCTTTTTTGGCCAATGAAATTGAGTGAGAAGTGGGGCTGCTGCTGTGAGCAGCTTTCAGAGCAGGGCTGTGTTTCTGCCCTCTCTTCCCTCTGCCACGAGAACAGTGTGTCCCAGACAGGAGCTGCTCCTCTAGTCTGGACCCAAAGGGGGAGGATGGCGGAGGAGGGGTGAGCTAGAGCTACCGTAGAATTTGCAGTAGCCACGGGTAAGAAATAAACCTGGGCTGCTCTAAGTCCCTGAGCCTGCAGAGCTTCCTGATACTGCAGCCTAACTTAGCAAAACCAGCCGGCTATTACAGCTTCTCATTAGCGCTGGCAGAATACTAATCCAGCGTGGCTAAGGGAAATGTTTTGGTCCTGGTTCTACCTGGAATTTTCTTTTGTCATCTGAATTCTTTGTGTTCCACACCAATGTGTGCTTCCTTTTAATGATATATTTAATATTAACTGCAGAAAATTATGAGTCATCTTGTAAATGCTCGAAGTTCAGAGCTGAAATACAAAAGCTTCGTCAGCTGTCTCTATAAGTTAATTCTTAATAACACAGAACCTAGGACGTTCCCTCCGCTTCCGGTAGATTTTGCAGAGTGGCCTGCCAGTGGTGACTGCTTAGCAGGACCACGATCTATACGAGTGGTATTGCGCCTTTCCGCTCTAAACATGCTGCAATCTCTCTTATGTGTATCTGTGGAGCTATGGCAGTGAGACAAGGTGTTTATCTGCCTCTACTTTGTGAGGGGAGAAAAAAATTCCCATTTGAGACCATGATTTTAGGGCTCTACTATGGACTCCAAGATATTTCCTATGGAACTTTATCAAGTATCTCTGTGGAGACTGGGGGGTTTTATTGTTTAACCATTTCATGCCCCACCCCCGCCCCGGGCTAAGCCAGTAACCATACATCACTGTCAGAACACACTTGTGAGTTCAGACAGGTGGGAGAGAAGGGGTGGGTTGTGGCTAGCTCACTGAGGATTTTCTGTAGGTCACCTCCAGTTTTAGCCCCATGGCCACTAGCAGTGAGTGGCCCACTTTTCTGTTAGTAACACCTAAACTTTTACCACATCAAATTCCAAGTGTTCTGTGTTACTTCATACTAACACCTGGGAGCTAGTTTAAGCACAGAGAATGGAATTTATTCAAAGATGAAGAAGTTCGCAGCTTGGTCTAGGAAAAACCTGGTACCAAGAACCAGAGAATCGGTTGGAGCCAGCCCAAGTGTTCCCTGTCCAGATCTCTCTCTCCCGGTCTCCTTGGTCTCTGCAGACCACCTGCCCCTGCTCTGCAGTCCCCACGGCGGGATGAGGCTGCCCATGGCTCTGGAGTCCGCATGGTACAGTTCCAGCCTCGAGGACAGGAGGAGTGTCTCTGTTTGCCCCAATCCCTAATATCACCAATGCAGCAAATATTTATCAAACACTTAGTATGTTCCAGGCACTGTTGTAGGTGTGTGGGATACATAGGGAACGTAGAGGATCCCCCTAGGATGGGAGATGGTGGCCAGAATTATGTTCCATGAACCATGGTTACCAGGAGCCCAACCGTATAGATCTCATCAGAGGCCTCAATGAGAAGGGTCATTGTCAGCTGGACTGACACTCCAAAAGATGACACTCAAACAACCAAAAAAAAAAAAAAAAAGTCAAATGGGAAAATTCTGGCATGGTCTCACACAGCATTTCAGCTCCAACCCCATCAGTGCGTTTACCAACCGAATGTTGTCACTCCCGGCTAGTTCCCTTCACCCAGAGTCAGCTGAGGGACTCATGCTATTCACTTCATTTCACAGAAAAACAAAACCAAAAAATTAGGGCAATACAAGAGGAGTTAGATGAAGTTGGTGTTGCTTGGTCACCATTCCTTAGAATTCTTTCAAAACTAACAATTCCAAAAAAGAAAGTACCAGCCCCTAGTGGTTTTCCTGGTCCATCCACAGTCTCTCCCAGAATATAGAAGCAGAAGGAACACTTCCTAACTCATTCTATGAGACCAGCATCATCCTAATGCCAAAACTGGAAAAAGACACTACAAAAATGGAAAACAACAGATCAATATCTTCATGAGCATAAATGCAAAAATCCTCAACAAAATATTGGTAAACCAAATCCAAAAATGTATGAAAAGAATTATACACCACAATCAAGTGGGATTTATTCCAGGTATATAAGTCTTATTCAATTTGTGAAAATCAATCAATGTATCAGCCACCGGTCATTAGGCTAAAGGAAAATCACAGGATCATACCAATAGATGCACAAAAAGCATCTGAGAAAAATCCAACACTCATTCATGGTAAAAACTCAGCAAACTAAGAATAGAGGGATACTTCCTCAACTTGATAAAGAACATCTATCAAAAAACCTACAGCTAATATCATGTATTAAAATAATGATTATAAACTTTCCCTCTCAGATTAGGAACCAGGCAAGGATGATCCCTCTCACAACTCCTTTTCAACATCATACTAGAAGTCCTACCTAATGCAATAAGACAAGAAATAGAAATAAAAGGTATACCAGTTGGGAAAGAAGAAATAAAACTCTTTGTTTGCAGATGACATGATGGTATATGTAGAAAATCCCAAGCAATAAACATAAAAACTTCTGTAATTAATGAGCTAGTATAACAGGGTTGTAGCATACAAAGTTAAAAGCCTCGTTTTCATTGTTCCCTGATCCCTCTCAGGCAGGCTTAGTCATTTCTTCTCAGGCCCTCCAGTGTTCGTGTATTCACCTCTGTTCCAGCACTTTCTACACTGTGAGCTCATGACTTCCTGAGATGTCAGTCACCCCCACTGGGCTTCCAGGTCCTTAAGAGCAGGAGCAAGTGTGCCTCAGATCTCTCTCTGTTCAGGTACCCAACACCTTTCCTGGCATGTACAAACCCCAAAGTGCTCTTTCAGTATGCATGCTCATGAACAGAGTGTGTGTTACTCCTCCAAAAAGCCTCCTGGTGAAAAATTTCACTTCACTTGCTGGCTTCCCAACAAAAGCTCTTTTTGCTAAAGAAAAGGGGAAATGCATATGATATCCTCACCTGGGTCACTTCCCTTTTGAGAAGCATTATTTTACTTCAATATTCAGAAATGTCCACAATCTATGCTCAAACAATACTTTTTCGTTTGATGTATCTAATTATCTTAGGAACTTCAGGCAAACCAGCAGAATTCAGCCCCTAAATTTATATATGACAAATATATATGTGATATAATATCACATCTGGATTTTAACATTGTCTCAGTCCTATGTCAACAAAATGGCTTTTGATATAATCTCATGCTGTATGGTAAACTGTTGCCAAGTTCCATACCAGATGACCTGCCAAATGGCCTGAAAAAGAGCAACATGCTGATGCAAATGGCAGAAATAATGAGCATGTGATAACATGGAAGGGCCTCTCCAAGGGAGCCAGAAAGGCATAGCAGTGCAGTCTGTGGGAAGACGTGGGACAACGAGAATGGACATGAAAGGGCACTACCTGACAACTTTGTGCACTGACCCCTGTCCTGGCAGGGGCTCTGAGTAGGCAAACCTGTCTATTATACTCACATGAGGCTTTGCCTTTGAAATTCAAGGCCAGGCTGGTGGAGAGGGAAGAGAATGCCTGCAAGGAGATTGTTCTCGTAAATAAGCTACTTCATAACAGCATCACGATTTCCTGTCCATGGTAATTCAGGTCAAAAGCAGAACAGGTTTATCTCCTTTCCTCTTTCCTAACACAATCTCACTTTTGTCAATACCTCTGTGCAATACTTATTTCAATCTTTATTAAGCATAGCAAGAAATGAGTTTATCACCAAATGAATGGATAATTTTTTTAATGCAACAGCCTGAAACATGTTATTGTTAAGACACAATACATTGCCCTATATCATCTCTACGCGAGGGTAACTCAATGTGCTGGACAGTGTGTTTCTGTGAAGGAGGTGGGGGTGTCTTATTCTCTCCAATAACCATAGTACCTGGCACAAAGTTTAATACATTTTTGGATGAATAAATGTTATTTACTTTTGCCTTATCTGTAACAAAGACTCATATTCCACCTGCAAATCAAACCACATCCTAGATACTCCTCCACACCAGCGGAGGGAATTTACGAACACCTAGAAAATGGAACTTAATTCTATTAACACTTTTCAAAACACATGGATGATAAACCTACTGAACAAAGTATGAGCATTCTCCCCAACCAAATATAAATTTTCATCGTCATCAATCCCTCTTGTCTAACATGGACGGTTTTTTGATTTCCATTAGCTGAATTGTCCGTGGCACCCTGTTTGCTGTCTTGGCCTGTATCTTTGAGAGTTGACTAAACCCTTTATTTGTGGGTTCAGACATAAGTCTGATTCTAGACCTTGGGAGAAGATTTGGCCCAATTTAAAAACTGGTTGTAATGAAATATATGAATTTTTAGACAGCTTACTCTCTCTTAAAACCCTAATGTATCCCTTTAAAATGTAAAAAGGACCTCACATCAAGAAATCATAGAGGCTCCTTGGAGCCCCATTTAGACTTTCTGTTAGCATCAGTTAGGAGGGGCTGCTAATGGGTCTCTACAGCTCGGATTTATTTAGAGAGTGTCATGTGTTTGAGAACTGCCTTGGCGAGGAACTGTGCTAAACATGGAGACACACACTCCATGCCCACTGGGCTCACATAAAAGGGAAAAAATACGCAATAGGGGTTTACCTCAGTGGGATGAGGCTTGATATTTTCCAGATGGTGACACCACAAGTGAGTTCAATAGAAATATCTTTAGAAAAAGATGCTCAAATATTAAATAAGCAATGAATATACATCAAGTCACGATCTGCTGCATTTCTTTACATCTGGGCTGGGAGTGTCTCTGGTCCCTAGCTGCAGATGGGGTGGTCTTCTCTGTCAGTGGGAGGCCCATTAGATTTCCCATTAGGAAGATTATTCTGGCAGGGTAAGTTCTAGAACCTGCACATTGTCCATAAATAGATTCAAGGTTTCTCTTGGGGTGAGAAAGGAGGGGAGAGAAGAGTGCAGCAAAGGAGATTTTTTTTTTATTCAGGAGTCAAGTTATATGAAATGCGTGTGAAAGATTAGGCATGTCCTTCTGAATCTTTGGAAAGGTCAGTAAATGCAACAGTGAGAAAGCACTAAAGTGGAGTTGACCAGAATGATGATCATGAAATAGCTCAGGAACGAGCTGGCCAAGAAGTCAGAGAGCCAATAATACGACAGGAGACTACTGAAAGGGAACATAGAGCCAGCCCTTTAGGAGGCAGGGACAGGCAGAATGTCTGGCCTTCTGTAGGGCACTTAATACATCCATATTTAAGGAAATCAAGGCAGCAACAAGACTCTCATTCATTATCTGCTTTGCCGTGTGTGTGTGTGTGTGTGTGTGTGTATGTGTATGTGTATGTGTTGGCAGGTAGTGTTCAGGAGGCCCCAGAAGAGGAGGTAGAAAAGGCCTCAATCGGAGCCGGGTGCGGTAGCTCACGCTTGTAATCCTAGCACTCTGTGAGGCTTAGGCGGGAGGTCGCTTGAGCTCAGGAGTTCAAGACTACCCTGAGCAAGAGCGAGACCCTGTCTCTACTAAAAATAAAGAAATTAGCCGGGCATGGTGGAGTGAGCCTGTAATCCCAGCTACTTGGGAGGCTGAGGCAGGAGGACTGCTTGAGCCCAGGAGTTTGAGGTTGCTGTGAGCTAGGCTGACGCCACGGCACTCTAGCCCAGGCAACAGAGTGAGACTCTGTCACCAAAAAAAGAAAAGAAAAGAAAAGGGCTCAATTGGTGCTTCCCTGGTGCCTGTATCATCCCCTTCCATACTTCTTAAGGAGCCAAGAGGCCTCTCTTCCAGTTTTTGGATAAACCATATAGCTCAAGCTGGGGACAGTGGTGTGAGCCTGAGGATCTCTTAAACATGGGAGTTTGAGACCAATCTGGACAACATAACAAGATGCTTCCCCCAAAAAATAAAAATAAAAAAAATTTAAAAAAGGTTGCTTAAGACAAATGAACACTGCCGTCATATAAGTTTTTGATTGCAGGCACTATCAGGGGACAGTTGTGGACCTGTATACTTGTGTGGTGCTATTAGTTATTTCAGCTTAAGCCCCCCAAAAAACAGTGCCAATTCACTGTGTCATTCATAGTCTTTGGGTTCATCCACACAATGACAGCCAAAAGTCATCCGCATGGGCTCTAAACCATCATTGACAGAGCAGTGCTGAAAGACCTACTTAAATGGCTTTGCAACCTGCTCTCTAGAACTATTTCCCGAACTTCCCTCAAGATGAGAATCACCTGGGGTGCTTGTTAAACCACAAATCGCTAGGCTTCAACCTTAATCTACTGAAACAGCATTTTCTGGAAGAGAAGCACAGTGATCTACTTATCTAGCAAACATGCACTTCAGTACTTTAGTGTTTCAGTTGTTCAGTTGTAGGATGGAGGTGGGACATGGGTGATTTTTCAGAGTTCCTCGGGGCATTCTATTAGAATAAGTATTCAGGGGTTACTCGGGGGTGCAGCACGTGCTGTGGTCCTATTCACCGGCTTCACAGTCAGAAGGCCTGAGGATAAATCTGGGCTCTGCCGTTGCTTGCTACCTGCACAACTCCAAGCAATCTATTTAACTTCTCTAAGCCTCAGTTTCCTCAGCTCTAAAATAGAAGCAACAATGTGACCTGCTTCCTAGGAGTATTCTGAGGATGAAAGAGAAAATTGTGTAATACCTGGCACATGGCAAGCACTCAGTAGACTTTAAATTTCATTATTAATTCTACACATGCCTCTATGGCGAGAACTGGGGACACCAAGATGAATAAGATGCAGGTCCTGTGCCCTCAGGGAGTCTGCCATCCCTCCAGAGAGACAGACTTCGCAGGCTGATGCATGATCCCAGGGCCGGGCTGTGGGAGCAACAGGAACAGAGCATGTTGAGTTCAGATGCAATGGTGAGTGTGTCTCGTGGGAGAAGGCAGGATCAGGGACTTGAAAGGCAGGTGACATTTCAGCTGAGGTTTGAAGAATGGGAAGGTCTGGCCTGACTGAGAAAGTGGCAGGTGAGCAAGCCATATAGGGGGAATAAACCGTGAGCAAAGAAACCTTACGGTGTCACCAAAAGATACTATTTGATATTTCAGAGTGGTGGGGCTTAGCATTCAGGAGATGAGCCTTAAAGGCAGATTTGGACCAAATTCTGAGCACCTGCGAAGTTGATATTGCAGGTCTGGGTCTTGTGGCAATGGGGACCAATCTCCAGAGGATTTCTAGGTTGATAAATGACATAATTGGATCTCTGTTTGAGAGCAATAATCTTGACAGCATGCAAGATAGAGATGCAGAGTCAGGGTGCGGGAGGTGCGGGTGAAGACTGGCCTGGACATTTTCATTCATTCATTCAGCAAACACTTGTGAGCACCTACTGAAGCCAGACACTAGATGCTGAGCTATGACAGTGAACAGAACAGAATCACCGCCCTGTAGTTGGAAGGCGGTTGCAGTAGTCCAGGTAAGTGGTGGGCTGACTGAACCAGCAGCTGTGGGACAGGAGAGGAGGGGTGGAATGGGAGAGGGGTTGTGGAGGTCCAGATATTTATCTGGACAAATAATCCAGATAAAACTAATACTTCAGAAAAAGAAAAATTATATGGAATAGCAGGGGCTAAGGGGGCATGTCAGGGAGAGGTCACACGCCCCAACCACCTTGCTTTCTTTCAGTCCCTTGATCTCTCCAAGTTCCTTCCTGTGAAAGGGCCTCTGTGCATGCCATTTCCTCTATTTTTAGACATTTTTCATGGCTAGTTCTTTCTCATCCTTGAGAGCCTTTCTTGATCAGCCCATCTAAGTGGGATGCTCATTGCATCTACCGTCACAAACTGTCCTGTCTATGCTCTTTGTAGTGTTCATCACAGTTCCCCACCCCCAGTATACTTCCATGCAGGTAAGAAATATCTGTTTAGCTCACTGCCACATCCCTCACACCTTTCGCCATGCCTAGCCATAGAAGGCAGCCAATGAATATTTGGCGAATGAATGAGCCTCTGTTTCAGGCATTGCTAGAAAGTTCTGCCATCACCTGTGAGGAGCAGAGGAGGAGACTGCCTTGTTGGAGTGCACCATTCATGCTGAGCCCATGACTTAGGGTCATAGCATGACTGGGTCGAGCATGCTGAGCTCTGATCTTAGCAGAATGTACTCACTGGCCCACAAGTTTGTAGGTGGAAAAGACTAATGGGAAATGCTACCCGAAAATGACAGACTGGGAGTTGGGTATTTATATAACACATGGAAAAGTTTCTTATCTACCCATTTCCTCTACCCTGCATATTCCTGTATTTATCCTTATGTTGCCCCACAGACCTTTGAAGTCTGCGTGACTTGTTGTGATACTGAGGGGGTGGGGAACAATTTCGTAGCCTGTACCTGACATTCAGCATATGGAGTTGTCTTGGACTGGAATCAGTGGGTGTGTAAGAAACCTACCGAGAGAGCTTTATCAAATGAATACAGCAAGACGTCTCACAGGCACCCAGGGACAGAAACCAGTGTCAGCTGACCATAGGGGTCTTAACTGGAAAATAAAGAACTGGGCTCCTCCCTCCTTCTCTCATGCCCTGGGGGTCTCTGCCCTTAGCTCTGCTCTCCCATTTCTCTCTGCAGGGCATCTTCCACTGCTCCCTGTGGTCTGCCACCTCATGACTTGACTTGCATATAGTCTGACTCCAACCTGGACTCCCTTCGACATTCAGTCATCACCGTCCAGCAACAGGCTGACTCAGACTCTCTTTCTCCAAATGCAAATGCTCTTGGAAGGAGGATTAGCTCAGCTGGTTGATAAATTGCCCCCCCTTGGGTCAGGTGTCTGTCTCTGGCCCAATCATTTCAGGCCAGGACTCTGAGTAAAAGCAGCAGCTAAGGCTGGGGACAGGGAAGGTAAAGGGGTGGAGGAAGAGGGAAGTGGACCATATAAAACAAAATTTTCTTGAATGTAACTCTTATACCACCCCACTTCTACTTGTACAGTTTTAAAAGACTCAATGATGTGAGAAGAAAAAAAGCCAAAATAGCATTACTATCATTTATATAGCAGTTTCTAATATTGCACAGACTTTACTGAGACCAATGAAGTCTTAGTTTAAAATAGTAACTGAAATTTACTAAAGCAATGTAATATTCTCTATGATTCAAGCAGGTCCTACTCTAACCTTCTAATGCTTCTTTAAGATTATCTATCCTAAAATAGCTTTAAACTTCCTTAATGACTCAAATGGAACCAAATCAAGTAGCATTTCATTTGCCTTAAATATTATGTGGACTCTAAGTGATTTTTATGTTTGGGTTTTTAAAAAATGAAATATATGACTTTTTATATGCATTTGTTCACTATGCATATAGATTGTATGGTTTTGTAGAGTTAACCAAACTTTAATGATTTATTTTAGTGTTGAGTTTCTATAAGTCTGTTTCTTAAAAATTGCCTTGGAAAAGAATGGAGTCATGCATTAAATTACATCATAAAGACACCATAGAGTTTAATTGAGATACAAAGCTGAGGGGTGTCATAATTTCTGCTTCCTTACTGATGAACCCACAGGAAAAATAAAGAAAATATTAAGAAGGATGGTTTGTTTTGATCTGGAAGACTAGATGATCCAATGTCAGTGGAGTTTGCCTGAACCGAAGTGAAACCTCTGGAGTCTATAGAGAGGTGCCTGTCCCCATGAGCATGAACTGTGATGGAAGGTTCTGAACAGCAAATGGCATCACACTCTATCACTAATCAAGTGCTGGAAACTCACCACCAATTGCCGTTCTACCATCTTGAAACAGATCTGATGAGTGTTTACTCAATGGAGTGTTTACTCAATGCTCCAGGAGGAGGAAGTAAATGAAATAGAGAGCAGCATGGCTGGAGTTACACAGGAGGTTTGAATCTCAGTTTTGCTGCTTGCTGGTTGTATTCTTGGATAAGTCACTTAATCCCTAAGTTTCCTTATCTGTAAAATGGGAATAACAATACCCACTCTGTTGGTTTATGAGGATTGGGAATGGAAGTATATATATGAAAAGCACCTGTACATAGGAGGCTCTCAATTAATGGTAGTTAATCCTATTATGAAAAGGAAAAAACAAAGCTAGGTCCCAGCCCTGTTTATATTAAAACCTTCTGGTTGATGGTTTCTGTTGGGTTCCCAGGTGGCTGTGTGTCTGTGCCAAGCCTGTTTTCATCCCAATCCATGTCTATGAGCATGGCACTCTCCCTCCTCCCTGCAAGTCTTCTTCACTCCCCCTGGGAGCCACTTGATCCAAACACCTCTCTAACCAGCCACCCATCATCTCCTGGGACTCAGCCCCAGCCACATAGCAGTGGTGTGCTGGGAAACCAGCTCTCCCAAAAGAGCCCAGATTTGTAGAGCTTGCTGATTTCCATGATGTAGATACTCCCACCACATCTGACTTGAAGCTACCAAAGATTTAACAACCGACTAACAAAATTCCTGATTACTCTCCTTAACTGTGGGCTGTGCCTAATGACTTCCTCCCAAAGAGTCCGGTGTGAAAAGACAGGGAACAAAGAGTAACTTTACATGAGGAAACCTAATGAACACTACCTCAGCCAAGGGATCAAGGCTAACATCAGTGGTGATAAGTCATGTTGCTAGTATGTATCCTTAGCATGATGTGATGACAATGGCACTTTACCTCTGAGGTCTTCCTCCCCAAAAACCTATAACCCCAGTCTAACCATGAGAAAAACATACAAATTTCAACTGAGGGACATTCTACAAAATACTGACCAGTACTCCTCAAAACTGTGAAGCTCATCAAAAACAAGCAAAGTCTGAGAAACTGTCGCAGGCAAGAGGAGCCTCAGGAGAAATTACAACTAAAAGTAATGTGGTGCCCTGGTTGGGATCCTGGAACAGAAAAGGGGTATTAGGTAAAAACTAAGGAGCTATGAATTAAATATACTATGGACTTTAGTTAATAATGTATCAGCCTGGGCAACATAGTGAGAACTTGTCTCTACAAAAACTTTTAAAATTAGCCAGGTGTGGTGGTGCATGCCCACAGTCTCAGCTGCTCAAGAGGCTGAGGCAGGAGGATCACCAGAGCCCAGGAGTTCAGGGCTACAGTGAGCTATGATCATGCCACTGCACTGTAGCTTGGGGAGCTTGGGGACAGAGCAAGACCCTGTCTCAAAAAAATGTTATCAGTGTGGGTTCATTAATTGTAGCAAATGTATCACACTAATGTGAGTTGTTACTAATAGGGGAAACTGGATGCAAAGTATATGAGAGCTGTCTGTACCATCTTTGCAATTTTTCTGTAAATCTAAATTTTAAAATTAAAAGTTCATGTTAAAAATATTCCTGAATATATAACAGTTGGCTGTCACAGGCCAGTATGGCAGGAGCCAGCCCTCTACTACATCCACCGGATTCAACCCAGCCTGTCCATCTCCCAGAGCGCGGGGCCCTGGGGAGCAGAGCGCATGCTCTCCTCAGCTGGGCAGCCCCAGAGCTCCTTACAGCGAGGCCACAGAGGAAGGGCTGTTAAGTGCTGAATCCCTCCTCTGAACAAAAAGACACCTGGTACCAATTCGCCAAGAACATTCAACTTAACTCTCTTTCCCCACTTCCCATCTGGTTTCTGGTCCAGTGTTTGGCACTATAGCATAGGAACTTAGCACACGGCTCCTAACTAGAATGCCTGGCGAAAGCCCAGCTCTGTCTCTAACTAGCTGTGTGGTCCCGAGCAAATTGCATAATTTCTCTGGGCCTCAGTCTCTTTGTCTATAAAATGGGAGTGATACTGCTATCTTCCTCACAGGCTTTTGGGAAGACTAAGTGAGTGAACTCATGTGAAGTGCTTAAAATAGTATTGAACACATGGTACGGCCTCTGGGAGACGTGGTTCTTATTATTCCACTGCTGCCATTACCTGAGCTGACAGGGTTTCCCCAGGTGAAGCACCTGCTCTGAGCTCAGCCTCTGCCCACCTTAGCTCCAGCGAGCTCTTTGCTATTCTCCCTCTGGAATCCCGAATCCTCCCCTGTTAAGTCAACATGTAGACTCTGGGCATTCTCTTTTAGACACCTCTGAACCTACAAACTGCCAACTTCCCTTTTATTTTAGCTTGAAATCACCACTAGGCACAAACTGGTGAGAACTGTCACACAAACATGTCTCCGTTTACTTGTGAACTCAAATATTTAGATTCCAAAGGGAAGTGCAACATTTTCTTTGCTGTCTCTCTTTTTAGCCACCTTGGAGGAGGGGGACGCTGAAGGACTTCACAGAAGAATGGAATCCCAGAGAAACAGCTTTAGGAACTGAGGCGAGCCAGAAATTCAATATGTTTAGGGCTCCCTTGTGAAAACACAAAAACAAAAATAAAAATGCCTCCTGCTGCTTCGACATCTCTATTCCACCCATGCCTCCCACAATTCTCTTTAAAAACAAGTGGAAAAAGCGAGGTGTTGATGACAGTTGCTGGGGGGTTGGAATATGTCCCTGGTGTAGAAGAGGCTGCTCTTTCACAAAAGATGAGCTCTGTCTTGACTGACAAGCCCTTAAAAACAGAAACCACAAGTAAACTCTGGGTGGGAGGGTGTGTGTGTGTGTGCATGCAGATGAGTGAACTGGAGGTGGGGCCCAGCAAAAGTCTGGATTTGATTTGCAGGATTGTGAATTGTCTTGAATGTTTTGGGAAAAGTTGAGGATTTGGTGGCTATTTGAGAATTAGAAGTTTTATTTGAGGGACATTTTAAGATTAAGACTTGGTTATTTGGGAAACATTTAGGGCCAGATTCTGTCCTTGGCTACTTTCACAAGTCTTCTTTGTTTCCAGGAAATTTGAAGTTCTTTAAAAGAGAAATTTGTTCCTGAGACTCAAGAGTGGTGATGAGAGTCTTAACTGTAAAGGAAAGAGAAAGGCAAGTGAAAAATCTCAAACACTGCTTGAAGTTTTTACACTAGATGGCCACTCATTCCACTGGAAAATTTAAGATTCTATATGTCATATGTGTATTTTAAAACATCATGCTGATTTCTGGAATATGTGGAACTATATTTTTTCTTGTAAGAAAATGTTTCTTTACTGATTTAATAGATGTGAATGGCGTCTACTTTTAATCTTAACTTCTTTGATTACTAAGGAGGCTCTATGTATGTCTGTGCGTGTATTTCCTTTCCTATGAATTATTTATTCATGTTGTTTTCACATACATATTTTGAAGTTTTAGAGTTTTTTTCTTAGCAACTCGTAAGTCCTATTTTTTTGATTATGAAATATTTCAGACATATGGGAAAGTAACAGATATATTTAAATCTCCCTTTGTAATCTTCCCGGCTGCCACTTCCCACCTGCTCTTCTAAACATTCACAGTTGCTACATATCTTTCCCTTCCACATTTTAATATTTTTAGTCCTTGGTCATCTCACACACACATGTACACACAAACAGTATTGATTTATGAGATTTTACACTTTATGTGACTGATAATATACTAAATTTAGCATTCTGCAACTTGCTTTTAAAAAGCTCAATATTATATTTCTGATCCATTTGACAAATTATAAGATCCAATTCATTCATTTTAATGGCTAAATTGAATTCCACTATACGAATATACCATACGTTATCCTACTCTGAGGGAACCCTTTATGTAACTATATATGTTAACTCTATTTCTGGTTGGGGTATGCACACACATGCTACAAATGTATATACCTATGTCTTCTTATTTAAATTATTTTTGTACAGAAGTGTAAACTTTTATAGAGTTAAATATGTTGTTTCTCTGTGATTTCTTCTGTTGCTTCAAAGTGTACAATGTGTTCACTCCTCCAAAGAGCTAAGAGGTATTCATTCATTTTTTTGTACTTTTTCTGTGATTGTTCTTTCTTTTTTAGTTTAATTCTTTAGTTACACTTAAAATTGGGAAGGGGGAATGGGATGTGGTGGGAACATGTACATAAATCTCCCTGCCCAATATAGTAATCAGTTATCCCAGCATTGTTTATTCAGTTATACTATTCTTTGGTTATAACTTCTTTATTACATATTACATTCTCAAGTATGATTAGATTTATTCCTGGGCTTTTTATTCTATTTAACTGATATCTATGTTAACTGTTACTTTAGATTTGGATCTGGCTGTATAAAGAGGAAAAAAAAAAAGAAAAAAAAGATTTGAATCCTATTTTAATTATTGTTGTTTTAGAATATATCTTCAGAATTGACTGCCCTCATAGTTCTACCTCTTAAAAATATTCTTTGATATTCCTACCCACTAATATTTCTTATCAATTTTATTAAAATTTTATAAAGTTTCAGGGAAAATTGTGTTAGATTTTTTAAATTGTGGGATTGTGTTAAAACAACACATTAATTTGGGGAGAATTGACATTTTACTTCATTTACTCTTCACTTCAAAACAGTTTCCAGATATTTTCTTTGTCTTTTCTTTATATATAATCATCTACCAAAAATGATGTTTTGACTGATTATTTGAAATAGCTATTGATCTCATTTTTATTTCTCATCTTGTATTACCCAAAATTTCCAAAGGAATATTAATGTTATTGACACCAACGTTGTTCTGGATTTCCAAGTGAATGTGTCAAATGTATCTTTGTATAATTTTGGATACTGGCTTAAGGTAGTATCCTTCTTTTCTGTTGTCCTTTAATGTTTTTATTTGAACATCCATTAAAATGATCACATCTTTCTTAGTGACTCTTATTAGTATACATTTATATCATTGTATTTAACATATCTCTCTAAATTATATCCCTGAATTTTTGGATAAATATATTTGATGTAATTGTTCTTTGTATTCAATATATAATGTTCAATTCTGTTTCCCCACTTTTTATATTTTCAAAGTTTTTTTTGTTTATATTTATTGTGTTTGCTTCATAAAATAATCTGTGTACCTTTGCAGGCATGTGGAAGGACATCAGGCAGTGTGACAGCTGCAGCTTCCTTCTGCCAGAGTGACTTATCTTATTGGTGAGTTCGGGGTAGAGCAGGCCCCTGCCTCCTGCCATCCTCTTGGGAGCCAGCCTACCCATGGAGAACATGCTTTCTGAACTGCAGCTTTTGGCCACACATTTTATAGGGGCAACCTCCATGTGGAGAGCAGGTGGTGATTCGATGCTGCCTGTGGCAGAGAGTGTAGATAATTCTAATTCTGGGGGTTAGTTTTGAGAGATCTGTGGTTGTCACACATCTAAGCCACATCCTCAAATCCAGAATTTATTAGCAACTTTTATTTTTATTTCCATCTGTCTAATTTCCTTGCCTATCTCTCAATTAATTCTGACTTTCAGTGGGGGAAAGGGTATTATATATTAGGCTCCCTCAAACTCTAATAGGTCCAACATATGTTTAAAAGAATTTCGAGGAAGAGAGAATAAAATGAACAGAGGAAACACAATATTCAAAAGGTAATGGATGGTGATGGTTGCACAGCTTTGTGAATGTACTGAAACCATTGCAGTGAATACTTTAAATGGTTTAATTTTATGGTATGTGAAATATATCTCAATAAACAGGGTTTTTTACAAAAAAGATAATGGCTGAAAACTTTTCAGAAGTAATGGAAGTCACTAATTTTTACAGAAATTATAGTATAGAGACCTTGTCTCAAAAAAAAAACAAAGAAGAAATTATAGTATAGGCCGGGCGCGGTGGCTCACGCCTGTAATCCTAGCACTCTGGGAGGCCGGGGCGGGCGGATTGTTTGAGCTCAGGAGTTCGAGACCAGCCTGAGCAAGAGTGAGACCCCGTCTCTACTAAAAATAGAAAGAAATTATATGGACAGCTAAAAATATATAGAGAAAAATTAGCCGGGCATGGTGGCGCATGCCTGTAGTCCCAGCTACTCGGGAGGCTGAGGCAGTAGGATCGCTTGAGCCCAGGAGTTTG
>CM052439.1:133141826-133212507 GCA_028533085.1 Varecia variegata
TGAAGCGAGACTCTGTCTCAAAAAAAAAAAAAAAAAAAAAAAGAAATTATAGTATAAAGCAAAATGAAGTCACCCCCAGGTATAGCATAGTGAAAGAGATAAACCTTTGAGACACAGAAAAGATCTTAAAAGCTACCAGGAAAAAAGATAGGTAATCTGTTAAAAAACAAAAACAAACAAACAAACAAAACAACAGTGGTGATTAGGTTGGCAAACTTCTCAACAGCATAATAGAAGCTAGAAGACAATGGAATGATATCTGCAAAGTGCTGACAGCTAGAATCCAACAACCAGCTAAACCATCAGGTCAATGTCAGGGTGAAATAGAGAACTTCTCAAAGTCTGAGATCATTTACCATTGCTATATCTTCACTGAACAAATCCAAAGGGCGTAGAAAAAAGGGAATAACAGGATAACAGCAGAAATAGATGAAAGAAGTATTAATAGATTGAACATCAAACTTTGTTAGTTTGTATAGTTGTAAGAAGAAGAAAAGGTAATAAAATATTTTTAAAAACCTAATAAAATAGACATACTTCTTTCAAGATTGATCAAAAAAGAGAGAAAATGTACAAATGCAGAAATTGAGAATTAAAAGGAGGCATATGTAAAGATAAAGAAAAGGTTTTTAAAATTACATGATAATTTTTAACAAATTCATGTCACTAAATTTGAAAACTATAACAAAATGGTCATTAATCCCAGAAAAATACAAATTATCCAAACCACAGGTGAAATTAAAAACCTGAATATATTCTTAACCATTACAAAATAAAATCATTAGCTTAAAAACTTTCTATAATTTAAGGAACTGGTGACCCAAGTATTACACTAACTGTTCCAAAGAAAAGAGGGAATGTCCCCAGTTATTGTACCTGTTGACTCCTGGGTCCTCTCACTTCTTGGCTATTTTAGCTCCTGCCTCACTCTTTCTGGTATTACTCCGCTCCTAAGTCTCAGTGATCCCAACCTACACTTAGGTGACCCTTCCAGTAGCCTAAACCCTCAGTGCCTTCCGCTCCTTTCCTCCACACATCTTGTCTTCCACCCCTCTTCAGCCACTCGCTCCCATAGCTGGCACCCTCCACAAGCTCCGTTTCAGGTATCTGCTCACTGACCACCACCTCCTCTTACTGTTCCAGCTCATTCTTTTTTTTTTTTTTGTCTGCCAAAACCATTTTAGGCTCTGAGCTGGTGAAACAAATCATCTTAAAATGATGGTGAAAAGTGCTACATTCCTTTAAAAAATGGTGAAATAATGGTGATATAATTCTTAAAATAATGGTTATTTTAAAGGCTCTAGTACCAACTTCTTGGAAATATCCAGTTAGCCGGGCCTCGACATAGATTTCTCTGCCAAAACCATTTTAGCCTCTGAGCTGATGAAACAAACAAAAGACTGACACGGGACCTGCACTTTCCAGCTCTCACGAAAATCAACTCCAACAAATGATTCCTAAAGTAATGGTGAAAAGTGCTATCATTCTTAAAATAATGGTGAAATGATGATGAAATAAGTCTCACTGTCACCCTGCTAGAGTGCTGTGGCGTCATCATAGCTCACAGCAACCTCAAGCTCCTGGGCTCAAGAGAGTCTCCTGCCTCAGCCTTCTGAGCAGCTGGGACTACAGGCATGCACCAGCATACGTGGCTAATTTTTCTTTTTTTGTAGAGACAGGGTCTCACTCCTGCTCAGGCTGGTCTTGAACTCCTGACCTCATGCAATCCTCCAGCCTCAGCCTCCTAAAGTGCTAGGATTACAGGCGTGAGCCACCATGCCTGCATGGCCCCAGCCCATTTTTTTGAGCACTCTGCCTTCAATAAACCCTTTGACCTCCCAGGACCTTCATTCTCTTCATCCTACCACTTTTTCACCAGCCCTCACAACCTGATGTTCTCCCCTCTTCCCACCGTACCCTGCTGAAATTCCTCAATACCTTTGCCCCTTTTCCCCTTAGTCATACTCGCTTGACCAAATCATGGTCCTATTTAAATCCAACTTTTCGCCTGCTCTGAGCCTGCAAAAGAAAAACACCCAGTCAGTCAGACTGGCCCATTTTAAATTCAGGATCACAAACCTTAAGTGAGCCCTTAATGCTTACTGGCAGACGTATTGTATTTCCTAATCCATTTATCTCCTGTTCTCCTATTTGACTATTTCATCCCTTTTCCTTTATTCTCAAATATTCAACACCCCCTCCTCACAGCCTCACTCACTGAAAACCTTGCTTCCCCCCTCACTGAGGAAACCAGAGCAATCAGAAGAGAAATTTCAGAGATTCCCACCACTACTTCTGCCCTCCTCCCAGTCTGTGTGCCCACACACTCTGTCTTCTTCGCGGTTGCTGCAAATGAATGAACTACCCATGCTCCCATCTGAAGTCTGTCTCCCCACTTTGGAGCTAGATATTGTTTCCTCTTACTTACCTTAGGGCTAGTAAAAGACATCTCTGCAGCAATCAATATCAATATCTGTCTGTCTGTCTGTCTCTCTCCTGTATCATTGACATTTCCATTCTCCTGGATCATTTCCATTAGCATGTAAACATATAGTTATTTCTCCCATCTTAAACGTTCTCTTAACCCCATGTCTCTCACCAGCTATACCCAGTTTCCCTGCTCACCTTATGGCAAAATTCCTTCAAAGTGTTTTGTACACTCACTCCAGTTCCTTTCCTCCTGTTCTCTTTGAAATGAAGAGTTCCATCAGGTTTCCACCTGCAACACTCCACTGAAAACCCTTCTTCAGTCCTCCATTGTTAATTTCAATGGACTTGTACTTGCTCTCTCAGCAGCATTTAAACATAGTTGATCACTCTCTCCCCTTGATCCCCTTTCTTCATGTGGCTTCCAGGACACCGCATTCTCGTGGGCTTCTTCCTGCATCACTCTGTACGCCTCAGTCTCCCTTGCTGGCTCATCCTCTTCTCCCTGACTTCCCAATGTTGGCGTGCCACCAGTACCCAGCTCCTCATCCTTCTCTCTAGCCACGCTCATTCGTTCACTGTTCTCATTTAGTCACGTGGCTTTGCATGCTACCAGTATACAACAATTGCCACATTTCTACTTCCAGCCCATACCTCTCCCCTGTGCCCCAGACTCATGTAGCCAACTGCCAGATAGACATCTCTGTTTGGATAGCAAATAGAAACCTCAAACTTAACATGTCCAAAACTGAACTTCTAACTTTTCCCCACATATTCCACTCGTTTTCCCTAGCCCAATTGATAGCAATTTCATCTTTCCAGTAGTTCAACCCCAAAGCCTTGTAGTCTAAAACTCTTTTTCCTCCTGTACTCCACATCTAATCCATCAGGAAATTCTGTTAGCTGCACCCTCAAAATATATCTGAAATCTGACTACTTACTATGACTTCTGCACTAGCGCCTGGGCTTAGCATCTGTGTCTTGTCTGGACTCCTGTAACGGCCTCCTGACTGGTCTCCCTGCATCATTCTCACCCTTCTGCAGTCAGAGGTCCTTTAAAAAGTTAGTCAGGTCATGCATTTCCTCTGCTCAAACCTTCACAGGCCCCTGAAGCTTATGTCACCCACAGCCCTCCCCCTCGCCTCCCCACTCCATTTCACCTCTGACCCCCTTCCCACCCTTCTTCGCCATCACTCCACTCCAGCCACGCCAGCCTGCTCACTGCCCCTCGGATAGCCAGAGCTTCTGCTGTGGCTGTGTCCTCTGCCTGGAGTGCTCTGCTCCAGACACCTGCATGGGTAATGCCCTCCTCTCAGATTTTTACCTAAACATCATCTTCTCAAACAGGACTTCTTTATTAAAAATGGTGTGTAACCCCCACCCCCACCACCGCCATACTCCTAATCACCAAAGCCTGCTTTTATTTATTCACATATCATACAATTCACCCGTATACAATCAATTTTAAAATATTTTCATCACTCCAAAAAGAAAGCCCATTGTCATCAATTACTCTTCATTTCCCCCAAAATCCCCTCCCCCCCCGGCCCTAGGTAAACACCAATGCACTTTTTGTACCTATGGATTTGCCCATTCTGGACATTTTATACAATATGTGGCTCTTTGTGACTGGCTTCTTTCACTTAACGTTACGTTTTCAAAGATCATCAGTGTTGTAGATACATGCATCAGTAGTCTGAGTACATGCAGAATGAAGTATGGATCATACTTTATTTCCTTTTATGATGGAATAATATTCTATTGTATGGATTTTCCACATTTTGTTTCTCCATTTATCAGATGATGGACATTGGGTTGTTTCTACTTTTTGACTATTATTAATAATGCTGCTATGGACATTTGTGTATAGCTTTTTTTGTGGACATATATTTTCATTTTTCTTAGGTATATAGCTAGGAGTAGAATTGCTAGGTTATATGGTTAACTCTATGTTTAATCTTTTGTGGAATTGCCAGAATGTTTTCCAAAGTGGCTACACCATTTTACATTTCCACTCCCAGTGCGTGAAGGTTCCAATCCCTTCATAACCCCTCCAACACTTACTATTGTCTTTTTGATACTTGCTTTATTTTTACAACAGCAATTATCACTTTCTAACACATAATATTTATTTATTTCCTACTTTTTTTAATATTGTCTGTCTGTCTCCACTACGCTGTAAATTCAGTAAAGGCAGAAATTTTTGCCTTTTAAAATCTGTTTTGTTCACTGTTGAAAGTGTCTAGAACACAGGAAGCCCTCAGTAAATATTTGTGAATTGAAATGGAGTGAATTTAGTACAACTGATACCAAAACCAGATGACAACGTTAGAAAAGAAGTATAAAGTGAGTCCCATTTATTGGACTAAAAAATTTATTTTTTTCTTTTTCTTTTTTTTAAGTTTTATTTTATTTTTCTTGACAAATTATAGGTATATTTATGGTGTACAATGTGATGTTTCATTATATATATACATTGTGGAATAATCAAATCAGACTAATTAACATATCTATCACCTCAAATATTCACCATTTCTTTGCGGTGAGAACATTTCAAATCCTCTGTTTGCAATTTTGAAATATACATTATTAACTATAATCACCATGCTGTGCAACAGATCACCAGAACTTATTTCTCCTGTCTAACTGAAATTTTGTACCCTTTGACCCCTCTCTCCTGCTCCCAGCCTCTAGTAACCACCACTCTACTCTGTACGTCTGTGAGTCCGACTTTTTTAGATTTTATGTATGTGAGATTACACAGTGCTTGTCTCTCTGTGCCTGGCTTATGTCACTGATCATAATGTCCTCTAGGTTCATCTATGTTGTCAAAAATGACAGAATTTCCTGCTTTTTTAAAGCTGAATAGTATTCCATTGTGTATATATACCATAAAAATCCATTTGTCTATTGATGGGCACTTCATTTGTTTCCAGTTGTGAATAATGCTGCAATGAACATAGGAGTGCAGACATCTCTTCAACATACTGATCTCAATTCCTTTGGATTTATACCCAGAAGTGGAACTGCATCATAAGGTAATCCTATTTTGAGTTTTTTGAGTAACCTCCATACTGTTTTCCAAAGTGGCTGTACTAATTTACAATACCACCAACAGTGTACAAGGGTTCCCTTTTCTCCATATCCTAGACAACACTTGTTATCTTTCATCTTTTTGATAACAGCCAATCTAACAGATTTGAAGTGATATCTCACTGTAGTTTTAATTTGCATTTCTCTGATGATTAGAGATGTTGAGCATTTTTTAAAATATATCTGTTGGCCATTTGTGTATCTTCTTTTGAGAAATGTCTATTCAGCCCCTTTGCCCATTTTTTAATAGAGTTATTTGTTTTCTTATGAATAGTTTGAATTTCTTATATATTTTGGAAATTAGCCTCTTACCTGATATATGCTTTGCAAATATTTTCTCCCAATCTGTGGGTTGTCTCTTAACTCTATTAAAGTGTTCCCTTTGCTGTACAGAAGCTTTTTAGTTTGATGCAATCCCATTTGCCTAGTTTCGTTTTCATTGCCCATGAGAGTAAAAAATATTACTAACGAAATAGATTAAGATTACAAAACCATGTGTACCTTAGAGGGATAATATAAGCTAAAAAAAAGACAAAGTTACATATTAGCCAGCTACTGGGAGACACAGGGCCAAAGATTCCATGGCAATGTGTAACAAAAAGTCATAACTAGACTTTGTTTCCCACAAGGCCCATCATAGCTCATTAACTATGAAAGAAGCAGAAAAATAAATCAAGGAACCATTTTATCCTTCAGAAAGCCAGCAGATAAAGTGGCACCAAGTTTTGTTATAACTTGAGCAGGCTCATGGGCAGGCACACTTGGTAGTAGAGTGGCTAGATTAGGAAGGAAAAAGCACACAGGGAGCAGGCAGGGAGCTGCTAGCCTGGAGGCTTGATGCAGTGCAGGACTCTAGTGACCCTAGGTGGCAGATGGTGTGGATATTGAGTCAGGCAGTCAGCTCTCCAAACAACCAGTCCATTCCCAGTAGGGCCCCAACCACTGGCCAAGGCACAAAGAACAGGATACTGTCCCACCTCTGCACCACTGGCAGGGGGATGGCAGGAACCAGGCAGGGCATCCGACCAGCCAAACGGGTGGAGGGCAGGGCTGGGAGAAGGGGCGGGGGATGAAGGTCTGGATGGCCAGGAAGTCTTCCTGTGAAAATTGACCAACATAGCATTGTCATCGTTATTTGATGTGTGTGGAGGAGTGGGGGAGAAGATGACAGGGACAACATTGTTATCAGTTTCACATATCTGGCACTTTTTAAAATATCTTGTTTTTTTCAAGGGGAAGTATCTACCCATCCCCTGTGAGATATTTTTAGCTCCTGTCCAAATTTTGCATTTCCCACTGCACACAAGCAGGGCCCAGCGGAGTTCCCAATAATCCTTTGGCATTTATAATTGGGCCCGATTCCCTGAATAAAAGAGACTTTCCACAGTGCAGAATCTACATCCGCACAGCCCGGCCAACGCTTTCTTTCTGCCATTTGGGCAGCCCCAGATCGCCCCCTGGGCAAAACCGTGAGATTCAGGGGACATCTGAACTCTGCTCACGGCACTTTTTAACCTATGGCTACACCTCTGACTCCAGTGACCTTTGGGAAGGGGGAGGCCAGAAAACCGCCCTTCCTTTCTCCTCGTTATGCCACCCTGTCACCTCCATTTTCTACAAAACACATGTACGTTTGAAAAAAAACGCCTTCCATCTGGGACATGTTTTCTCTACCAGAGCAAGTGTGTGTGAGCGGGCGGGGAAGGGGGCGGGGAAGGGGACAAGGGTACCAAAGTGCCAGCAGCAGGAGCACCTACAAAAACAACCCTAACCTGGCGAGGCACCGAGGGAAAATCTTCCTGAGGAAGGTGACTCTCCACTCCCGAGAGGCCGGGCCGCTCACGGTGGGCAGTCCCGGGCGGTGAGAGGGGCGGAGGGACGAAGCGAAAAGAGATGGCGATGGGGGAAGGGCAGGCGGAGGGGGAGGGGGCGGTCCCGAGCAATTCAATGGCGCTTTGATTTAACAACTCCAAGCCCTTTGAAAACATTTTGCCAAGAAAAGCTTGCCATCAACACGTATAATCTCTTATCAGAGGTCTCTGAAAGCCCGGGCCCCGGGGTTAATTCCCCCATCGCAATGAGTTTGAATCAGCTCTAAACCCGCAGTGACATGAAAGCGCCCGAGCCTCGGGCCGCACAGAACCCACTGAGATCCGCCGACCGGGGAGGATTACGGGGCCTGTTCCGCGGCGGGCTCGCCGGCGGGACGGGCAGGCTCAAAAGAAAAAGAATAATTAGGGATAATTGCTTGTGTCCAAACACAAGCATTAAGGCCCCCTGTTCCCCTTTGGGACTTTGTGAGCCAGAATGAAAGAGACACCCCCTGTTTTGACAGCTGGATCTGCGGCCTGGATCGGTGACCGAGGGAGGAAGCGCTCCCGGCTGCTGGGAACGCGGCCGAGCCGGGTCGCGGGTGGGGAGGGGACCGGCCGGGCCCAGCGTGGGCAGAGTCCACGCGTGGGACCCCGCTTCCGCGCTCAGCCCTCCCTGCACCGGGAAAGTGCGGGCTGTGTCCCAGCCCAGCGCCCGCGGCCTGGGAAACCTGCCCCAGCCAGGGGCCTGGTGCGGGCCTGGGGCAGCCAACCCCAGCGCCCAGTGCGCGGGCGGCGGGACCGCCAACAGTGGCGCACGGACCTGGCCTCCCGGCGAGCAGCCCAAGGAGTTGGGGGCGGCAGAGCCAGTCGTTACACGACTCAAGTTTACACACCCAGCCGCGTGTGCTCGCTTCAGCCCCACCAACACTCACAAACGGAAATATCTGATCCCACCTCGCTCGGCATGGGGCGGCCTGCTCCACATTTGGAGATATCCGAGTCCCAGGGTGGTCCCAGCCACATCCGGCTGCGCCCTTGAAGCTGAGGCCCGAGTAGGAGGCCTCCCTTCGTGACTCGACAGTGACAAGAAAATTAAACGCAACTAGGGAAACGGGCTCACTGTACACCCGCTCGATCAGGGCTCGCCACCCTGGCCCACTCCTGGGACTGGCTGGATGTTGGGGTTTGGGGCCACGGCTTTCCGGAGAGGAGACTGCACAGGCCAAAGCATTCAGCCTCCGGGGCCTGTCTGGGAGCTTGGCTAGTTTGCCGTGTGTAACCCAGGAAGTCACAGTGCCTGAGATGGTCAAGCCAGGCCTGGATGGATCCTTGAAGGAGCGGTGGGGTGGGGGTGATGGGGAATGACAAAAGTTGGCTCATGCCAGCGGGATGCCAGCTCTAGATGCGCGCGGGGGACCGGGGCTGGGGGTGGGCAGACAAGGGAGGAAACCTGAAGGAAATATGGACTTGGAGACCACCCTGAACACCTGGACCACCCAGGCCGAGGCCTGGAACTGCAGAGCCTCGAGGCCAGCTTGGCCAACCTGCCAGACAGTCCGGAAGGGGGGAGTGAATCTTCCAGAAGGCCGATCTGGCAGGATATCGCCGAACGTGTCTCCCGGCGGCGCCTCGCAGCCCTGCGACCCGCGGAATCCGCACGCGCGCCATCCCCGGATGCTCCGCCAGCTCTCCCGCTTCCAAATGCACATCATATGCGGGGCTGGAGGAAGAGTGGGGAAGCGGCGCGGCAGACACGCGGGCATGAGTGATTAATTAAAGGGAAACCACATCCGACAAGAAAAGAGTTTTCTGAAAGGAGCAGAGTCGGAGAGGAGCTCCCGGCCCTGCAGCTGCGGCCCAGACGAACCCGTCAACTGTCGGGCCCTTCCCACACGGCGGAGGGCGCCCGCTGGAGCCTGCTGGCCTGCGGAGGGGACCTGGCTCTCGAAACCTGAGTGCTTTAAATAAAGCTCAAAGTTAGTTTTCCACTTCCACCTGGGACCGGTCAGGGCGGTGGCTGGGATGATCTCTGGGTCTCCCACGGGCTGGCTGCGGCCACCTGGATTGTCCGGACTGCTGAGCGCAGTGGCGTTAGAGAAAGCACCCGCCCCCGTCGGAGGTCGCCTAAACTCTCCCGGGTTTCTGAATCTACACAGCAGAAATCCCGGTTAGAAAGTTGCGCAAAGCCAGCTTGGGTTCGCCAGACACGACTGTGATGGAGACAAACAGAAAGCTTCAGATCCGGGCAGATCTCACGCATGCCCACATTTTGCTCTCCTTCGTCCGACCCCTGTGGTTTTGGGGAGAACTGATGAAAGCAACATTACCACCAAATAGAGAAAGAATGCTATCTACTGAATATTTATTTTCTGTTTACTTCTGATAGCCAATGTTTACTAAAATACCCTCAGTCTATCGGGGATTTAAATACAAAATAAAGTGTATTATTATAGGTGGGGTTTTGTTAGAATTTTGTTTTGTTTTTGTTTCTGTTTTAAGTTGTAGACTCCTGCTAATTTTCTTGAGCTGAGAATAGTGGAGAAGATTCTAAATGAGGAAAAATGCTGTTTCTCTGCCATATAAAGATGACCTATTCCACCTCTTTCTTGTGAATATAAAATTCAGGAAATTATAAAACGTGGGTTTGCAAAGTACTGAACTGTTTCCTCGTGCAGCGATGGGTGATGCTATCTGAATCCGTGCACTGCATCACACTTCTCAGGTTAGGTCTGAGGTTTGGAGGTAATCGATGCTTTATTTATTTGTTCTGGAAGACAGGGGATGCAGAAGAGAGTAGTCTGATGACAGCAAGAGAGACCTTCCTGCTCCTTTCCTGTGATTCCTCAGCGCTCCTTCTCTCTCCAGCTGCTTACTCAGCCTGCCCTAAAGAGGGCTTTGGTTTGGGGTTTTGGTTTTGTTTTGTTTTTGAGATTTAATACTGCATGTATTTCATCACGCCACACTGGTTTCAACAACATATAAAAGCCATGAAATTTAACATTCAATTTAAGGGCTTTGGCCAAGAGATGAAATTATTATGTGAAGAAAAAAATGATGCTTAAGAAAGTGAGAGCTTCACCTGGTCAGACTTAAAGCATTTTTGCTTAAGCTGCTGTGTGGGCCTGTTCCCTTGATGGGCTCAAAATAGGCAAGACAATCCTGAAAAGGAGGTGTGAAAATGACGTAAGAAGTCTGAATCCCGGCCCTGCAAAAGTCAGCTTGGCGTCCAGGGGTTACTCCATGGTTACACCTTCTCGGCTGCACCCCAAACCGACAGGTAACCCAAGAGCGCATCGCAGGAGAAGGGCGGCTCTGGGCCGGCGGGCTGCGGCGAGGCGGGTGGGCCACCGCGGGGGACGCCCGGAGTTGCGGGACTGAGCCTGGACAATGGGGGGCGGGGACGAGACTTTCAAATAGAGAACACACAATTTGGAATCCAAAATTGCTAGCGCCCCTCCCAGGGCTTTGGAAGGGGTAGTGCAAGTTAGGACCCAAAGCTTTGCTTTGGGCCTTTTAAAATTTATCTCTGGCCCCACGAGTCCCTGCTAGGGCAGCCACCAAACCGCTCCGGCCGACAGTGGACGCCGGCTAGTTCTAGGAGGCGTGGAGTCCGCGTGGACGCGGCACTTGGCTGTGCAAATAGGAATGTCCCAGAGGATTTTAGGGCTTTCTAAGGAGCTCCGCCTCCAAGATCTGATGGGGAGACCCGGGCGTGAGCGCCTCCACCCTGGAGCTCCCGGCCCGCGGCGGGTCCTTTTCCCTCTCCCACCTCGGCGCTCCAGCCCAGCGGGCCCGGGAGCTCTGAGCCGACCCCGCCCGGCCGGGAGGGCTGTGCGACGGCCTGCAGTTGCTCTCGTGTCCTTGCGAGCCCCAGCGAGAGGGGCGCAACTGCCGGATCGCCCTTCCCACAAGCAAGCGAGCGTGGGGCCTGCTCACGCTTCCGCCCTGGAGGCAGCGGGCCGGCGTTCTCGGCCCAGGGCGCGCGTCTCGGCGTTGAAGCCACAGGGGTGGCTCGGGGATTGGGGGAGAGGTAAACAAATACGATCTTCCTGGGAATGACAATTCCTCCCCCGGGCCCAGCAAACAAGCAACGCAAACTCTCTCTGGAACTGGAAGTCCAGGGAGATTGCTGGCAGTCACCTGCAAATGGAAAGAGTACGAGTTTTAAAGCAAATCTAAAGCTTCACTGTTTAGCTGATGGACTCAGCTTATATTTTTAAGATGCAAATCAAAGTTCAGATGGAAAGAGCTAAAAGATATCTACCCTCTATCCTCCCCCTTTCTTCAAAGATCTGCACATCCCCCCATCCTTCACAACTGCCTGCACTGAAATGTTTGTTTTGTGGAGTATGTTACAAGAAATAACAATAAAAGCTATAATAAAAAAGAATTAAAGATACTTTTTTTTACCAGAGTTCCTATGCACAGTCTGTGCATATGTATCTATGCACGTATATTTATATATTATCTGTGTATATATAGACAGATTTGCTGGAGTAATACTGCAGATTTAAATTTCCATTCTAAAACTGCAAAAATATCATTTTGTGTCACAACCATGAATCTCAAGCTTGAGCATGTGTGATTTTTTACAAGGCCAACTAAAATGCTATTTTCTTTTCATTTTTATTTAGAACCTCCAATACAAGAACAAACTTTACTTTTATAATGAAGCCACTCTATGTGTGAAAAGATGACATGCATAAGTTGTATTTACAATGAAATGTTTAAAATTCATTTCATTCTCTAATGTAACCTGACTGCAGGGCAAGGGGATTTGCTTCTTGGAAGGGCCTCTAGGCAGAGCCAGTTCTTGGCACGAATAGCATTGCCTGATGCTGTAAAACACTAAATCTCGACAGATTTACACAAAACAGAAGCTTTAATTTCACTCTTCAAATTCCAGCCAAACAACATTGGGGACATTTCTATGTTCCAGACCCACTAAATGTTTTTCCAGGTTGTATAGCTGAGCCCCAGCCTATAGCAGCTCAACCAAAATCATGATATTATTAGACACACAAATGAGATCTGTGTCATCATATTTTTCATTGTGTTCACGTTGTGAAACAAAGATACTTTATTTCAAAGATGCAGCTACTATGACGCTGATGAAACTACATGTCTATGTGATGAAATAAAAATTTGGAAATGGGTTTTACATGTTGGAAAGACATATTGTTTTATTTGTAGCCTTTTACTTGAAACTGTCTTCACAGTTGTTTTATTTTTTCTAAACAGTATTTTTATGAAGACAAAAATTAATAAAGAAGGTATTGAAGATCATTTTTCCATACACCATATAAATGAAACTAACTTCTTTCATTGAGGCAGGCATGGATTTTCCTCTAACTTTAAAATGAGTGACTACTATTTACATTGGTAGAAAGATCATTCAGAAAGCTGCTTTTCTGTACTGACATGAAAAGTATGTCGTGTTTCCCCCAGATGAAACCCAGAATTCTTTAATTGGACATCCTGGTATATCATCATTAATAGCATTTAAGTACTTTTGGAGGCAGGTGGGGGGGCAGGTGGGGGGCAGGGGAGGGAGAGCTTCTCTGCTAGGCACTGGATGTACTGAATACACAGAGTTATATTATGAAGATACCTATAACTTACTGCAAATACAATTCAGGACATAGATTGTGAAAAAAGATGCAAGTCAAATACATACATATTTACATCTGTAAAAACAAATGCATTGCATTATCAGAGGATAGAGAATAGACCAAAAATATTTCTTCCTGATGCTAAATCCATTCATAGCTCATAAGATAGTTAAGGACACTTTTTTTCTACATAAATTTAGTCATGTTTGAAGCTTGGTGCAACCATGGCATGTACCACTTCTGTAGAGCCTGAAAGAGTTAAAGTACCCACAGCACCCGAGAAGCCTGAAAGAGTTAAAGTACCCCCTATATCTCCCTTCTCTTATAAGCCATGCTTGTGGAGAATAGCAGAAAGTACAATGTACTGAGTTAAACAAATATTTAAGTTGTTCCATGTCCAAGGCAAATCAGATTTCAGGCCAACATATGGGCTGCAATTCAGAGCCTGAGGCCCAGACTTCAGGTTGGGCCTGGGAATGAATGGTGCCGTATGGTCATTGTCAGAGGCTCTGGCTGGGCCAGACAGTCTCTGGGTCACCCACCTTCCCAAGGACGGTGGAAGGACTGAGCTTTGCTTTATTCTAGAACCCATCAGAGGTTAGGGCTTTCTGAAGTAAGCCCAGCATGGCTGTCCTAGAATCCAAAGTTAACTTTTTACTTGTCTATGTTCCTTTAGGGCAGGCACTATAATTTATTGATTTGGGGTTCCCCACATTTAGCAACATGCCAGGCACATAGTAAGCACTTGATGTGTCTGATAAATCACTTAAGTTCCTGGTGAAGAAGATCCCCTCAGTTAGGGTCTTCAGGAGGCTACAGATCATCTAGATGTGTGTTGTGCAACAATAGCTACTAGCTATGTGTAGCTATTAATGAGTGGAATGTGCTAGTCCAAATTGATTTGGGCTGTAAGTGTAAAATGCATACTGAATTTTGAAAGCTGTCTTAGTCCAAGATGCTATAACAAATTACCATAGTCTGAATGGCTTAAGCAACAGATATTTATTTCTCACAGTTCTGGAGGCTGGAAATCCAAGATGAGGTGCCAGCATGGTTGGGTTCTTGGTGAGGGTTCTCTTCCTGGTTATGTCTGCACATGGCCTTTCCTTGGTGCTTACAAGAAGACAGGGGGGGAGAGAGAGAGAGATGGAGATATCTCGTGCCTCTTCCTTGTCTTATAAGGACATTAATCACATCAAGGAGGCTCTATCCTTCTGACTTTATCTAAACCTAATAACCTCCCAAAGATTCCACTTCCTAATATCATTACATTGGGGATTAGGGTTTCAACATATGAATTTTGGGGGGATGCATTCAGTCCATAGGAAAGACAATATTGAAAAAATGTAAAAAATCTCATTAATAATTTTATATTGATAATGTATTAAGACTTTGGATATATTGGGTTAGATAAAATATATTTGTGGTAGGCAGCCTCTAAAATGGCCCCCACTTCTCTTAAACTCCTGGTATTCATGCCCATATGTAATTCCCTCCCCTAAAATATAGGATAGACTTAGTGACTCAATTCTAACAAATAAAATATGGCAGAAGTGATGGGCTATAGGTTTCAAGTTTAGATTACAGAAACACCGCAGCTTCTATCTTGGGTACTCCTTCTCTTGCTCATTAGCTTGCCCCTCTGTCTCTCTTTCTATCTCAGAGCCCAGCCACCAGGAAAGAAGAGCAGGTTACCATGCTGAAGATGCCAAATGGAGAAGAGAGGCCCTGAGGCTGAGAGGTCACATGAAAGAGAACTGAGGTACCTCAACCAAAAGCCAGCACCAACTTTGAGCTGTGGAAATGAAGCTTTTTGGAAGCGGCTGGTCCTGTTCATATGAGCAGGACTGCAAACTCAGCTTGACTGCACACTCAGGAGAAACCCTGAGCCGGAATGATCCAGCTAAGCCAATCATGCATTGCTGACCTGCAGCAATGGTGAAATAACAAATGTATGTTGTAAGCTAAGTTTTTGGGATAATTCATTATGCAACAATAAATAACTAATGCATTATTACTAAAGTTAATCTCACATGTTTCTTTCTGATTTTTTAAATGTGGCTACTAGAAAACTTTAAATTACATGTGTGGCTCCCACTATTTTTCTGTTGGACAGCACTGGTCTATCTCTGTGGCTCAGATGGGTCAATAGTGATCCATGTTTAACTTGCGACTCTAAGAAACTGGACTCAAATTTATGATATAAAAAAGATGAAATATTTAGGGATAAATCTAATAAAATATGTTATAATCTGTAATCCCTTAGCTAAGCCAATTTCTGACATTTACATATCAAGCAGCTGAGGATTGAGAGTGAAGAGTTACTCTATTCCCAGGGTAGCCCCTAGTTAGCTAGAAACTGCACCCAGAGAGATCACTTTTAATGTCCCTTGCATCCTTAACATTTTATGATTCAATCATTGCTCATTTCAGCATTCACTTGTTACAAAGGAGTAATGGTGGAATTGGTAATAGTGGTTCAGTGTTTCTTTTAACAATGAACCCAACATTAGCAGCTCTACTTTTCCATAAAGATCTTTTAGCAAAAAGCAGTGAGTAGGCAGGGTGAGGGGTGGACAGCCTGAGCCTAAGGAGCATTCTCCAGCACACCCCCAACTGCTCCCTAAATCCTCCACAGACCTCCACAGACCTTCCTGGAAGTTCTTACATCTCTGTTCTTTACCACTCCTGACATCTCAGAACTCCAGAAAACTGTGTTTTCATTTAAGAGTGTTTGTAGCTAAGTTTGAAGTTGGGAAGAAGTGAAGGACTTAGTTTTTTATTTATTTGCATTTGCAGAACCACAGAAAGCCAAGGTGATAATTAGAAAAATATTTTAGAAAGCCAGATTTTCTATTCGGTTTTATTTTTCTAGTATGGTGACAAATGCTCATAAGTTTTCAATGGCTAAACATATCAGAGTTTCCATTGTTTGACCAGTAAGCTGATTTGAGTCTCCTATGCTCCACATATGTATAGATAATCATGGAATAGGACTTAGTTACAAGAATGAACATTGTTTTGTGTGCTTTTTCTCTGCATTTAATTACATTCTCTTCCTTACATGTCTTAAATGTATTTTATTTTGACAACATGATTGCAGATGTAATACTTGCTACTTCAAAGAGGGATGACTTTTATAGTAATATTTTCACCAGAAGTGGATGGTCTACTAAAAGGCTATCGTTAACAGTTTCAATCACTTAGAAATGACCATTGAAAAATGTTGCTGAAAACATTCCAGCTTTGGACATATTGGGTGATTTAGTGAGGGGCAGGGACTGTAATATAAACCTTGATTCCATAACTGTTAGTGAATAGTGGCTGCTCTGAAATTTTGTATAAAAAAGATAAACATGTTGTTAATATAAATTAGCATTATTTTGGCAGACGGCATTTATTATTTCATTATATTTATTTCTATTGTCTTTAATTTTTGAATTGTTGCAACAATATTTTAGTAGATTTTAGATTTTCCGTTAGAGATAAGCTTTAGAAAGCTCTAAGCTGTAGAGGTAATCTTATAAGGGAATGATAAAAGCCATGTCACTTATTTTGAGACAACAATTATAAATCAGAGCTTTGTATTAAGTGACAATTTTAATTCTGGATTTTGATTTTCCATTTTCTAAATCAACATCTTTTTTTTCCTAAATCAAATCATTAGTGTTTGTCTAAGGACACAACATAAGTTAATCAATCATTTCAGGTGACACCAAAGCTCTTCCAAGTTTTCAAAACAATGAGATTAAAGTTGTGTGTGCGCTCTTCTGTTTTCCATAGGCACTAATGCCAGACATTGCTTCACAGAACTAAGCAAGCTGGCTTTCAAAAATGTGCTCAACATATGCTTCTGATAACTTTCTGAAACAAGTAACAAATGGCGCAGTATGTCAGACCATGCTTATTTAAATTAATGTCCAAGAAGTGATGGTTCTTAATTTCTAATTTTTATTCTCCTTTTAAAGCCCGTTTTCTTTGCTTTAGCTTTTAATCTTAAGCAATAACCACTCAAATCTTGGAGAACTTTGTTTTTTTTCCCTCACATCTGCAGGCACAACATAAATTTAAAAAAAGTAAAGAATACCATTATTTTAGCAATGAAATTATATTACTGTCTTCAGAAAATGGTGATTGATAGTATAAAGGTTCACAACATGGAATTTTACATCTTCAGCTAATCGAATGTGATGAAACCATGTCCAGGCCTTTATCTTCTCTTTAATCGTCATTCTCCTTCCTCCTCCTCATCTTCCTCTTTGTGACTTTTACATCCTCTGCCAACCACACACAACTTCATTATTCTTCCCTGAAAGCCTTCTCTACAGCTCTGTCTCCTAGGCAGACCCTCTAACTTCAGTGACCTTCCAGACCCTGTCAGGTTCCTCAGCCTTAGACTAATCCAGCCACTGGTGGACGATTCTGTTCCTTCCTCCACCAGCTCCCCCTCCTCTATTCCCACCCTCCACACTCAGCAGAAACGCAGGATGCACTCCCTGCCTCTTTTCCCTGCTGACCCCAAAGAGGACTTCCCAAGGGGCTTTTGAGATGGACCCAGCTTTAGCAAAGGAAAGTTCTCACAGAGCAAGGAAAGGAAGAGGAGGACGTATCGGGACTTGTGCTAACATGCAGCTTTAAGTGTGTGCAAGATGCTTCTAGGTGTCTTTGTGAAACCTGCCTGCTACTTCTCCAACCCCTTACAGGCACTCCCACATGATTTGCTGTCACCAGCCATGCAAATATTTTTCTAATTCACAATTCAAACTCCACCTCACAAACAGGTGCCTTTTAGTGCAATCAGGATAAAGTACACGTGTGGCTATTATGTTGTTGCCTTGAAAAGGTGATGAAGGGCATGAGGGACTATCAGGCCAGGCCATCCCCGGGTAATTTGCCATGAGCCTCCGTGTGGATCCAGACCCTCCCTTTGTGTGCAATCCAGCACGTGACTCCCGTGGGTGACTGACAAGGGCAGACTTGTAACAACATTATTTCAGGAGGATAATAACCAGCCATCGTAAATTCCTTTTTTTGATAGTTTATTGCAGGTTGTAGACTATTGACAATGACTTTATTTTACAGCATAACGGAAAATAGTTTTGTTGCTATTAGTCTCTAAAACCATTTTAAGACTTTTTAGTACCCTCTGAGAAAACTTAGCCTTTCATGAAATGAATCATAAATAGTTGAGTTAAGAAAACCACTGTTAAATAGGAAGAGAGATGAAGGGAAGAGTGTTGAAGGGAAGAGAAAAAGAAATATCTGTCTGAGATACAAAAGAGAGACTTTAGGGGTCCCTTGCATGCAAATAAAATCTTAATGAAACTTTCATGGCTGTCCTTCTCTGTCTTTCTTTCCTGGGTAATAAATGAAATTGAATGATGAAATAGCGAAAAGCCTTAACAGTAACTATGTAGAGAAACAAAAATTAGTTAGGAGGTAGCTCATTCTGAGATTTGAATGGGTATCTTGGTTTCATTTCATTTCTTGTTCTGCTAGAAGCATATAACTACATTACTAACTGCTTTCTGTGAAAAAGAGACATTAAAATTTTCATTGAAAATCTCATATTTTGTTAGGATTTCTATATCTTGACTTCAAATTATGAGACAGGAGATCTTTACCATTGTCAGTTCTTAACAGTTTCAGACCACACACTAGTACCTAGGCTGAAAATGGCCATCAGGAAATAGAAAATAATTTTATGGACATTTAATTAGAGAAGAGATTTTATAACAGTATGTGCATCTACTTTTCCCTTCCTTTAAAAATATGCCAGAAAAAATATATAAGCCCCAAAATATCTTTTTAACAAGCAAGTCTTATAAAACACACATAGAGCTAGAACCATACAAGTCAGATACATATGTGACTAATCATATTTTTGATATATCTCTCTGCCTAATCATTAACTTTAAATGCCATATAAGAATTTGTAATCCACAGTAAATTATTTCACAGAAATAATTTAAGAGGGCTGCTGACTAATGTGAAACATTCTAGTTTCTACCAGCAGTTGGCTGCCAAACATTGTTTAAAAAAAAAAAGTCCCAGATATAAGTTGACATAAATTATAGTGAATATAAATCTTTAATGATCAAGCGGTGGTTAGAGATTATTGCATTTAGGAGACAGGGAACAAACATATTAAACACCATGAAGTCTTTTCAGGTTCTATTCCACATATTAGGAAACTGGATCTTTAAAAATCCCCTCAAAGCCTTTTAACTTCTTTGTTTAATGTCCTAAATTCAAGGTCCTACCTTTCATAATATATTGTAATAGTTTTTTTAGCATAGAAAATAGAGGGGAAATCATATTTTAATTATAGTAGAAACTGCCTAAGTTCTATTTTTAAAATGTAAATTAGAAAAATCAGCTTTTAAACTAAGACTTCTAATTTTTTTCACATGTTCTTCTCCAAGTATACCTTTTGCAAAAAGTCAGAATAACTCAAAGTGATAAGTATCCAAATAATAGTTATGAAGAAAGTTTTTCCCCCTTTTCCAATTCTTAGGTTTTGTGCAAAGCTGGAAACATTTGAGTGGAAATAATGTCCAGATTATAAAAAGCGGCAGCACATGAGTGAAATCAGGCAGAATTGGCTTGACAGGGGGTCAGAAACCAGAAACAGTGACATGCAGCCACTCAAATGGCAGCATTATTCAGGTAGAAATCCATAATTAGCTGAATTTTTTTGAGTTTAAAGGATTACTATAAAGTACAGAAAATAGTTAAGAAACTATAGTTTCTTAGTGTAACTATAGTGTATAGTATAGTAACTATAGTGTATAGTAAACTATAGTGTAACTAATAGTTAACAGAAAATAGTTAAGTCCAGTTGAAAAAATGAATTCCCTTTCCAAATCTTCACCCTTTCCTTCAAGATGCAACCCCAAAGAAAGACAATTGCATCAAAGAAGATTAGGGACCTAATTTTGAACACTGCCATTTAAGCATATGCTAGAGGCCTATTAGACATCATGTAAACTGTAGACAGCAGTGTTTCCACCACCCGAGTACTTAACATCTGTACACCAGCTTCTTGGGAACAGAAATGGAGACATGTGCATTTTAACATATTCCAAGAATAAAGTCACAGGGGAAAATCTACCTTTCACCATATATGGCCATTGTGCAATTCTATCCAAGAACTCATTGCAGATATTTATGTAATATTGCCACTACGCACCCCACCCCCAGGTTGGCAGAAGTTTGAGGAAATACTCCAGGGAGGCCCCTGCAAAGTCAGTGTTCTAAAATGTGAATGGTGCTGATGGAAAAGGCCGAAATGTTTTTCCAAGCCTGGATTGAACTATCAGCATGTGGGGTATGTCAGAGTATTTTTCCAATCAATCTTTCTAAAAATATCTACAGATATAACAATTTGGAGTTATTGTATATACTAAACATTTTATTTGTGCTAGGGTTTTTTTTTGGTCAGTTGTGACCTTGACTCATTTCTTTGAGGAGTATCTCAGTAACCACTCAGAGTCTAGTAATGAAAAAGAAGATCTGTGGAATAAAGTGAATATTAGATAATATTTTCTAAGTGACTTTGGGAAATTGTCCAACACAATTAGATTAAAACCTTGCTGATTACTAGGGAGGGGAAATACAACTAATAAATAGAATTGCAATAATGGAATTCCAAAGGAAATACAATGTTTAACATGACATTTAGAATGTTTTCATGAGTAGAATTTGCATAATTAAGCCATTGTAAAATTAGCATGCTTGGGTGTTGCAGCCACTTAAAGAATATATATTAATAGCAGGCATGATAATGTAGTCAAGTAACAAACTAAGATGTTTAATTACAAAATTCCAATGGCATGTGGACGAGTGGGGTCCAAGGGCTCTGATTCTACTTCTGCTCTACTCTTACTGGGTATCCCACTGGGGGATCAGAAAGAAATGGAGATGATAATACTTGTACTACCTATCCCATAGCTATTATCAAGATCAAATAAGAGAACAAATATAAAACTGCTTTCAAAACTGTTAAATATTACAGAAGCACCAGATACTCTCATCTTGATATCCTTGACCGCCCTGCAATAATGGGGTGCCATTTTCGTGTCAGTGCTAATGTAGGGTTCCCACTGGCAAGAAAATGATAGAAAGAATGCCAGTGTGGTATTCCACTCAAGCTCTCTGGAAGGAGCCCTGCAGGCATTGAGGAAGGGCCATGGCCCCTCTGTATTCATTACCCACTGTTCTGGATAGAACCTCTGTGTCCAGAATTTTCTCCGGGAGGTGAGGTCAGCACACTCGTGCTCAGGGACTGGTCATTACTCTATAATTGCCTTCTACCTGAGGGTCTCTCACACATGTTAACAGCGAAGGCTCTTCTCAACACCTCCCGAATCAGAATATGCCTTTGGAGAACAGAGAAGTTCCACATCGCCAGTGCTGCGTGGCCTACTCCCTCTTAATGCCACAGCAGTGCATCATCTGCTTTTCTACTCAGCCCATCCCTTCCTGCAGAATACATTATATTTAAAATATGTTCAGTGAATTGTTACCTAGGAGTGATTTTAGTCCCAGAGGGGGGAAAAAGCCCTAAAAATGTTAATTATCTGGAGTATAGAGCTTAACATTCTGGACTCCAAGATGGTATTTAAGCCTATTTAGATTTTCTCTAAATTCTTTGAGGCTAATGCAACTTCTGAATGTATCTAGTAATCTCTAATTATTTGTGGAAATGGCAGATGTGAGAAGACCAGATTAAATCCACAGATAATCCCAAAATCTCATTTTAGCCAGCAGCACAGCTCTTTTCCCACCAAGCCCAGCTAGTACTAGAAGTACTAATGGCTAAGAAACACAAGGTGGACTTGAGTTCCAAGCTTTCCTTTCTCCTGCTCACCCTCTGGTGGAGATGTTAAAATCGCCAAACTTCCCAGAAAGAAAAGCCAGCAGAAAGGAATGTGGAAAGTCAGAGGCCTGGGCCACTGCCCAGCTAGTAGGGCAGCACTGAGGAACTGTAACGCCAGAGTCCTAGCATAAAGGAACAAACCACAGTCCCTGCGCCTGAGGATCCCTGGGCCACCGTTTCTAGAAGTGTCGCTGTCCCATTTTTCCAAGCTGGCACGTTTAGATCATCACTCTCTGCCCAGTTTGACCTGCTTCATTCCTGGAAGGTGGTATGACAGACCTGTCACCTGGAGCTTCCTCTCCTGGCTCTGAGCACTAGAAAAAAAACCAGGTCTGCACTGGCCAGCCTGCTGCTGTCCTCAATTGAGAAATGGTTTCTTAATAGGATGAGGAAAGGAAGAGGAAGACAAGGATGTTGTTTTTAGGACTACTCTTTAGATTCTACTGGCCTTGGCTTTAGTGTTGTCCCTCTTGTTTGCTTTCTATTTTTTCTGACTTGATGGATTATTAATGGCAGAACAGCAGTTTCACAATCCTTTTGAACTCGGGTGGAGTTCTAGTGAACATAAAAATTTTACATGGTCTGTTAGGTTATTTGAAATTTCAAAATAAATATCATCGGTGAAACAAATCAATGCAAGTCATTTCAGAGCAAAGTTTTTCAAAAGACTGGAGAATGTTCTATTAAACAATTTAATGTCTACCCTTGACATCACAAAGATGCAATTTGATTTTTGATAGGTGTATTTCTTCCCCCGCCTCCTTTCTTCTGGGCCATTCGTTTGGGTTGGAGCCCTCTGGACTAGAACTTTTGGCTACTTTTTGGTTCAAGTGCGTCAGGAATTAAATCTGGAAGAGAGGAGAAGGGAAATGGAGACGGCTTGGTGAAGGGACGAGAACCAGACTTCTTGCGGTGGAATGAGGGAATGCGTGGAAGTCTGTACTAAGAGATGAAAGAGCTGGCGTGGAGAAAACAGAAAAAGGGAAGACGTCCATCCAATTAGACATAAAAGGCTGGCTCCTGAATTTAAACTTTCTGCAGCACAGAGCTCAGGATTAGCATCGTTAATGTATGTTCTAAATGATGTCCTTCAGGCTCACAACATCTCAGGTCTCAGCATCTGCAAAACCCCGCCGAGGCGCCAGCTGCTGGGGCGGTGGGTGCTGGAAACCCCGGGCAGCAGGGAGACAGGGAGACAGAAGCTCGCCACCTTTCTTCCCAGGCGGAATCTGAGGGCTGGAGCGACTTTCCTGCCGGTTCACAGCCTTCTGATCTCCCGAGCGTCCCTCGCGGCCACTTCCAGGGCTCTGGTCCCCGAGTCGCCACGGCAACCGACCACGGGGCTGCTCCTGGAGATCGGTGTCGTCTCCAGCCGAGCTCCCTCGCCTTGCCCAGCTCCCGGGCCTCCGCCCGCCGGGGACCCCGCGGCCTCCCAGCTGCCTGCACCGTCTGGGCTCCCGCGCCCCGAGCCCCCTCCGCGCCCTCCGCGCGCCGCCGGGTCCGGGGCTGGAGGGCGGTCGCCGCCCCTCTTTCCCGCCCCCCTGCGGCCATCGCGGGGAAGACAGCGCCGCGGCTCCTAGGCCCTGGCTACCGAGGGTCACCGCCGCCGCCACCTCGAGGGTGGGCACCCAAGTCGTGCCTGGGGGCGCTGCTCTTGGGCAAGGCAGGAAAGGCTACGCTCCGAGGACGGGGCTGATCCTGCGGGACAGAGGCTCCTGCGATCTTCAAGAAGGTTCAGGCAACTCCGCACCTCCCCTTCGTGCTCTCCCCCCGCCCCCACGCATCTAAGGCTGTTGACCCAGAAGTGAGGACACGCGGGAAACCCTCTCCCCTGCGCCGTGGCGCTGGCAGCCTCGGTGACAAGAACGAGATTATCTGTGGAGGAAGCGCAGTGTGTCTGCGGGGACGGGGGAGGGGGCCGGAGGCGCGTAGCCTGGGATTAAGGTAACTAAGGTAGCCACCACCTTTGCAGATCCGGGCTTGGGTGTTTATTTCATGTTAAGTTCCCCCTTTCACCGCCAGTACTAGCCTAGGGGGACTTACAAATGATTTCCACATCCTGGTAGTACGTGGGTGCGCGGCCTTTCCCTTAACCAGCCCAGCCAGCGAGGCTTCGGCTGCAAGAAAATGTGTTTCCCATCCAACGTTTCTCACACAAGGACAAAATAGAATGTGTCTAAAAATGGTGAGCTTCCTGTCTGGGCTCCCCTTTCCTACCCTGGTTCCCCACTTAGGAATAAGTCTTGAAGAACAGAGATTAGTTGGAAGCCTTTTTCCTTTGTACATCCCAGATTGCTGCTGCTTCAGTGTCTTGTGTCAGGTGAAATTATTCATGAGGCTCTGAACAGAGTTGATAAGTCTTACTTCTTCTCCCTGGAAATTCCAACTGGATTTAAATCACTCCCCGGTTGCTGCAGAGGGTCTATGTTTTATGGGAGTTCTCTAGTGGGCTTTGAAGTATTTGCTTACCAAATCTATTTCTCAGCTTCCAGCTCCTGAATAAATTACCCACCTCTTCTCTCTGCTGCCACTCCCGAATCCCCTTGAAGTATGAACACTGGAAATATTTTCTGGACAATAGCTTGGAATGAGGGCTCTGGGACTTATCAGTCAATTGCCAGTCCTGGGACACCCATTTGCAACCATGGTTGACTGAGAGATTTGGAATGTCTAACGGAATAGACAGGGACTCGGGCCCTTGGACCTTATTCTGTTCACAAATTTATCCCTTGCTCACAGAATTGCTTAACTAGTGTCACCATTTACTATCTCAAGCCTGGTTGCCTTGTCAGGAAAATGGTCATTAGAATACTCATTTCAAGAACACATTAAAATCCTCCGGTTGAAAACATGTTGGAGCTTTTTTGAGGATTGCCACTTGCCAGAGGTTAGTGCTAATTGATGTCAGGCAGGTCTGCCGTGAGGACTGGAGACTGTAGGCTTCTATTTATTTTGTTCTTTGTGTAAGAGCTAGAGAGGATAAAGGGAAAATGGGCAGCTGAGACCCTTTGGTGAGCCAAGAGGCATTTTGCATCATCTGCCAAGCTGCTTAGAAAGTTGTTGTCCGGCCTTCTGTGTGAGCACGACTGGGCATGGGTAAGTTGTCCACTTTGACGCCTGCCAGGAAGATGCTGCCTTTCTGTCCCCAATGCCTAAAATGCCACTACAATCACCATTTTCCTTGTACATGCAATGTGTTGAAGAGGTCAGTAAAGACTCCCCAGGAGACTCTGGGATTGTGATTTGTCACATTTCCATGGTTCACCTCACCAGGGGCCTCAGCTGCATTGATTCTCTAGCTGGGCCTTTGCAGACAAGAAGAAGGATCCCATCACCCTTTTCTAATTTAGAGTTTTACTAAAACAACAACATCAACAGCAATGAAAAGTAAAACAAACACAAAATTAAAATATACAAAAGCATAGACATCTGGCATGTTTACAAAGCACAAATTTCTTACCCCAAAATAATTAAAGCCTGCCACAGACTTGGCTGATCTTGCCTCTGGCTGGGCTCATGGCTTCAGATTCCTGGTCACCCTCATCACAGCTGCTTCATCGGAGGAAGCCACTCCCTTGTAGTCTTCTTCAGGGGGCCTCTGGCATGGCTGGACTTCCCACTTTTGTGTGCCCCCCACCCGTGGCCTCTGAGCCCGAGCAGTGGTCCTCTGGATCCCAGTCAGACCTCAAGATTCTTTCCTGGGCCTCAGGTTCTCCCTGAGCAGCATGCAGGAAGGTTCAGAGCCCTCACCTGTCACTCTCTACTCTCAGGCAGCCAGCCCAGGCTGTGGGCTTCAGGCGGATCCTCCCAGAATCCTGCCTACTTTGTATTTCTCCCTCTCCTCCTTGTCTCTCCCCCAGCCAGCCAGCACCACTGAAAACCACCTGTTTTGTGTTTTGAAAGCCGGGAAGCACCCCCATCCTCCACCCTCACAGACCTCCCACTGAGTTCCAGTTTCCTGTCTAAACTCCAGATTTGAGTTCTTGACTCATTTGAAGAACATAAAAAAGTCAAATACCCTGAACTTGCTGCATATTCAAGTCTTTTCTTCCCTGCTCAGGTTGCCCCCCCTCTCTGGGGAGGAGTGCTCTTGTAAAGTTCTAAGCCTGGCAGCCACCAGGGCTGGCCGTCAGACTTGTCAGAGCTCAGAGTACCTGCGAAGTCACAGTCATCTCTGCAGGGCACTATGTAACTAATTAGTCCTCTCAAATGTGCTAGGAACAATTTTACAAGCAGAAACTATGACCTTGTTATGTCATCTACTATAAAATCGAAACCACAAGTAAACAGGTTCACACATACATACACGCACAAAGGAAACTACTGAATTCCCCGGCTGGCAGTTTCTGAATGTTTCTGGTGACGCTAATTTGTTCAATCTTTTTTTTAGCTTTCTGCCAGCTTTTGCTTCCAGGCAAGTGGGAGCAGTGTCAAAGGTTAGAGAAAAACTTTTGGAAGCAGAAAAGTTTAAAATTGACACATCCCTCCCCCACATAGCAGGCAGAATAATGACCTCCCAGAAATGTTCACTCGCTAATTCCCGTAACCTGTGAATATATTACCTTACATGGCAAGCAGGACTTTGCAGATGTGATTAAGGTAAGGATCTTGAGATATGGATGGGCCCAATCTAATCACAAGGCTCTGAAATGAAAGAGGGAGGCAGGAAGGTCAGAGTCAGAGAAAGACTTGAAGGTGCTAAATTGCCAGCTTTGAAGATGAAGGGGGAGGCAGTGATCCAAGGAATGTAGGAAGTCTCTAGAGGCAGGAAAAGTCAAGAGAATGGATTCTCTCCAGAGCCATCAGAAGGACGCAGTCCTTCCAACATCTTGGCTTTAGTCCAGTGAACTCCTTTCAGACTTCTGACCTCCAGAACTGTAAGATAATCAGTTTGCGTTATTTTAAGCACTAAGTTTGTGGAAATTTGTTACAACACCAATAGGAAGTCAGCACTCTCCATTAACTTAATTGTTTATGTGACTTGAGAAAAGAATACCTTCTTTGGGATTTGTTTTTTTTTTTTTTTTGAGACAAAGTCTCACTCTGTTGCCCGGGCTAGAGTGAGTGCCGTGGCGTCAGCCTAGCTCACAGCAACCTCAAACTCCTGGGCTTAAGCGATCCTACTGCCTCAGCCTCCCGAGTAGCTGGGATCACAGGCATGCACCACCATGCCCGGATAATTTTTTCTATATATTTTTAGTTGGCCAGATAATTTCTTTCTATTTTTAGTAGAGACGGGGTCTTGCTCTTGCTCAGGCTGGTCTCGAACTCCTGAGCTCAAACAATCCGCCCGCCTCGGCCTCCCAAGTGCTAGGATTACAGGCGTGAGCCACCGCGCCCGGCCTTACCTTCTTTGGGATTTGATAGGAACACTCAGTACAGTGTCCCTATCCATTTTTTTCAGTACCTGTCACTTGTCATTTACTCACCACCCACACTGAGCCAGGACTTTTGCCAGTTGCAGATATACTAGCAAAAACATTTTGAGGTAGGTATTATTACACATGTTTTATAGAGGAGGAAACTGAGGTTCCGAATAGCTAAGTAACTTCCCCAAAGCGACACATTCATGGTTCATAGGTGAAGAGAATTCAACCTCAGCTGATTCCAGAGCCCCTGCCAGTTCCTCAGCCCACCTCTCTGCCCCTTCTCAGAGAGCAGCCTATGAGCCATGGTTCCTCAGCGGTGAGACTGACTCACAGTCCGAGGACCGCCTCTTCCTGGGGGTTCCTGCCGTGGCAGGTGGCAAGCCACAGTCAAAACTGCTGCTCTTTGGAAACCTCTTTGTGATTGCAAATCAGGTTCGAGTTGAAAGATCCTCAACCAGCGGCATAATCAGAAATGCTTTATTTGTAAACTGGACTTAGGTTCGGTTAATGCACAGGACTGTGAGTCGGGTTATAGGACCAAATGTCAATTTCGAAGCCCAGGAGCCAGAAGACTCAGAGTTCCTCCGACCTGGCAGCGCCTCCACCCGGTGCTGGCTACACGTAAGCCCACTTGCCCTCGTGAGGAGTATGGAAGGCACCAGGGAATGACATGGCTGATGTACCCTTTTCCTGGATTTAGTGATACTCGGCCCCAGCTGCACATTGCAGTCACCTCAGAGACTCCTGTCGGTGGCCGGGCCCTGCCCTAGCCGTATGTGTGCAAGTGGCGCTGGGCATCAAGGCACTGTCAGTCGCCCGGGCTGGTAGGTGCCCACTGCCAGAGTGAGTGCTGGCAGAGTCCCCAAGGGCCCCTCTCAGAAGGGCAAGTGAGAGCCTCATTTGCAGGGTGCTGCGTGGCTGGTAAAGCACATTGGGCCTATCCTTGGGTGGGTACATTTTAGGGTAACTGGCATCCCTGTTTGCCCAGGACTTTGAGGGAGGCGTGTTCACAGTATGTGAGACTTCTAGGTGCTAAAATCAGGACACTCCCAGGCATTTTGACAGGGAACTGCAAGTCTGAGGTCCACAGGAATAAACCGTCATGGTCGTGTGATAGCACTCTGGCATCAGAGGAGGCGTTAGTGTGTGATTGTGTGTGCGGGTGTGTGAGACAGTATGTGAGAGAGTTTATGTGTGAGTGTGGTGTGAATATGTGTGTAAGAGAGCTGTGCCTTAGTGTGTGGAAGTCTGTTCCCATGTAAGAGAGTGTGTGCACATGTATGGGAGTGGTGGATGAGTGTGTGTGTGTGTTTGTGTGCGAGTGTAGACACTTTAGGGACCGCAGGCCACCCCAGAATTGCCCCACTGCGGTGGTCTCGAAACCATCTCAGGGCACCTGCCACCCCAGCTGGCCTTCAGTCCTGCCAGCGAGCAGCCCAGAGGAAAGTTCGCCCTGAGTGGTTCATTGAGCTCAGGGGTAGAAATTGTAAATTTATTTTGCTCTATGACAGTATAATTAGCTCTCCCTCTTGTGAGGAATGAAAGGGCAGTGTGCTTCTGACAGCTGTGGGAGCCGCCTTCCTGCCCGGATAAATCTCGTCTCCACCGATATTGTTGCACCTGTTTAAACAAGGAACAGAATAGGTATTTATTTGAAGTTCAAGAGGCCATATGAGCCATGGCCTAAATATAGGTCTGGATATAATTATAAAGATACTTAATTCTTTGTTCTGAAAGATTTTGCAGCCCACTGTTCTCTCAAAGGCTTGGGCAGTTTCCTTTAACACATGTAGCTCCCAGAACGAGTAAAGGCAGGGGTGAGAGTGTCTCTTGGAGTGCAGGGTGCGAGGCTGGGAGCATGGAAGAGCCGGCCCCGACCTGGCTGATGGTCAGAACCACCAGGAGGAGACTTGATAAAGATGCAGAGCTCCGGGCCCTCTCCTAGCAATTGGCATTCCTTTGCTCTTGGAATGGAGCCCAGCGATCTGTACTTTTTTCAGCTCCCCACATGATTCTAATAATTATCCAAGTTTGGGAACCCCTGGCCTAAGGCAGGGGGGCAGGGTAGGGGAGAGCAGCCTTCCTGCCAGGCATTTCTGGAGCCAGGTTGGGGGTACCAATAATTGCCATTTCCTGAGCACTCCTCACACGCAGGCATCTGTCATTATTCCCATTTTGCAGATGAGGCAACTGAGCTCTTTCATTCATTTCTCTGTGACATACTGGAGCATCCCAGAGCAGGAGTTCACTGTGTTTTTGAGGTCATGGAACCTTTTGAGACCCTAATGAAAGCTGTAAACCCTTGCACCATAAAACTGCATCTGCACAGAAGATCTTGCACAATTTCAGAGGCTTGATGGAGCCTCCTGAATCCCATCCAAGGGCCCTGGATTAAGAATAGCCATCCTAAAGGACATTCCTTCAGAGGAGTCCACAAATAAGCAGCAGCGTGAGGAAGGGCTTATTGCAGAGCACATTGAGAGATGCTGTGGGTACTAGGAGTGAGGATGAGATGCAATGAATAGAAAAGACATTACTGAACCGAAAGATAATATGAAGTTCAAGGTAATTTATGCCAAGCCCCAAACAACAAGGGCTGACAAGATATACTGCAGCTCAGTATGGTGAGTTGTCTCGGGCTCTGGGTTTGGGAGGAGAGGTTGGGAGGTGAGGGCTGAGCCTGGTCTGAGCTCAGCAGACAGGAGGGAATTTGGGGCAGGGGGAGCTTGGCCAACAGATGTCCAAAGGAGGTGACCTTTTGGAGAGGACATGAGAAGGCCACACCCAGGGAAGAGACAAGGTAAAAAGCCTGATCATTTTGTCTTTTTTTAAACAGAGGATTCTGTATACAAAGAAATTTTTTAAAAGGATGGAAGAAAGAAAAGGATAAGAAAAATAAAAAAGAAATGCTCAAACGGGGCAATAACCTACATTCAACATATGTGTGCATTGAATAATTAAATTATTTTAAGACAAAACATAATTCTATATAGTTGTGATGTCCACAAAAAATTACAGAATTTATAAAAATATATCAATTCTAGTTCCCCGCAGGTAATGTGGTCCAGTGACGGGACCAAAGATAAAGTTTAATGGCCACATTGGGGGGCCTATCAGAAGTCTAACCTGGAAGCTCCTTGGGGAAGTGGGGTTTGAGGCAAACAGCCCTCCTGCCACCGTCCCCACCTCCACCCTGTGGTAGACCCTGCCTTAGTGTGGCCCAAGGTCTGTGCAGGGAAGTATCCTTTTGGGTCGGATGGGAGAGGGCTCTGGGGCCCTGCCAAGAGTTTCCCCCTCTGTCCTGTAGGGGGAGCCGCTGCGGTTTCGAGGGCAGCGCGCTGATCCCCTGGGCGCAGGGCAGAGGACTGGGTGTGGGGGGCCCCGGAGGCTGGGAGAGACTGGCCCGGAGGCCGCTGCAGAGGGCCAGCGCGGGCAGAGGCTGGGCAAGGGGCAGGAGAGGGTGGATTCCGACGAAGGGGGATTATCCAGCCCTAGGGGCCAGGGAGAGAGAGATAAGGCCCAGAGGAACCCTGGTTTTGCCCGAGGGAACCAAAAGCCTTCACCGGGTGTGACCGGTGAAGACAAGCAGCTCAGCGTGTGTCTGGCAGTGACTTCCTGGCAACTCCGCAGAAGGCCAAGGCAGCGGACAGGACAGGGCCCACGGCCAGCCTGGCACCGCATTCTTCTCTGAAGGGTGTGCAGACTCTGGGTAGCGCCTGCTTTTTTTCAGCTAGGGAGGTGCCTCTCTTTGCTCTGGTCCCAGGACATGACACAGTAATGTGAGACTTGGGTGCTTGAAATGGGGAAGGGATTTCAGCAACTCCAGGGCAAGTTACAGATACTGCAGAATGTCTTAATAACACCCAAACATGTGAAGGTTGGTAATAAAAAGGCCAAGAGACTCTGTAATGTTAATGTTAGGCGTAGGCAGAAATGGGGAGATGTGCTGGCTGGAATGGACCTTTGTTTTTCTGGAATAGCAAGAATTAACATAGAAGAAGTTTATGTAGAAGTAGAAGGAAGTGTGGAATCAGATACCCATTTCCCGTAGTGGTCCCGTTGGCTATGAGTTTCAGAAACGCACATTACCACTATCCAGGATAGGGAAATGATTTCTTAGGCAAACAAGATGGTTTTCTGTTTTCAAATGTAATTTATTTGCATAAAAATGAGCTTACTAAACAGACACAGAATTTATTATAAGATCCTAAACCCATTTTTAAAACAATTGAAAACATGCTGCATGTCTGATTTCCCATGTTCAGACAAAGCTACATAAGGCCACTTTTAAAGAACAATAGCAACATAAAGGCACATTTAACTCTATTCTCATGTTAAAGGATGTTGTTAGCTTAATTAATTAAATTTCGTTGCTGGATTTCATTCTCTGTTTTGCATGGAACTCCTTTAATACTCAAAAGTATGGCATGTTGTATTCACTGTCAAAAGAAACAAACTCCGTCCTGTCTCCTCTAGACCAACTCACAAAAATGAGGCAGTCATCTTCAATTCTTTTCTGTTGTTAAGTTTTGCTCAAAAATGAGACACATGCTAGAGTCTGCTATAATCATTGTAATAACAACGCTAAGCATTTCTGCATGTCAGGCCCTATTCTAAACTATACATATTAACTCATTTAATCCCCCAAACAATGCTTTGAAGTAGATATATTATTATACTATTTGGAAATGAGGACAATTAAGCCAGACACTGTGATTGAGGGGTTATTTGTTATTGCAGCAAATCCTAGCTTACCCTGACTAATATACTCACGTATCTTTATCTCCTAGGTTTCCTTTTCTTATGCAGGCAATTTACCAACCCCCTACTCTTTAACAGTGTTTTTAAAAAAATCATTTTCCACACATACCTGTCACTGACCCAGTGAATGGCAGAACCAAGATTGGGATCCAGGCAGTCTGACTACCAAGTCCTCATTCTTAACTCTGCTACACAGAAGGGAGGAGAAATTGTTTTCTGAAGGGACAAGAAATTTTGTCGCTTCTCCTCTGAAGGGAGGATAAATTGTGTTTCTCATTCCAGAACTCAGGAAATGCTCTTTGTTTTGGGGAGCACGGGGGCTCTGAGCTATGGAAATTGCAACTGATTAAATCTCAATGTAGGCCCAAATGTCAACAGATTTTCTTTCTGGTTTGTGGGAGTTTCGAAGCAAATAAAGTTATCACCTGATGTATAAGGGACAGTCACATCTGGGCACGTGCAACTTCCTGGTGTGTCTCCACTGTGTTTCTCAGAAAAGGCTCAGCTAATATTTATTCATTCAATTTCCTTGGATATCCTACTCTGTATCAAATGTTGGAACAGTTGTTCATCTTAGGAGCAAGAAAAACCAGCTCAGAACAAGGAAGTCAAGGTGGAGTTCTCGGAATTGAACAGGGGGAGAGAGTCTTAAAGGCTGGCACCCTAAGCTGCCGAGAGCACCTTATTTATTAGGTGGCCTTAGGTTCCTCCCTGCTGGAGACATGACTAGTGCTTATGAATATTCTCATCTTCCCTCCTTACTGAGCCTTCAATAGCTTCCACTTCTTAGACCCCTTGCAGTTGGGTAGAGACATGTGGCTAGTTCTGCCCAGTACATTGTGAGTGCAAATGTGCACTGCTTCTGGGCTGAGGCAGTGAAAACCCTGTATAGTTCTCCAGTTTCTCTCCTCTCCTGCTGCAGCTAACATGGAGACCTTGGGTGCAGATGTGGAGTCACAGGATAAACACAGTCTGAATCACCACTTGGAGGACAGCTGCCTGGAGAGTCACCTGTATGTGCAGTAGACTTTGCATGAATGAAAAAATCAACTTTTGTTAAGACACTGAGATTGAGGAATTCTTTGTTATTGCAGCAAGTCCTAGCCTACCCTGACTAACATACTCACCTATCTTTACCTCCTAGGTTTCCTTTTCTTATACAGGCAATTTCCCAGCCCCTACTCTTTAACTGGTGTTTTGTAAAAAATCATTTTCCACACACCCCTGTCATGAGTTTTGTCTTCTATAGTCAAGAGGTGTATAGTTATATGATTGCACATGGGCATGCGTGTATTTTTGCCACAACTATTCTTCCCTGACCTCTTTGTCCTACTCCTTTTTAAGAAAAATTTAAAATGTAAAACAAGACAAAAAGAAAAGATAAACATCTCAGCTCCCACCACCCAGTATTCACAATTATTAAAATTTTGTCACCTTTGCTTCAGAGCTTCCTTTTATAAATTAAATAAAACATTATGATCACAGTTGGCATGCTTACCTGCTCCCACTACCCTTTTTGGTCATAGTTGCTTCACACATATGCTCCTGCCTCATGCCTTCATGCTCATATGAATGTTGGGTGCTTCCCTGTGTCATTTGCATACTTTTACACACACATACACATACGTATACCCCATAGCTTGTATTTTTAATAAAGAATAACTGAACTTGATTTTTGACACAGAATTATATATTGAGATTTGCCACAGTGAGATATATATGAATCAATTCCACTTTCAATAGTCATTATGTGAGATACCACATTTTACTATCCATTTCTCTATTGATGGCTGTTGAGATTGTTTCCAGCTTTTCACTATTACCTTCAATATTGACATCCTTTCACATCCTTCCTAATGTCTGTGCAGGAGAGTTTTTCTAGGGAACATAAGAGGCAGAATTGTTGGGTCATAGGAATGTGGATTATCAGTTTTTCTTGATATTACCAAATGATTCCTGAAGAGACTGGACCAGTTTATATGATGGCACCTATTTCTAAAGCTTGCATTTCACACGCACATCTTTGCCCTGAGGCCTAAACCAGACAAAGCTACACATCTCTCCTTTAGGGAATCTTCTCAACTAACCACTCTTACCCCAGATGGTTATGTTTTATAATATTTTCAAGTTTTAAGCAGACTGGAGTGTAGCCTTCCTCCAACATGGACTCCTCTGTGCCCCCAGACACTCATCACCCTCCCTTGACTGCAGGCTTCCTTCTCTATAATCAACGCAGGGACCACTGCCTCTATCTTCTTAGAGGTACCATTTATCACTCACTCAGAAAGTATGTATTCAGGCACAGAGCAAAATCCTAGGAGGTGTGAACTTCTGTTGGTGCCTTTGAGGAACTTATCACAGCAACAATTAACAGCAGCTAGATTTTTATTAAGCTTTCTGTGCACCAGGCACTGTTCTAAGCATCTCTCATGGATGATTCTGTTTAATCCTCAAAATAACCCAAGGAAGCAGGGCCTCTTATTATCTCCTCTTAACAGATAAGAGAAATAAAACACTGAGAAGCCAAGAAATGGACTCAAGCCAACAAGTGTTGGAGCCAGAATTCAAAACCAAGTGCGACACTATGATCGCACTCAAGTTATCAAGGACCCTACAGCGAGGGTGCAAGCTGACACCCCCTGACAAATTTGAGATGTTTGGACACGAATGAGACCAGGGGGCGGCAGTCTTATGGAAGATGGTATCAGCCCTAAGACCATCCCCCAAGCAACAGGGAAGTACTGGTACCCCTAACCTCTCAGACAGTGACCAGATAAGGATGGCTCCTGCGGTGGCCAAGTCAGCCCAGGGACACGGGTGAGCAGTCAATGAGAGACATCATTCTGAGTGCTGCCAAGAGCAGGTCACTCAGATTGACTTCTGGTCCAGCCCACCCAAAGGCACTGGGCCGGTCTCTAAAGAAGGTGCTAACAATTGAAAGAAAGGCCCACGAGGGACCCTCTTCCAGAAGCTTGAAGGAAACCAAGAGGAGCACTCACTCTGCTTTGTGTCCTAATGGTGGAGTTTAAGGCAGGTGGGGAGAGCCTTCCTTCAGTGACTTCAAAGCTGTCAGAGCTAAACCAAGGAGATGTCACATCCCAAAGCAAGAGAGGAAGTAGAGTGGGAACCTCATGAAATTGCCAATGAAATATTCGTACACAGCAGAATACTTCCAATTTCATTTGTTCACTCTGGTTCAAGCTGGTCAGCAGCAGAGCAGTGGCTGTGGCCAGGAGAGTATAGGGTGACACAGTGGTCAGGTAAGTAAAAGGAGTAGACAGCAGCCAGCACAGGAGGGCAGAGGACAGATAGGGTCCACGTGCCACCCCAAAGAGTCCCTAAACCCAGAGGAAGGAACTCGCTGTGGCTGCAGCATCTCCCTGAACTGGAGGCCAAGGCCAGTATCCTGTGAACACTGTTCAGACCCTATCCAGAGCAACTGTGGCCTGGGAATGAGGGTTACACCAACATACAGGCAGAGGTGGCCAGCAATGCCAGGTACCCATGGCTGGGTGGTCACGGAAGACTTCTTGGAGGAGGTGGACACTGAACTGAGCCTTCAGGGATGGCTGGGAATTAAAACAAGTTCAGAGAAGAAAAGGTGAGGGCTGGAGGAATGTAAAATTCTATAGTATAGGCATTTTAAAATAGAGAAAGTCATAAAATAGTGTGGATACCATGATTCCTTTTTTGCCAAAAGTATATATGAATATACACATGTGCATACAGACATAAATATATTTATAGACTGATATAAGAAAGAATATATATTAAAATTTTAACTATCTTTTCATTATAGAGTGGTTTTTTATTTTCTTCTTTTTGCTTATCTACATTTTCTAATTGTTCTACAATAAACATGTATTACTTCTATAACATTTTTTTAAAGGCTAAGGAATAAAGGTTGCCCTAAGTCCTAGCACTGTGTAAGATGATCCATGTATGAAGATCTATCTGACTGTAAGTTAGAATTCTTTCAAGGTATTACAGAAATAGTGCACGCCACTAATTTGTACAGTTTCTAGTATATATAACACAAAGGTTTGTGAGCATGTACTCTGCATGTTTGATTCTATCTCCACAACTTGCTAGCTAGTAAAATGGAATAATGACAGTACGTACCTCTTAGACTCTTTATGAGGATTCGATAAGAGCACACAGGAAGCACCTGCCACGTGGGGCACACAACAGATGTCAGCTATTATTATTGGCTCCTCCCTTTCTCTCACTCTCATCTCTCTCTCTCTCTCTCTCACATACACAGACACACACACCCAGAACCTTATTCAAACACTGTTCCCAGCCATCCACGTGATGGTGTCATAGACCAACCAGGGCTTCTCAAGCGTTAATATGCACACAAATGACCTGGAGACCTTGTTAAAATGCAGGCCCTGACTTTGAAGGTCTGGGGTGGAGGCCAAGCTTCTGCCTTTCTAGCAAGCTCCTGGTGAAGTCCTGCTGCTGATCAGCAGGTCACAGTCTGAGACGTGAAGCTGGGGGTGAGTTAATGTCCCTTTTGGACTTCCAGTAACAAATGCCCTTATATGTGTCCAGATATAACCTACCCTGTGGACATCCTTCTCTGTTGGGTAATACCATGTCATCCTGTTCAGCAGGAAATATAAGCACCTACTGCTATGTGTGCAACCCTGTGCTGGATTCTGGAAAGTCAAGGTGTTTGTTCTAACACAGGACCCCTGACCTTAAGTAGCTTATAGTCAACATGTCAGCACACCTGCAGGCGGCCACTCAAAGAAGCCCATCCTGTGCACTGAGGGCTGCAGACAACGGATGAGAGCAAGACTCCAGGCTCTATGGTAAATTCCATAGAGAACTAAAGTCCAAATACTCTGAAATGGCGAGGATGAACACATGCTCTGGATGCAGGGTTGCACTAATGAGTCTTTAAAGTGAGAGTCATGTCTGCATGTATAAATACAAACTTCCATAGGAGTTTGTTGTGGTGTACTGTCAAGTTTTCATAGTTGCAGGCTTTTCTCATTCCTCACTGGTGGAGGAAGCACGCGTTGAGATATGGAAGTCATCTGGAACATAAATAAATAGGCAGGCTTGCACTGCACCACACCATTGTATCCGCTGTGTAAGGAACACGTTTGTCACATTTGGCTGCATTCTGTGGGACTTTCAGCTCCTGCTTTATTCCATTTGAAGATTATTATTTGCTATGGAAACAGTGATGTCATATTGATGTGGGTGGGGCTTGGGGCCGTGAATAGACACAAAATAGTTCATCCCACAGGGTGTGAGTTATTATTAGGGTTAGGAGTTCCCAGCTTGTGCGGGTCAGCCCTCCCAAGCCCTGTGTTTTGGGTGGAGCAGTCTGGCAAGCTGTGGGGTGGCCCGTTTGGGAGAAATGGCACAAGTGAATTGATGCAGGTATATTGGCTCTGCCGAAACAGGACAAGTCCTGCCTGCAGGGACGATGGAAGAAGAAGAGAGAAGCAAAAGTGATCAAATGTTAGAATAATTCCATAAATGGCTATTATTCTAGAAGCAAGAACTCTTTTTGGAAGTAAGGGATTTCTATCAAGTGCACACACTTTGGAATGGAAACTCCTGGAAAATTGGGGTTTCTGGGGGTCCTTGGAGTTGAGTGGAGCTGAAGTTGGCTGAAGCTGCCATGGGAAGCCATGGGCTGAGAGAGAGCCTTTAAGCCCAGCTCACAGGGAAGGGAGGTGTAAACAGGACGCCAACAATAGCAGCTATTTTTTGTCAGGTGCTAATTATGTTCTAGGCATTATAGCCTTTGATTCTCCCAATAAACCTATGCCATGAGTAGTGGTGCTAACTCCATCTCACAGACGTGGACACTGAGACTTTAGGGAGGGCCAGAACCTTGCCCAGGGCTGTAACAAAGTGGTGGAGCAAGAATTTGAGCCCATTTGACTCCAGAACCTACTTTATTAACCACCTTTCTATGTCCTTAAAGAAAAAGACAGAACAGGAACCTTACAGTTCCAATGTGTTCTGCCAAAACTGTTAGTTACCATGGATCCATGAAGTGCACATCATGGCCCAGTGACAGAAGGCCCAGCAGATCAGGGCCCTGGGGGTGCAGGAGAGTGACCAGGCTCCCTCTGCAGGTTTTCACTGGTGAAGGCAGTAAAATCACAGATCGGAGACCACAGTCTTCTGTCACACCACCGCCACCATTTATGGAGCTCCTCCCCAGCTCCAGGCCTGTGCCTCACAGCAACATTAAGAGGCTGGGACTATCAACTCCACTTGACAGATCAAGGAGACAGAGGTGTGACAGTCTCCAGGAATGCACTCGAAGTTGCTCTGCCCATAATGGGCCAACTCCTTTGGCCAGAAGGAGTCAGCTCTTGCCTGCTCTGTTCTACCGCACCCGGGCCAGAGGCCTGGTAACTGCAGGTGAGTGTGAGGCCACCAAGGACCAAGACTGTGACCTCGGCCATGCATGCTGGCCCACCGGGACAGTTTAGAGAGGTCTCATTTTTTTTTTTTTTTTTGGAGACAGAGTCTCACTCTGCTGCCCTGGGTGGAGTACAGTGGCGTCATCATAGCTCACTGCAACCTCGAACTCCTGGGCTCAAGCTATCCTCTCTCCTTGGCCTCCCAGAGTGCTAGGATTACAGGTAGGAGCCACCTCGCCCACCAGGGAGTTTTCTTTGACTACTGCCTTTGCCAAGGCTGATCGTAGGCTGAGGCCAGAAGAAGCTTCAGCAGCAGCAAGAGTGGGGAACCTGCAGCCTTCTGATTTCAAGATTGTTCTTTTTTAAGTACCAAAGGAGGCAAGAAAAGCTTCCTCCTTCTCTGCTGCACCCAGTTTAATAAAAGGATTTGTTCTGTAAAATTTGGATTCAGTCAGAAGGCCACAAGTGGCCTTAAGGCTGGAGGTTCCCTACCTCCAACACATAATTCACCTCTGTGTTTGTTCCACAAAGTATCACCGAGTGTCTCCCTTGTGCCAAACACTGGGCCTTCGGTGGGATCAGCAGGACCATTTGACCTGGGCCCACCTCGAGGGTGAAGTCTGGCCAGGATAAGGCCAACATCACAAGTGCTGATTTCACCTTATACTCATCCTCTAAGTCTTCCCATAGGAATTAAAACTTTAAAGAAAAAAAAATTCATAGCAGACACCACAGATGGAAAACCTCTGTGTAGAAGCTGCTGAGAAACCAATCCTCCCGTTCTAATGGCATCTGGACCTGAGAGGGAAAGGAAATTGACTCCACAGACTGGGGGCAGAGATTTTAGGAGTCGTGCAACCTGGTGATGATAATGGGTATTGCAAAAGTGCTTTGCAAATTCTGAAGTGATGCTTGAGTATTTGTGGGCTGCTCTTTTAATTACATAAACTACATATCTTAGAAAATATCCAAGAAATGAAGCTTAGGAACTAGAACAGATTAAGAGGAAAAAAACTTGGGATCATGTAACTGTTCAGAAACCCCAAAGCACACAATACCTTTATTTTTTACCCAGTCTCCAGGCAGCCCTAGTCACAGGATGTTGGTTTGAGGCCCAATTTTCAGGTTTCCTTTTAACTTATTTTCTTTCTGGAAGGCATACCCATCACCCTATGGTCCTCTGCCAACTCTGCCTCTCCACCCCTACCCAGCGCCATGACATATGTTTGCACAGGTCATATCCAGTACAACCACGAGGGGCGCCGTTCACATCAAAGTCTACATGGATCAGACCATTGGGTCTTAAACTTGGCTGCATGTTGCAAACGTTTGAGGGGACTTTAAACATTATTGATGTCTTGGTCCTTCCTTCAGATAGTCTGATTTAATTGGCCTGGATTGGGATTTTTTTTAAGCAGCTCAGGGTATTTTAATGTGCAGCCATGTTTGAGAGCCACTGCATTAGACTATGTGAGAATGGCACCCACTGGGGAGGTGTGGTATATAACCTCCGGAGCCCCTCAGATTGGCCCTGCCCAACCCAGTTGGTCTGACACGACCCCCAGTGACCTGAACTTGCTAGTAGGAGAAATCACAGACTAAATACATACTTCTCTGACTTTTATGTCATATTTTCCCTTGGGTTGGGCTTGGAGTTGAGGAGACTGTACTGAATCCTGATCCTTTGAGGAATCGCTTATACTTCCTGCATCCTTCTGAGGAATGAGGAAGAGGCAGGGGTCTAATCCTGCTGAAAATTGGGAATTTTTTCAAGCCTAGTTTTGGAGACTGCCCAACTCTGGTGCTTTGCCCAGGGTGAGCATACTGTTTTGATCGCCTGACTAAAAGAGTGATTTAAGCTCTCAGAAGAATCTGGCTCATTTCCCCGGGTACCTTGGTCATTCCCTGCTTGTAAATCAGCCACCTTTAGCAGCTGCATTTTATTCTCTCGGGCCACAAGGGAACTGTGTAGTTTTTTACTGAATTAGCAACTTAATTTTACCAAATATAGCTCTAATACCCCAAAGAAGTCATGGCAGCTCCCAAAGGTGTCTGGCTTCCCACTCTTCCCCTCCTCACCCCCCAAACTCAGGGAGCAAATTAAACTCTGGAAAATTCAAACTTATTAAATTACGGCCTCTGGAATGAACTTACTTTATTTTGCATATGTCAATACAATCAAATCCTGCCATACGAATTTAATGTCACTGTTTCCATAATGACTAACATTCTTCAAATGGGAAGATGGGGGAGACCAAAAATCCCACAAAAATCCAGCCAAGTGAGACAAATATGTGACACAAACAAGTTCTTGGTGTCAGGGTTTAGTCAAAATCTTGGCGATTTTTCAACTGAGATGCTCTGTAACTCGCTGATGCTCTCCTGCTGATAAGTGCATCTGTCCTTCTAAAATTACAAGTCAAATTTCTTTGGTCAGAGTCTTGCATCTGGCATGTGTATTTATATTTGGCATTTCTAAGTTAATAGCTTGGGTTCAGTAGAGGGATTCAAAATAAACCTTTTCTTTCTTTTCTTTTTTTTTTTTTTCTGAAAAGTTCCAAATTCTTGAGCAGATATTTGAAACCAGACTGAAAAGAGAAGGCAGGCAGGGGGTGGAGACTGAGGAACAAGTATGTAAGAGGCTGCTGGTTGCCCCCCAGTACCTATTCTACCTTTTTCCCTTCACAAGAGAACATCAACAAAAAAAGACTACATTTCCCAGACCCCTTTGCAGTTTGGTATGGCCATGTGACCAAATTCTGGTCAGTGAGGCAAAAGTGGTAGTATGGAACTTCCAGGAAGGCTTTCTTTTTTGTTTTGTTTGTTTTGTCTTATTTTGAATATAGATTCATACGTGAACAAACATGGGAATGCTTTCTTTAAGAGAGTTGAATCAGATGGAGGTGTGCCCCTTTTTGTCTGTTTTTCCTTTCTTCTGCTTAGAATATGGACATAATATTGGAGTTTCAGCAGCCATCTTGGACCATGAAGTGACTTTGAAGAGGAAAACCACATGCTGAATGAAGATGACAAAGCAGAAACGGAGCCTGGGCTGCTGATGACACAGGGACCAGCCCTATAATACCTACCGCCAAACTTCTTACGTGTGACACAGAAATAAACTCATCTTGTTTAAGTTAAAGTTATTTGTGGGTTTTAGTTACATGAAAACAAATATAATCCTAAATGATATGTTAGGATAAAACTGATAAAAAATAAAAAAGTCATTTCTCAAACTATGTTAGCACATTTTTGCTCATGTTAGTCCATCTGCTAGAGTGAAGAGCATTATTTGAAAAGGTGTACATAATTACTTCTTGTGCTCAGCAAGGTTAAGCAACTTCCCTAAAGTCACCCAGCCATTAAGTGGCAGAGCCAATATTTTAATTCAGCCTGTGCTTGTACTTCTTTCCCTATCAGGAGAGCATGAGTCAATAACTAGAGCTGACATTCACACAGCTCTGCCAAGTTTGCACAGTTTTTGATCACCACGTGTTATCAGGTTTAATCCTCACTAGGCTGTGAAATATTCAGGTCTGTCCTGAATCCATCCTAAACCCAAGGAGTGTGGTAGAGATTTGTTTATTCCAAAGCTGTTGCCCCGTACAGAAGCTGTCAGCCTTTGTGAGTGAGGCTTTTGGGTATCTCTCCTTCATCTACCTCCTACCCAGTCAATGGTAATAGATTTTGTGTAACAGAAGAGAAGAGATCGCCTGATTTTCCACAGAAAGTATGTTTGCTTAGAGGGTTTCACTTATCGGCTGGTTCCATGGACAAGGTTTGTTGACTTGCTACAACTATACTTGCGAATTCAGCCGGTTACTCTATCGATAGTAGTAGCACGAGAGAGCACTCAACACCCAACAACTGACATAGCCAATCAGGGACATTAGAGATGTCAACCCATCAAAATTCAGGAGAGGGAAGACTTTTGTTTCTTTGGGCCATTCTGGTTCAAGGAGAATGGGTGACAATGAAATTTACTCAGGAAAATTAAGTCCTGCCCCAGAAACACCAATTAAGTGACAAAGTTGTTTGTTTCTGTCGCCATACTGAGAACAGCCTGTTACCCTATGGTGGGGCCTGGGCAGATGTGTGAGGACAATGCTGGCCGATGGAGAGAGGTGGTTCCCTCCACGGCCCACAGGGTCTGGGGGCACATATGCCCCGAGCCTGGCTCACTGCCTGCCAATAGCTTGGGGTCTCTAAATGCTTGTTGCTCAAATAGTTGAACACACTTCTGAGTGCCTAGAATGCTAATCCTGAAGAATACTGTTTTTTCAGCATCACACATTAAGACATTGTTGACATGGGAATAGAATCCCATCTAAAAAATGCATAAGAAATAGTTATATAAGCCATATAAAGTTAGGTCCTTTGTGGTTGGTCTTGTACATCGCCACATTTAAAGGAAACAATAGGATTAGGTTCTGCTACATGTAACAAAAAAAATCAGAATAACAGTGGCTTAAGCAAGATTTAAAAGTTTATTTCTCTCTAATTTAAAAGAAGCCTGGAGCAGATGATCAGGCAGCATCACAGTCACTGGGGACTCAGACTTTTTTTAAAAATTTTTTTGCTCCATCTTGGTAACAAGTAGCCTCTATCCTCAAGGTCACCTCATGGTTCAAGGTGTCTGCTGGGCCTCAGCAATCACATACAAGCTGTACTCTTCAAGAATGAGGAAAAGCAAGAAATCAAAGAAAGGGATTTCCCCAGCTGTCTCTTCTCCAGGTAGGCTTCCAGGAAGCCACTTTCAAAAACTTCTGCTGACATCTGATTAGCCAGAACTTGTCACATGGCCAAACTTAGCTGCAAAGGCATCCGGGAAATGTAATGTTTTAACTGGCATGTTGCCACTACCACCCCCAATAAGGACAGCAAGCAATAGGGATGCCTCCCATCCATAGGACAGCAGTTCTCAACCTTCTTGGTCTTGGAAACCCTTTATGCCCTTACAAATTATTGAGGACCCCAAAGAGGTTTTATTTATGTAATATCTATTAGTATTTACCATATTAGAAATTAATGCCAAAAAATAGAAAATATTTGCTTATTCATTTAAAAATTTTAATTATAAGCCCTTTACATGTTGAATAACATACATTTTCCAAAACAGAGAGAAAGAGAGAAGAGTTTGACTTAAGTGGAGATAGCCAGATTCTTATAGCTGCTTCTGCATTTAATCTGTTGCAGTATGTCATTTTGGTTGAGTTCTATGAAGAAAATCTGGGCTCATGTAGATATGTAGTTATAAAATATAAAAGTGTTTTAAATGCTTTTTCAGGTAATTGTGGATATTTTTCTTTGATACTATACCAAAATTCATGTGGTAGTTATTTAAAGGCTGGTTGCAATGAGGAATCTGAAACCATACCAATAAATATTTTGTACTTGGTCACATTAAAATTCATTCATCTGTCTTGCATGAATGGACTTTTACCCACACATGATATTATATATTATGATATTATCTAATAGTCATGTAGAAAATATTCATTCACTGAGTTATGCAGATCTTTCAAATGTTGACACATTTCATTATATAATATTTTTCTTTCATCACATTTTTAAACACTACTACTGATCTCAGAAGAAAAGTCCACTTTTTGGAAGTTGTCAAGCTCACAGTGACAAATATAAGCTTTCAAAAATTCTTATTTTCACTCGAAAGGTTGAATGCTATCATTGGCAAGTCGTACCATCAGTTATTTCTCTTGAAGTGGCAGGCTTGCTTTGTTTAGTTTAGAGGAAATGTCTGCCAAATACACACATCTGGATAATTATGGTGCATCTGTCAGTCATGCTTTCAAGCAAAAATGGTGTTCCATGAAAACGCACCTAGTTCAGCTCGCAGCTCAACCCCAGAACTGCTTTCCCTCCAAGTAACATTCACAGCTGTGCACATGGCAGAAGCATGTTACATGTACTTCCCGCTTTGTCACACAGGCTATTAAAAAGATATGTACTCAAGGGTTGAGATTTAATAAAATTAGTAATTTTTACTGCTTCAATAGGTATTTTAAAGTGCAACTGGCAATTTTAATTTTTATTTTATTTTATTTATTTTTTTGCTGTGCGTGTGTAGCAGCGAAGAACATAATGATTGCTAGACAGTTTGATGCTTGTATTGGTTTCCTATACTAATGGCTGCTGTTAAAAATTACTAAAAATTGAGTGGCTTAAAACACCAGAAATTTATTCTCTCACAGTTCTGGAGGTCAGAAGTCTGAAGTCGAGGTGTTGGCGGGGCCACGGTCCCTCTGGAGGTTCGAGGGGAGAGTGTGTTCCTTGCCTCTTCTGGCCTCTGGTGGCTTCTGGCATTCTTTGGCTCATGGCTGCATCACTCCAATCTCTCCCTTTGTCTTCACATGGTCTTCTCTCCTTTTGTCTGTTAAATCTCCTTCTGTCTCCTTCTTGTAAGGTTACATGTGGTTGCATTAAGGACCCACCCAGATGATCCAGAATAATCTCCCCTTCTCCTTAAATTAATCACATCTGCAAAGACTCTTTTTCCAAGTAAGGTAACATTTACAGGTTCTACAGATTAGGACCTGGTATCTTTTGGGGGACATATATTTTTCAGTCTACCTTGGTGCTATCGCTTTGATTGGTGCTAAGGCACCAGCAGTTCGACTCACTATTGCTTTTGCAACATCAGTGCAAATGTCCACACAATAGAAAAAGTAAATAATGTTTTAGAATTATTTGATTAGTTTGGACTTGTAGAAAACTCCCCCCTGCAAAAAAAAAAAAAAAAAAAGAGTCCCAGGGACCTGTGGGCTGCACTTTGTTAACTGCTGAATAAGTGAATAGATGTTGGGTATACAAATAGAATTCTCTGCTACAGAAGCTTAGAAGGAAAGCTAGTCTTTTAGGCCCAGAAAATGGGTTTGCTTTGGAAAAATGGAAAAGGAAATATAAGACTCACCAGACTCAAATGATGGATAAAGTCACAGGATGACATCACTTTTTGGAGAAGAGGTTTCACAAGAGTTCTTTGGGATTCACAGAACCCCTGAAATTGTGGGGATGTGCTGGAGAGCTGTGGGGAGGGACCAGAGCTCTCCTCAGATTCTCTAAGAGCTCTGGTCCCTCCAGGAGGAAGGAACAACTAGTGTGGAGAGGAGCGCCAGGGTGTTCCGGAAGCCCCTCTCCCACAGGGAAACTGTGCAGACTTAATCCTGCAGCTCCTCCTTCCACTGAGAAACCAGCTTACTTAGGTTACTCTCAGTTTCACCTCTCAAAGTACAAAGGTGTTGGCTGGTCTGGAAGTGAATTACTGTCTGCCCTAAACAGTTTTTCAAGGTGTGGCAGTGGGGGCCGGCTTGGGGAGACAGACCCATGCAGTGATCTGACAGCGCTGTGTGTGAGGACTTTAGCAACAACAGGTGAGTGTCAACAACTCTTCATATATAGGACAGCTCTGTTCCCTCCCCAGAGATTTTGTGTATATGTGTCCATGTAAAAGTGTTATTCAGACCAGGCGTGGTGGCTCACGCCTGTAATCCCAGCACTTTGGGAGGCCGAGGAGAGAGGATCCCTTGAGCCCAGGAGTTTGAGACCAGCCTGTGCAACATAGCAAGACCCCGTGTCTACAAAAAAAAGTATTATTCATATTACAATGTATTTGTGTCCACATAGATGGATGTATCACATTTGTATCTGTGTGTCTTGTGTGTTTACCTATTATATATACAAGCAACAGTGCAATGAAAATTACTCACTCTAGAACTCAAGGAGATGAGATTAACAGTAGAAGTACATGGAGAGAGATCATTCTCTTTCTCCTTTATTCTAAAAAGAATTTTATGAACAGATAATATATGAGCATGGTAAAAAAAATTCATTAATTACAAGAAAGTGAAAAATGAGTCTCCCAACCTCCACCCCAGAAATAATTATTACCAATTCTTATGTATTCTTCAAGAGATAGTCCATATATTTGAAAAAATGAGTATATATAATACAAACACAAATATATGTACATATGTATATACACACACACACACACACACACACACACACACACATATATGTCCCCTTTTAAATTTGTTCTTTTAAACTAATGAATGGAAGGGTCAGAACAGGAAAATCTCTGTCTTCTTACACCTTGTCTATAAGCACAGATTCCAGAACATGTATCTGTTTGTGTCTATGATTTACGTGTGTAGGTTTTGTGATAGAGGGATAATTCTTTATTATAGGAACACTTCTGGAACCTAAAGAACTGATTTCCTTACTAGTTCATCTGGTAATTAATCTTCTTAAAAGCTCAAGACAAACAAAATTCCCTATCTGAGATCTTTGCGGTTTCCCGGAGGTAAGTAAAAGTCATTCTGGTGGAGTTGTGTTCACTTTCGGATTTGTCATCAATGCCTTAAGAATAATCCAGTAAAGGTGTATTTAGTGCAGCTCTCTGTGGATTTTATAACCACTGCTGACTGCTTGGGACATAAAACTCTTGATGATTTACAAGTTGTAAGTGGGCAAGAAATCCATAAATCACATGCTATAATAGAAGAGTGTGGGTGAATACACTCTCGCACACACATTTATACATATCCACCTTCAAAAGAAGAAAATATATTCATTTTTAATTCAAAAAAAATTGAGAACTTGTTGGTAAAAGGCCCACAGTCATGACCTCTGAGAGTTAAACTAAACCAGGTAATATTTTAATGTAGAGCAAGAGAATTTGCTCTTGTATTTCTTAAAGAGGAGACTCCGGTTCCAGGTTTTGAAATGTTCAAAGGGGTTTTTATGGTCCCTGAAGGAAAAAACAAAATTTTTTCTGAAAAGCTTTACTGTCCAAGCCAAAAATGTTGAAGATTGTCAAGGTTTTCTGATACTCCTGAAACTATTCTGCAACAGATAATTCTGAACTAAACAGTCACTTAAAGATCTCTTTCTCTTTTCATGTATTATTTTTTTCTAGGCCTTTGTTTAGGAAAATCTCTAGTAGTACACTAGAAGTAGAAAAAAATAAGTTTCTAATTCCAGGGAAGTACTAGAGTTTCAGGGAGCTGACAAAGAAGGAGAAAAATCTTGAAAAACATTTTTGTTTGGAAAGTGAAATTTAATAATTATTAATCTGCTGCCATGAATAGTTTGCCAACTGTCTGCCTCCCAAAATGTAGTATGAAACAGCTAGAAATTTAGGATGCACTTAGCAAAATACTAATCCTATTTGGATCTTGATCCAAACCGAAAAAGAAAAAATAAAATAGAGAAAGAGAGAGAGAGAAAACTATGAAAATTTAAACACTGGCTAGATACTTGATGACATTAAGAAATTATTATACATTTTTTAGGTGTAATAATGGTGTTCTAAATTTTTTGAGTCTTTATCTTTTAAAGATACACAACAAAATATTTTAGGATAAAATGATTTGACAGCTTGGATTTGTTTTTAAAAAAGACAGTTGGAGAATTGTGAGTGGAGGTATAAATGAAACAAGATTGGCCATGAGTTGATGATCATTGAAGTGGGATGATGGCTACATAGGGTTTCACATATAGGCACACCTTGGAGATATTGTGGGTTCAGTTCCAGACCACAGCAATAAAGCAAATATCACAATAAAGCGAGTACATGTAAAAGTTATGTTTACACTGTACTTTAGTCTACTAAGTATGCAACATTGTGTCTAAAAAAACAATGTACATACCTTAATTTAAAAATATTTTAGGCCGGGCGGGGTGGCTCACGCCTGTAATCCTAGCACTCTGGGAGGCCGAGACGGGTGGATCGCTTGAGGTCAGGAGTTCGAGACCAGCCTGAGCAAGAGTGAGACCCCGTCTCTACTAAAAACAGAAAGAAATTATCTGGCCAACTAAAATATATATATATACAAAAAATTAGCCAGGCATGGTGGGGCATGCCTGTAGTCCCAGCTACCCGGGAGGCTGAGGCAGAAGGATCGCTTAAGCCCAGGAGTGGGAGGTTGCTGTGAGCTAGGCTGACGCCACGGCACTCACTCTAGCCCAGGCAATAGAGTGAGACTCTGTCTCAAAAAAAAAAAAAAAAAAAAAAAAATTTTATTGCTAAAAAAAGGCTAACAATTATCTGAGCCTTTAGTGAGTCCTATCTTTTTGTTTGTGGAGGGTCTTCCCTCGATGGTTTCTGTGACAATTTCTTAAAGTAAGACAACAGTGAGGTTTGCCACATGAATTGACTTTTCCTTTCAGGAAAGATTTCTCTGTAGCATGTGATGCTGTTTGATAGCATTTTACTCACAGTAGAGCTTCTTTCAAAATTGGAGTCAATCCTTTCAAACCCTGCCACTGCTTTATCAACTAGGTTTATGACATATTCTAAATTCTTTGTTGTCATTCCAACAATATTCACAGCATCTTCACCAGAAGTAGATTTATCTCAAGGAACCATCTTCAGCCAACAAACATGAAAAAATGTTCAGTATCACTAATTAAAACCACAATGAGATATCATCTTACTCCAATTAGAAAGGCCATTATTAAAAAGTCAAAAAACAATAGATGTTGATGCAGATATGGTGAAAAGGGAACACTTACACACTGTTGGTGGGAATGTAAATTAGGACAACCTATATGGAGATGGGTTTGGAGATTTCTCAAAGAACTAAAAGTAAATCTACCATTCAGTCCTGCAATTCTGCTACTGGATATCTATGCAAAGGAAAAGAAATCATTATATCAAAAAGATAGCTGCACTCATATGTTTACTGCAGCATAATTCACAATCACAAAGATACGGAATCAACCTAAGTGCCCATCAACTGATGAGAGGATAAAGAAAATGTGGGGTGTGTGTGTGTTTATATACGTATGTGTATACCTCCCTGGGCTCAAGGGATCCCCCTACTGCAGCCTATTGAGTGGCTGGGACTATGGGTGCCCATCATCACACCTGGCTAATTTTTCCATTTTTTGTAGAGATGGGGTCTCTCTCTTGCTCAGGCTGGTCTCAAACGCCAGATCTCAAGCAATCCTCCCACCTTGGCCTCCCAAAGTGCTAAGATTACAGGCGTGAGCCACCACCCCCAGCCAGCCACCACACCTGGCCCACAAATGTTCTTAATGGCATCTAGGACAGTGAATCTTTTCCAGAAGGTTTTCAATTTACTTTGCCCAGATTCACTAGAAGATTCACTATTTATGACAGCGGTAGCTTTATGAAATGTATTTCTTAAGAAAATAAGACTTGAAAGTTGAATTACTCCTTGATCCATGGGCTGCAGAATGGGTGTTGTGTTAGCAGGCATGAAAACAACCTTAATATCTTTGTATATCTCCTTCAGAGCTCTTGGGTGACCAGGTGCGTTGTCAATGAGCAGGAACATTTTGAAAAGAATCTTTTTTCTGAGCAGTAGGTTTCAACAGTGGGCTTATAATATTCAGTAAACTGTGATATAAACAGATGTGCTGCCATTCAGACATTGTTCCATTTACAGAGCACAGGCAGAGTAGATTATATTTAGCATAATTCTCAAGGTTCCTAAAATTTTTGGATTAGTAAATGAGAATTGGCTTCAACTTAAAGTCACCAGCTGTATTAGCCTCTAAAAAGAAAGTCAGTCTGTCCTTTGAAGGTTTGAAGCCAGACATTGACTTCTCACTAGCTAATGAAAGTCCTAGATGACATCGTCTTCAAATAGAAAGCTGTTTTGTTTACGTTGCAAATCTGTTGTTTAGTGTAGCCACCGTCATCAGTGATCTTAGCTGGATCTGGATAACTTGCTGTAGCTTCTACATCAGCACTCGCTGCTTCAACTTGTACTTTTATGTTACCGAGATGGTTCTTTCCTTAAACCTCATGAACCAACCCCTGCTAGCTTCAAACTTTTCTTCTACAGCTTCCTTTTGTCTCTTTAGCCTTCACAGAATTGAAGAGAGTTAGGACCTTGCTCTGGATTAGGCTTTGGCTTAAGGGAATGTGGTGGCTGGTTTGATCTTCTGTCCAGAACACTCAGATTTTCCCCATACCAGCAATAAAACTTTTTCACTTTCTTATCATTCATGTGTTCACTGGAGTAGGACTTTTAATTTCCTTCAAGAACTTTTCCTTTGCATTCGCAACTTGGCTAACTGTTTGGTGCAAGAGGCCTAGCTTTCCACCTGTCTCAGCTTTCAACATGTCTTCCTCACTAAGCTTAATCATTTCTAGCTTTTGATTTAAAGTGAGAGACCTGTGACTCTTTCTTTCACTTGAACACTTAGAGGCCATTGTAGGATTATTAATTGGCCTAATGTCAATATTCTTGTGTCTCAGGGACTAGGAGGCCCAAGAAGAGTGAGAGAGATGAGAGAAGGGCCGATTGGTGGAGCAGTCAGAACACACACAACATTTATCAACTAAGTTTGCTGTCTTCTATAGGCACGGTTCATAGCGCCCTCAAACAATTACAATAGTAATATCAAAGATCACTGGTCATAAATCACCATAACAGAAATAATAATAATGAAAAGTTTGAAATAGTGCAAAAATTACCAAAACGTGACATAGAGACAAGAAGCGAGCACATGCTGTGGAAAAAATGACATTGATGGGCTTGCTTGATACAGGTTTGCCACAAGCATTCAATTTGTAAAAAAATGCAATATACGGGAAGTGCAATAAAGCAAAGCATGATAAAACAAGGTATCTCTGTACTATTTTCTCTACTCCTATATTTGTTTGAAATTTTTCATAATGTAGAAACAGCAAAACAGCTAACAAGCCAGAACCGCTGTTTATTATCTGTTTGAAAATGTTTTCATGGATTCATATCACATTTGTTGTCCAACAGAAACTGAGCACTGCTTGCGTCAAGGGCCCCAAATGAGGCACTTTGTTGAGTGACACATGAGCTGTAGCCTGTCCAGAGAGTGCAGATGGTGGCAGGCGGGGACTGCCCTGAGATCTAGACCATACCAGCCTTGTTGACGTGTGGGGGAGCATCTCTCTCTAGGTTGGTGAGAAGGGTCCACCTCTGGGTTATTGTCAGGAGCTTGTGTTTGGGGGACCAGCCCCCAGCAGTGTGCAGCTTCGGTGCAATCCTAGTCCCCCATCCAACAGGAAACAAGGCTGAGATGAGCCCCAAAGGTCTGAAGCTGAAAGCAGACACCCAAGGCCAGCTCTTCACAAACAAGAGGCTTTATTTTTATACTGTACTGAAAAAAAAATTTTGAGAAGAGCATTTCAAGGGCTCGTTTTGTAGCAGAGAGCCACGTGGTGAACTTGAAACTTAGACCCACACCTGGCTCCGTGGAGCAAAAGGGGAGGGGAGTGGGACCTCTGGGAAGCTCTACCTCGGAAAGGCACTTCCCAGAGGGCAGTGAAATGTAGAGCCTCTTTGCACAAGGCATCCACCCCTCTGACGGTCTAAAGGAAGAAAGAAAAAGCCCTAAGAGCTTGTGAAAGCTTCTTCCCCTTGGCGTCTGGACCCCATTTCTCAAACCTGGATAATCCCTTTTCTTCTGCTGCAGCAAAATCATCAGCTGTTACCAGTCTCTCGAGCCAAAAGGCCCAGCCCACATTGGCTCCCAGGAGATGTTTCCAGATAATAAGTTATTAAGAAGTCTGTTTCCTTTAACTAACAAGACCTTCTAGCTTTACTTTGAAATCTGTGTAGATCTCCTGAGCGAGCCCACCCACACGGGCCCCACGGAGGGCTGAGGGTGGAGGAGAGGGTAGGGATGGCTCACGGGGTTCTGGTCACTTCCCTCTGAGCTTGGCCAGCAAGGTTAATATTGTATCAGTACATGTCTTCTGGGGTTTGCCCTAACCCATGAGTGTTCAGAATCTGATCACAGCTCCCCGCTCATTAAAAATACTTCCATGGCTTCCTAATTACTCTTCAGACAAAGCCCACAATATTTGACAAGACTGACAAGGTTGACAAGGGCTCGCAGGTTCTGGCCGAGACACTGAATCTTCAGGCGCCTGCCCAGAGCCAGGGCTTCTTTCTCCATCAATAATCTAAGGGGATAGAGCAGAGCCAGGAGAACTACTCACTACCCCAGATCCATTCTTCACTCTTCACCCTGATAAGATACCGAGTGAGCGAGTATATAAAGGCAAATAGCTTGCAGCTCAGTGGCTCAAGCCTGTAATCTTGGCACTTTGTGGGGGCAAGGCGGGAATTGCTTGAGGTCAGGAGTTCAAGACCAGCTTGAGCAACATAGGGAGACCCTGTCTCTACAAAAAATACAAAACCTAGCTAGGTGTGGTGGTGCACACCTATAGTCCCAGCTACTCAGGATGCTGAGGCAGGAGGATCACTTGAGCCCAGGAGTCTGAGGTTGCAGTGAGCTATGACCATGCCACTGCCCTCATGTCCAGGCAACAAAGCAAGACCCCTGTCTCAAAAAAAAGAAAAAAGAAAAAAAGAAAAGATGAATATCTGGACAAACAAACCAGAAACTCTGTGAGGAATGTGTGTCCTTGCTGGTCAGAGAGACTGAGTAGGGACCCGGTTGGTGGCAGGGGGGGTCCAGAAGCCACTCACTGGTCTTCCCATCATGTTGGCTCCTGAACTTCAAACAGACATAAAGAAAGCGTGGTGGGTGGTCTCAAAGCAAGAAAGCTGGTGGGTGTAATTTCTTTGGTACTAGAAGATGGCTCTGTTTGAGGGCTGTAGCTGCAGGGAAATACAATTTACACGGCCTGCAAGATGCCTCCCACATGGGGCTTTGCCAGGCCCCCCTCCCGAGAGAGCTGTCCTCTCATCTTTGCCTATCAGACGACTACTGTTCCCTTAGCTCCCAGCACAGTCTTCCCAGGGCGACAGGCACAGTGGCTTGGCTGTCCCTGAGAACAGTACTCCCTGGGATTATGCGAGGTGATAGCCCCGTCTTCACTTCCCAAGCAAGCTTTGCGACCTTTGAGGAGTCCAAATCCCTCTTAGGGCTCCAGGACCCCTCACTGGTATCAGAAAAATTAGTAGACAACTAATACAGATAACGAATCAGTGTCTGTTTCCCCCTCTCAACTATTAATAGAAGTTCTGCGAGGGCAGAGCCATATCTGCTCTTTTGTTGCTTTTGTTTTTCAGTTACATTTCCACTTGATGGCTCTGGCCCTGACACAGAGTAGATGCTCAATAAACAGATGCTGAATGAGTGAACCAATTCCCATTTTCTGACTCCCGACTGTTGCAGGCCCCACTCGCACCTTGAGCGCCTGAAGCCATTGGCCCTGAAGCACTGTCTCTGGGAGCACACAAGGCCTCTATGTTAGCGCTTTTTCTCTGACTTGGGACAGGAACGTCCTTGGAACAGGACAAACTGGCTGTCCTGCCCTCTCCAGCTTCCACACGCAGAGCCCTTCCTGACATCTCTTTCTCTTCAAGCTACGTTTATGTTCACTGTAGCCCCAACCCATGAATATACAATGGTGAGTTGGAGGGGAGAGGGAGGAAAAGGCGTGAGGGGCCCAGAGTTTCATTTGCCAGTCAGCATCAGCCAGGAGACCGGGGTCTCAGGGCAGCTTGCATATAAAGCTAGTTTCTGTAAGCTGAGTCGAATTTACCCATCATCTTCCGGCATCAAGCATGAAAATGAATATAACAAAGTTTTGTCCCTAAGACATAATATAAATCACAACAATAATATGCCAAGCTTATTTCACACATATCCTTGGAAAACTACATACTTCCGATAAAAATGGGTAAAAATCATTCCATATGCAAACATGGTACCAAAATATCAAAGAATCGCTAAATCCCCTGTCTTCTTTTGGGATGCATCACCCTCACCGTGAGTGACCTTCCCTTTGTGGCCTAGAGAAGATATTTTCTTTTGAAACCTAATGGTTTTAAATTGTCTCTTTGAAGTCTGTGAGTCTGTTCCAGTTGTTTATTGCACAGTCCACACTCGGGGAAATTAAAAACACCAAAGCTTTTTTTATAAACAAGGTGAGCTTCTCTGAACTGTAAAGCTTGTTTTCATAATTCATGATTTCCCAGGTGTTGACACGGCAGCTCTGCTCTAACTCGGCAGACCTACGGGTGATCGGGGAAGCCTGTATTCCGTGGGCTACAGGCCCAGTTAGTTCATGCCTGGCACAGGCCCCAGCCTGGGGGCACCAAGAGTCCCCCCATCCCCTGTGCCCCCATGCACATCATACATCAAGCTGCAGCCACCAAGAGTCACTATGTCTCAGTGACAACTTAAGGATTTATTCATATCATTATCCTATTACTATTTATTTTGTATAATTTAGCCAGCTATCCAACTACTCTAACAGGAGACATTCTTTATTTTATTTCATTGTATTCATTTATTTATTTATTTGCAGCCTTAAAGATACCGAGAGTTCTCAAGACAGACCCGATAGCAACCAAGTTGTTTGGGCTGTATGAGTCTACTGTTCGGCCAAGGACAGCCACTGAGAAACCTGCAGTGGAACCTGTTTTGTCTTCCTGCTTCCTTCCCACCTCCACTCTCACCCCTGTGCAGACTCCCAAAGCCTCAGAACTAGTGATTTTTCCCTTAGCTGCTGGAATTAGATTTTTCTTTTCTTTTCTTTTTTTTTTTTTTTTTTTGTAGAGACAAGGTCTTGTTATGTTGTCCAGGCTGGTCTCAAACTCCTGGCCTCAAGAGATCCTCCCGCTTCAGCCTCCCAAAGTGCTGGGATTCCAGGCACGAGCCACAGCTCCTGGCCCGAAGTTAGAATTGAGACCCCAGTGCCTTCCATTAGGGAAGGGGGTGGGAGGAGGATAAACAGGTGAGAGTCCTGCTCCTGGACCTCACGCAGGAGATTTCTTACTGGAGGGAAGTTGAAACTGTACCAGAGGAGAACTTTCCCAGCCCAGCCTAATTTTTACCAATCTGAGACACTTCCCCTTCCCCCCAGGCTGCCTGGGCTGCTCTGCTGCCTAACTTTGGAAGGTCACAGTGTAGAACTCCAGGTCGTCAGGTAACAGTGACTTAAACGCTTGCTCCCTCGGCTTTAGTCACTAGCGACGGAAGGAGTCTATCTCCTCATAGCGGGGAGGAGGGGGGCAGGCACAGGCCTCCTCTTCCAGCTGGGACTCTGGCAGCTGAGCAGCACCAGGGCTGGGCCTGAAATGTGAGCAGAAAACACAGATGTGTTACAGCCCCAAGCGCCACCGTCCCAGGCAGCAGGCCCGGAGGAGATTCCCATTCCCCCACCGCCTTCCTCATAGACCACACACAGCCGAAGACCGTGACCAGCAGCTAGCAGGCGTGCACCCCGCCACACACACAGCATACCTGCCATTCCCACCGTCCACGGAGGAAGGGCAGTCCTCGTCCTCCACGAACGCGGCGTTCCCTTGAGGGTAGATGGTGTAGTACTGAGGAGGACTCGGTGTGGCGGCCGCTGCCCCTCCAGTGGGTATGAGCCCACAGGGGCTCCCCATGGGCTGCAGGTAGGGGGTGTTCATCCCCGGCGGCTCTTGGGCACCATAAGGAGGAGGGATGTACTGCACCACAGTGGCCCCGTGGAAGGTGATGGGCTGGTTGATGCCAGTGAAAACAAACGATTGTCCCCCCGGTGTCTGTTCCGCGTCCAGGGCCCTTTCCTCACTTTCTTTGCACAACTGGCAGGAGAGCATTTTGAACTTGCACACAGCAATCAGGATGAACGTGCCCCCGACTGACAGCAGGATGGGCCCGAGCAGCTGGGTCCATTCAAAGTGGGAGACACCTTGGTATTTGATCCAGCCCATGACGGTGAACGTGATCCCCACCAGTCCCAGAAAGATGCCTGAGAAGAGCAAGGTGGCCCCCGCCTTGTCGTCATCGGACACCTGGATGTCAGCGGTACTGGGTGTGTAAGGAGTGACAGAAAACACGTTGATAGGGAAGTCCTCCAGATGGCTGCTGCCCTGCTCCATTGCTCCGCACACGGGTGCTGGCTTCTTAGAGGGGAAGGGATTGTGAGGGCCGAGGAATCACAGGTCTGGGTTAGTTACAGGAGAACTTAGGGCTTCTGTGGTTAACAGAGTGTAACAGGCAGAGGGCTGAACTTTGTTTAGAAGAATAAAGGTCTGAGAAATGAAGCCTGAAGTTTTCTCATATATTGTCAACAAGTGGAAATCTTTGTTTTGCAAGCCAATGACAAAGTGTCTCTCTAAGTCACATTCATTCATTCAAAAATTGCTTACTGAGCCCCTCTTATTCTAGGAAATGCTTTTCCATAGTCATTTAAGGCAGCAGTCCTCAACCTTTTTGGCACCAGGGACCGGTTTCATGGAAGACAATTTTTCCATGGATGGGGCAACAGGGGGGATGGTTTTGGGATGATTCAAGAGCATTACATTTATTGTGCAGTCAAACCTCTCTGCTAGTGATAATCTGTATTTGCAGCCACTCCCCAGCAGTAGCATCACTGCCTCAGCTCCACCTCAGATCATCGGGCATTAGATTCTCATACGGAGTGTGCAACCTAGATCCCTCGCATGCACAGTTTACAGTAGGATTTGAGCTGCTATGAGAATCTACTGGTGCTGCTGCTCTGATAGGAGGCGGAGCTAATGCGGTGATGCCAGCGATGGGGAGTGGCTGTAAATACAGATGAAGCTTCCCTGGCTGGCCCATCACTCACCTCCTGCTGTAGGCCCTGTTCCTAACAGGCCACAGACCAGTACCTGTCCACGGGCCGGGGGTTGCAGACCACATATTTACGGCACTACTGTAAGGCCCTGTTTTTGTCCTACCAAAATCAGCTTTGTAGAATTGGCAGAGCTGCCTCCTGGGCCTCTAAAGGTGAAGGTGGCCCTTGATGTACCCACCATGTGCTCGGGAGCCTGACCTAATTTTCCGGCTGGATCAGCTCATTAGAAATAGGTGGACACATATTTCTTGACTGTGTGTGTCCCTATCCATGTCAGGAGTCCCTAGCTGTGATGATACTTAAACTTTAATAACAGTTCTCGAAAAGCTTTGAAGCCCTGTCTTTTCTGGTCAGCCCATGTGCCTTTTGCTTTCCGCATTTGGGGAGTAATTCTAGCCTGGAAGAGGAAAGATGCCATAGGAAAACTTTCTATGCACCACATCACTGGCAAAGGTTGAATAAGCACCAGGTGTGACCTGGTTTGCCTGGACACACGCTTCAGACCCCCTCTCTGTGGTGGCCACACAGTTCCTGGTCTCCAAAGTAAAACAAACAGCTGCTCTGTTTTGCAACCAAACCCAAGCTGATTTAGAGAAGATAGTTTGATCTTCAATGACATTATCTGTCATTCATGACTATAAGAGCTTCCAAATAGCCCCACAAATTTCCTCCTCCACAGAATAGTAATGGTAGCCTTCTTTTTTTCCTAGACAGATTTTATCCAAGCAGACGTCCCTCTGCAGCGGTTAGATATTACGTCAGCTCCCTTTTCCAGAATTGAGAGAGCTACTCCCTTGCCCCAAGGCAGGGCTTCCCAAACTTCCCTTGATGATAAAAGTTACCTGAGCCACCTTTTAAAAGGGCACAATCTGAGCTTCCAACTCAGACCAACAGAACCAACATACCCAAGGGAGAGGGTGAAGGGCCCCAGGTGATTGGAATCTTAGGAAATCCTACCCCAAGTTAATCCCAAATGTTTCTAGAAGACCAAGAGACATTTTTCCCCTGCCACAATGCCTCTCCCTTTTACAGGACAAGGCTGTCATCTACATCCCCTGCCAAACAGATGAGAAAGCAGGCAGGTAACCCCTGAAGTATCCTCCAGGCTGTGCCCTCAAGCAGTAGGGCTGGAGCCACCTTGCTGTAGGAACGGGCTGCCCTTTTCCCACTGAGCTAGATCAGAGATGCAGGAAAGCCAGCTTTCTCTTCAGCCATAAATATGTGGTCAGCTATCCTGACATTCTTCTCAGACTCTTAACCCCTAAATTAACAGTCAAAACAATCCCTGACATTTAGGAAAAAGCTAGGCCTCAAAACTGTTCTTCTAAATCACAAATGCTTCCCATTTGTCTTTAGCTACATTTGCTTACAATTAAGAGAGTCACCAGGAACTGAGAGAGCAGGGGAGAGAGGTCGTCCGGTAAACACCCAAGAATGCAAAACTGGAATGGCTGTCAGAGCAGAAAGGTCAGGAAGTTCCCTGGTGACACTTTTAAGGTCATCTTGACTCAGCTGCTTCCTCCAAAAGTTCCAACTCTGTCTATACAGTAAATAGCTATTAAAAAAAAAAAAAAACAACCCTAAGCTGAACTCAACATCACATTAAAAGGATTATACTAGTTGGGTGTGGTGGTGAGCGTGCCTGTAGTCCCAGCTACTCCGGAGGCTGAGGGGACAGGATCTCTTGAGGCTGCAGTGAGCTGTGATCACAGCGCTGCACTCCAACCTAGGTGACAGAGCGAGTTGCTGGCTCTAAAAGAAAGAAAGAAAGATAGAGAGACAGACAGAGAAACAAAGAAAGAAAAAAGAAAGGATTATATATCATGTCCAAATGGGATTTATTCCTAGAATGAAAAAATGGTTGAACACACACAAAAAAATCCATCTATGTGATGCACCACATTAACAGAATGAAGGAAAACAAACAAACAAACACACGATCTCAATTGATGCAGGGGAAAAAAGAGCTAACATTTGCTGGACACTTACTGCAGACTAGTCACAATTCTATAAACATTTAATATACATGGTATCATTTCATCCTTTTAACAACCACGTTACAGTCAAGAAAACTATGCTGGTTATTAAGCTATTATGACTCAGCTCCAAACCTACCGTTCTATACCTGGCTTTGGGTGAGACATTGCAAAGTACACTTTGCCTTTGCCAGCTGGGTCCGGCAGGGCTCTGCCAACAGGGGCTGCTACAGGGAGCCGGGTCGGTGGGAGGAAGGGGAAAGCAGTTACTGTTTCCTACTCTGCCTCCTGTTATCGCCAGTGTCATTCCAGCAGCAGTTCTTCATCCTGGCAGGAATGGTTCATTCCAGTTTCCAGACCCCACCCCCCAATCGGCCTCACTGTGCCCCTTCAGAGAAACCAGCACCAGCCAGACAGTGCCCCTCCTCAGAGGTTCTTTATCCAAGCTCCTGAGATGCCACACCAGCTGGGCATCTCTCTACACAGACGTTCTCTACACAGAGAGCTGGATCCCAGCTCCGTAGAAGCCCTTCTCCAAGCTTCTGCACTCTGATAGAAATCCAGCCTCTTCCCTTTGATCCCCCAGCCCGTGTTTGCTATCTCTGAGTTACCTCAGTGGTCGCTTTTTGCCTTTTCAGTCCTCCAATACCCGTTTAGCTAATTTCCTGTATCAAATCCTCTCTATTAAAATAACTTTCTGTTTCCCCTACTGGATCCTGACTGATATGGGAACAGACCTACAAAGATTCTGGAGTTGGTTTGGTCGTATTCTTAGCCTCCAATACAATCCTGAGCTCGTTTGTCAATGAAAAATGGGGTATTAGTAACCTTTGGCATGAAGTGGCATCAAAATTAACAAGAATATTACCTGTGGTAGGCTGTGAAGTGCCTAGCGGAGCAGGTACTTTGGGGACCAATTGGCTGCTACAGTTAATCATTACGACAGTAATGGTGGATTGCAAGGACTATGGGATGGGATGGCTACTTCTGAGGGCCCTGGAATACTTACAAAAAGAAAAATAACCAGCTCAGGTCTTTAAACTCTCAGCTCAAGTCATGGTCAGAGAACCAGATTTTCCATGGTGGTCCTACAAGAATCTTGTATCTTATATTTGCAGGGATGAATCTCCAAAAATCAAACAAAATTTAAATAAATCTCTTTTCATATCTATTTATCTATATCCTATGGTTCTGTTTCTCTGGAGAACCCTAATACACAATGATGCTTGAAGTGTCTGTGGTAAATCGTGATACTACGTAGAGCCTCCAACAAGCACACATAGGAGAATCACAGTACAGGGTTTCAGAGGAAATCCATGCTGCCTTTGCAGGTAGCTATTCTGCTTTTGAGAAATAGCTCATGATTTGTTACTGAGCCCTGGCAGAGACTAAACGCTTCACCAGGGGACATTGAATGACCCCTTAGCTGCCCATCATGAACTGGGTATATCTGACCCACAAAACCACAAGTTTGTGCCTGCACAGAGGTGATTCATCATTAAGTGGAAATGACATTTAAGGACGTGGGAATAAGCAGCTCCAGAATTACAAGTGACTACAAAAACAGATGGCTCAGACCCTTACACTTACTCATGCTGCATTGTGTGTTCTCCAGCAACCCAAACCTATGGTCTAACGTGGAATTCCTGACTAGCTGACTGAGGAGAAAAAAAAACTCAAGCCTAATGTGTACGTTATTATGCATACAACTGGACTGCTGCAGCATTGTAACATCAATCAGGAACATCCCTGAAAGACACTGGAAATAGAATAAAATAGAGATCCTAGCAAGCATAACTTCAAGCAGTGTATTTGGTTGTCCACTTTGAGCTGAGAGAGGCCAGAAATACATATCCACGTGGATTCATAGGCAGTGGTGAAATGTGTGGCTGGGCTTCAAGGACTTAAAAGGAACAAGATTGGAAAGTTAGTAGCAGGAGGTCAGGTGAAGGGGCATGAGTCTATCTCAAAGTGGCCACCAAGTGCAGAGGTAGTTGTGTTCCATGTGAAGGCTTACCCAAGGGCATCAGCCATGGAGGAGGTGCTTTTTAGTGAGGTGAGCAAGCTGGTGTGTCCCGTGGATATCTGTCCGTCTTCGCCCCCAGACTTCCCAACATTTGTTTAATGAGCCCAAGTATTAATACAAGGCTACTATGATGAAAGGGATGAAGGCTACGCATGAGCTCAGAAAAACAGTAGCCAATCTGGCTACCGTCACTATCGTGTACCTACCCTACCAAAAGCAGAGATGCCGAGCCCTCAATGTGGCACCATTCCCTGAAGATAGCAGCCAAATACCTGATGGCAGCTTGATTGCACTGGACTCCTTCCATCAAGGAGGGGGTGGTAATTTGTCTTTACGAAACTAAAGACATATTCTGACATGGAGGTTCCTTCCCCGCCTTGAATGCCCCTACCAGCACCATCATACATGGGCACAGAGAATGCCTCATTCACCCTGATGGTATTCTGCACAACATTGCTTCCGACCAAAGAACTTAGTTCACAGCAAAAGAAGTACAGCAATGGTCCTATGCTCATAAAATTCGCTGCTCTAACTACATACCCCATCATCCAGAAGCAGTTAGCCCAATAGAATGGTAGAGTGGCTTACTGCGAGGAGGTATCACTCTGAATGGATAGTGTCTTAGGTGGGCTTCCTAGAAATGGACTCTGAGACGGTGATTTGAACGCAGTGGATTTATTGGGGAGTGCTCTAGGAAACAATGCCTGATGGGACTGAGAGTGGCAGGATTGGGCAAAGGGAGAAGTTGAGCTACAATGCAGTTGCAACAGAGGCCGCAGCAGATCGCTCAGGTTGTTCTGGAGCTTGGATGCCGCTTAAAATTGTTCCAAGTTGAGGCTCGGGTGCCAGGCCTTTGTGGCCCCTTATCACCCAGTCACTGGATACAGGCTGCCCCCTTGGTCAAGCTGGCTGCCTTCTGGCTGAGGGCAACGCCCAGAGAGGAGTGTAGCTGTGAACTATCAGCAGGCAGCACGTGTGGTAGCTGGGGGAAGGAGGGCCTCAGTCCTAAGAAACTCTGAACCGTACTCCACAGCACCCGCCTTAGATGTGATTCCACTTGAAGGATAGAGTATGTGATTTGAACCAGCAACTAACATACCAAATAATCTAGTTCCATTATTTTTTCTAGCTCTCCTTCAACTCTGACCTAGGTGGTCTTAGTCTTGTTCCACCAAGGGACACAGCCATAGGAGATTGAGGCTGCCACTTGCCATTTTAAGCTCCTCGTGCCACTGAACGAGCAAGCAAAGAAGGAGTTGATTTTGTGGCTGGGATAACAGATCTTCCTTGCCAAGAGGAAATGGGGCTGCTGCTACATAGTGGGAACAGGAAGGACCACATTTAGAACTCAGGGATTCTCTGGGACCTCACTTCATACTTTCACGTCTAGTAAAAGTTAAAGGCAAGGCCGGGCGCGGTGGCTCACGCCTGTAATCCTAGCACTTGGGAGGCCGAGGCGGGCGGATTGTTTGAGCTCAGGAGTTCGAGACCAGCCTGAGCAAGAGCGAGACCCCGTCTCTACTAAAAAAAATAGAAAGAAATGATCTGGCCAACTAAAAATATATATAGAAAAAATTAGCCGGGCATGGTGGCGCATGCCTGTAGTCCCAGCTACTCGGGAGGCTGAGGCGGTAGGATCGCTTAAGCCCAGGAGTTTGAGGTTGCTGTGAGCCAGGCTGATGCCACGGCACTCACTCTAGCCCGGGCAACAAAGTGAGACTGTGTCTCAAAAAAAAAAAAAAAAGGTTAAAGGCAAATTGCAACAACCAAAACGGAGGACCACTGTGAATTAAGATTTTTCCAAAAAGAAGTTTGGGTCATGCCACCAGATAATGAACTGATCAGCTGAGGCCTTGGAGAGAGCAAAGGAGACACGGATGAAGTAATGGAAGAAGGAAGTTATTATTAATATACAAATAACAGCTATGGGCTTGTGGCCAAGGACAGGAAGGAAGATGGTAGCAGCTCTGGCTTAGCTTCTTCCTTGCTTGTTATGTATGTATTTATTTGTATACCTAAAAAATTTCTCTTTCTGCCTCTCCTCCTTCCCCTTACTGTTTTATGTAAGCATTGTTATTTGTGGGTAACTCTACAATTTAGTCTTTATTTAGATGGGACCCTGGCCAAATTTAAGAAGAATGAACATTACCCAGAGATGAATACAATGACTCTTGGAACTTTTATCTCCCATTTCAAGGAGAGGATAAGGGCACCTTTATTTTTATTTATTTATTTATTTATTGTGAGACAAAGTCTCACTCTGTTGCCCAGGCTAAAGTGCCGTGGTGTCAGCCTAGCTCACAGCAACCTCAAACTCCTGGGCTCAAGCAATCCTCCTGCCTCAGCCTCCCGAGTAGCTGGGACTACAGGCATGCGCCACCATGCCCGGCTAATTTTTTCTATGTATATTTTTAGTTGGCCAGATAATTTCTTTCTATTTTTAGTAGAGACATGGTCTCACTCTTGCTCAGGCTGGTTTCGAACTCCTGACCTTGAGCGATCCTCCTGCCTCGGCCTCCCAGAGTGCTAGGATTACAGGCGTGAGCCACTGCACCTTTATTATTAAAGGCCAGGGCACCTTTATTTGGACAACAGTTTCATCTTATTATGGTTTCTGTTTGTGCATACAAGTGCAAATATGTACAGAAGACTGTGTGGATGCTGGGTAGCCAGAAGGGTAGACTGTCGTAATTATTAAGTTATTGTCCCTCAGGTCCACCCTTCTCTATTGTGCTTTGCAGTGACAGGGCTGGGATTCTGCAGGCCACATTTCACTCTGGTGGCTGGCTCGCTGTTAGGCATTGCCATAGGAGATATTAGACGGAGGCTGCAAGGTGGAAGCAGGGAGAACGGCTTTGCTGTTTTCTGTTTTGCTTGCTATTTCTGTTATTTCACCCAGCAATGGTTCTTCTGGCAGTGACAATTTGTTCCAGTTTCCAGTTTCCTTCATATTTCCATTGTACCCCTCAGAGGTACTAGCACCGGCTGCACAGCGCCCCTCTTGAGAGGTCCAGGTCCCAGCCCCATGGGCGCCTCCTCCAAGCTCTTGGCTCTGATATTACAACTGCTTCCAGCGATTCCTCAGCCCTAGAATGGTGGTGTCTTCCTATTACCTTATGTTTCTCTTTTGTCTTTTTTTTTTTTTTTTTTTTTTGAGATAGGGTCTCACTCTGTTGCCTGGGCTAGAGTACAGTGGCATCATCACAGCTCACTGCAACCTCAAACTCCTGAGCCAAAGTGATCCTCTTGCCTCTACCTCCCAAGTAACTGGACCTACAGGTGTGCACCACCAGCTACCACACTCGGCTAATTTTTCTATTTTTAGTAGAGACAGGGGTCTCACTCTTGCTCAGGCTAATCTCAAACTCCTGGTCTCAAGCAATCCTCCTTCCTGGGTCTCCCAAAATGCTGGGATTATAGGTGTGAGCCACCGCGCCTGGCCTTCTTTTGTCTTTTCCATCTTTAATACCTGTGTAACAAATTCCCCAGATTAATTTCTCTGTTAAACATTATTGCTATGCTTCTGTTTTCCTGGGTGGATCTTCATATAGTCAATACACTATTTCCTTTTTAACAAAACTTACTGCTATTTAATTCCCTTAAATAAGAAAATCCAGTGGCAAGATTCTTTGGAGTGGTATTCTCAATGAATGCAGCGTGGAGTGGTATTCTCAATGAATGCAACGGCTGCTGAAGACATCTCAGAACCCCATCTTATTGAAACTGGCTCTACCAGTTATGGGCTCGAGCCCTGGGCATGTCCTGCAGGCAGCATTATGGATGGAAGCTGTCTCCCTTTGGGCTCCTCCTCTGCCACTCAGGCTCCAGTTGCTGCAGATAAGGAACTACCTGAATCAAAAACAAAATGACATTTCTAATAGTGCACTTACGACAAATGAAAATTAGTCAACTAAAACTAAATACTTATAAGAAAAAATTAAGGTTCATGAATTGGTCATTTAGCAAATGAGTCTTTCAGCAAATTGACCTAAGTCCCTTTTACATAAATAGAACAAAGACCTGTAAAAATGGTTATATCACTGATATCTGCACTTTTTATCAAAAGATTAAAAATTAATCTCAGTCTCTCACTGAGTGTTCAAATATGGATTTTTAGCACATTAAAATATATCTTTTAATAAGAGTGTCCTCTTTGGTTTGGCTGCCTCTTTTGACCTAAGTTTTTCTTCAGCCATGTCCAGAGAGCAGATCCACTTCTTTCCAAAGCACTTGACACTGAGATTGCAGGAAATTCCAGGCAGTGTTTTGTTTGCTGGGTTGACTGTGGTTTATAATTAGGATGGACCATGTTTCTCATTAACACTTTGTATATCCACTTCCAGACTCTTTTTTTTTTTTGCACAAGCTCATACAACCCCTAAAAATGGAATCACATTAAACTTTATTATTCTCCAGCTCCCTTTTTTACCTAATAGCTCATGTCATCCTTCCCAAATCCATACAATTTAGTTTTTAATATTTTCACAAGAATAAGCAATGCAATTATAGCTGAGAATTTCTCAAACAAGTGGTATTAAAATATCAAATAGAGATCAAGGATTAACCTCATTTGCTTTTACACAGTAATAAAATCCACTATTTGGATAAGAATCCAGAGTAAACAATTTTTTTAAAACTGTATTCACGTACTATTGTGGCCAGTGTGGAAGAAAACAGCCTTAAATCTGAGTGGGGAGAGGATAACTTGCTACAACCTCTTTTTTTGTGGGGGAGGAGCAATTTGGCAATATCTACTAAAATTTAAAATGCACATACAATTGAATTAAACAAGATACAAATAACTTCTTCTCGGAATGTAAACTGCATATATAATAGGCACCTGCACAAAAGAGTATTTTAGCTGAATAGACAATGAATGTCTGTAGTAACAAAGCACAGGGATAGGGAACCCTAAATGTTTACTAATAATGGACTGGTTAAATAAAGTACGGTGACAAACTATAAGGTACTCTGCCACTGTTAAAGAGCAAGTCAGGTCTATATGAATAGGATAGAATAATGTCCAAGAGGCATTGTTGATTGAAAAAAGCAAAGTGAGTATTGCAGTGTGTTTACTATGCTATCATTTGCAAAGGGAAAGAATATATTTATCACTGACCACATGTGCATAAAATGTCCCTGAAAGGATACACAATAAATTGGGGAAAAGAACTGGGATGGTATTCCAACTATCTATTGCTATAGATATATAAAAAAAACCACCCCAAACATTGTGGCTTAAAACATAGTTCTGTGAGTTGGCTGAGTTTTGCTGGGCAGTCAGTTAGGGCTGCAGCCATCTGTAAGCTCACCTGCACTGCATGTCCAAGATGGTTCAGTCACATGGCTGACAGCGATGCTGGGAGCTCAGCCGGGCTTTCAACTGGAGCACCCACCTGTGTTTTTCCACCGGAACACCCACCTGTGTCTTTCCATGTGGTTTCTCCCAGCATGGAGACTGGGTTTCAAGAGGGAGTGTACTGAGATCCCGTACACCAGGAGTCCCAAGTGGAAGCTGCAAGACCTGGCTTTGGAAGTACCAAAATATTGCTTCCATTTCATTCTATTGCTCAAGCAAGTCACTAAGCCAACTCAGATACAAAGGGAAGGAAATTAGATTCTTCCTCTCTATGGGTGGAATGTCAAGGTCACATTGCAGAAGAACATGTGGGATAGGAAATACTGATGCTTTTCTCTTTGGAAAATACAATCTTCCATGGAGGGATATTTACTGTTCACTGTTTAGTCTGTGATACTGCTTGCATCTTTGTCCATGTGGGCATCCAAGTATACCCCAAGATTTTAGATCAACTATGTTTGTATACTCACTCACTTGTGGCTGGTTAGTAACCTCATCCTTCTTTACTGGCAAGTTCTCAATGGGTCCCTGGGGGTAACCCTCTGTCACAATCACCAATAATATCAGGTTCTAAATTTTCCTGAGTTTCTTGCATATTTTCACTGCTTTTCAAGCTTACACATCAAGCTTTTTGCTTTTAACCACCAATCCACATTCCAGTTAAAAACTGTAATTTTGAAATAATTATAGTTTAAAGAGATAAATAAAGAATGACAGTACAACCACAAAAACAGAGTTTTCAGAGGTTATCAGAGAACTGTGGTGGGAAGTGAAACTAAGCATGGTCATGTATTTCCGAACAAAATATGTGATTGAACACATTGTGGTGGGAAGTAAATTGCTGTGTGGAAGCTGTGTTTGTGCGTGTGTGTGATCAAATGAGTTTTTAAAAAAGTTTGATGAATTGGCAAATTCATGTTTCAAAAATCTAGCTGCCCAGCCCGTGATCCTGAAGTGTAATCTGTTTTCACAGCAATGCGGGCCATATTCACTTTGATCTGACTACCGATCAAATACCAACCCAATACTGATAACAAAAAAGTCCCAAATATTTCAATCATTTACAGCACATAGAAAAACAAAATAAAACAAAGCCACAAGCTTGGATGACATGGAAAAACAGGAACCTGCTAGTTTTGCTTGCAAACCTGTGTCTCAAAACCTTTCAAGATTTCCAGAATTCAAAAAGAATGCCTTCCCGAACATTTGGGTAAGAATGGCACCGTGTGGCTTCCCCTACCCTAGTGGGGAGGTAGGGGCTCAGTAGAGGGGGTTGGGGGAGAAAAAAGAGAAGGTGCAGGAAGAGGGCTAGACGTTCTGCTCTGCACCAGAGGACCCTGTCTGTGGCCACCATCACCCTAAAATCCTGAGATGATCAACAAAATCAGAAAAGGTCTGGATGGCAAGCTCAGGGTCCTAAGGAAAGTGGTCCTCAATTCTGCATCCAGGTTGAGGCAAGAGGAACACGGGGTCAGAATGCACAGCTCCTGACTCTGCTGGGACACCCAGAAGCTAGACCTGTGTCAGCACAAGGCAGTATCTTCCTCCACGACATGCCTGGTCATTAGGGCTAGAGCAGTGACAGCAGGCAGATGTCATGACAGGGGTAACTGTGGTCAGAAAGCCATGTCCTGCTCAGCTCTGCCTTCAGAGGGCCAGGGTTGCAGACCTGCAGGGAGTATGAGCAAGGATGGGGGAAGAGGGAACCTGTGCCACTTGCCTCCCACCCCCCAGGACTTGTGGCAGGAGGATCAATGCACGGAGAGGGTCCAGGACAGAGCAGATGTGGAATCTCGACCCTAAGAGTTGATTCTCTACTCAGTGAGCATCAGGTGTCTATAAATCATTTGGGGCAAATATTTGGGGGAAATCTCAATACTAGGAAGTATCGCCTAAACTGTTTTATTGACTTCAGTTGTGTCTGACTATGGCAGCCTAGGGTTATTTTCACCCTTTACAATAAAAAAAGATAGGGTGATGCCGGGCGCGGTGGCTCACGCCTGTAATCCTAGCACTTGGGAGGCCGAGGCGGGCAGATTGTTTGAGCTCAGGAGTTCGAGACCAGCCTGAGCAAGAGCGAGACCCCGTCTCTACTAAAAATAGAAAGAAATGATCTGGCCAACCAAAAATATATATAGAAAAAATTAGCTGGGCATGGTGGCGCATGCCTGTAGTCCCAGCTACTCGGGAGGCTGAGGCAGTAGGATTGCTTAAGCCCAGGAGTTTGAGGTTGCTGTGAGCTAGGCTGATGCCACGGCACTCACTCTAGCCTGGGCAACAGAGTGAGACTCTGTCTCAAAAAAAAAAAAAAAAAAAAAAAGATAGGGTGGTTGAATGGTGAGCTTACTATCATAGCCGTACGAGGTCATGTTGAGAATCAAAACTGTCTGCTCATATTTAAGATTTTACTTTGATTCAAGAATAACAAGAATATTTGGGGCGGGGGTCGTGGCTGTATGGATTCTGTGTATTTATACCATCCTCTTGCTTGAACTTCCAGACGTCCTGGCCAGGGCCGTGCCTCCGTTTCACAGTTGATTAATCTCAGAACAAGAAAGTAGGTTATTTGACTTTGTGGCAGTGCAGGAGGACAATCTGTTTTTCTAAACTGTTTTGAAACTGCTCTTCCATGAAGGGCACACATTTGTGGGCGAGTGATCTGTCTGCATTCTTTTTTTTTTTCCCCCAATAGAGACATAGTCTTGCTGTGTTGCCCAGGCTGGTCTCGAACTCCTGGCATCAAGTGATCCTCCTGCCTCAGCCTCCCATAGTTCTGGGATTATAGGCATGAGTCACCATGCCCAGCCTGCCTGTATTCTTGAGCCAGCCTAGTGTCTGCTGAGGGTTGGTTAGGCAGGCAGATCTCAGGGTGCTCTGACAACCTTTAGCTCCCCCCGCCCCGCCCCAACTGCTATGGTTTTTGTCTCCTAGAAACCTCATGTTGAAATTAGGTCCCCAGTGTTGAAGGTGGGGCCTAGTGGGAGGTGTCTGGGTCATGGGGGTGGATCCCTCATGCATAGATCAATGCCCTCCTTCAAGGGTAAGTTCTCATTCTCACTCTGTTAGTTCCCAGAAGAGCTGGTTGTCAAAAAGAGTCACCTCCCTGTCCTGTGCCAGCATCCTGCCCAATCCTGTACTCTCCGGCCATCAGAATTGAGAGCCAAATCAACCTTTTTTCTTTAAAAATTACACAGCCTCAGGTGTTCCTTTGTGGCAGCACAACACACAGGAAGACACTGAATGAGCTGCACATGACCTTGGTGGGCCTGGAATTTAGGTCACGGCCACTGCCATTTCCAGCAAATGATAAGGTGGGGCCGGCTCTTGGTCTGAGGATCTTCTGGATGAGGTGGGTCTGCGTCGGGCGGTGGCTTCCGAACTCAGGGATGTAGGCACTGGTACATTAGTCACCTATTGCAGCATAGAAGCCACAAACTTAGAGGCTTAAAATTACATTCACTCTTTAGCTCCCAGTTCTGTAGGTCAGATGTTCGTCCGTATTATCTGCAGGCTCAAGGAAGAATCTGTTTCCAAGCTCCTTCAGGCTATTGGCAGAATTCAGTCACATGCAATGTGGGCCTGAAGTCCCCATTCCTTGCCAGAGCCGCTCCTAGCAGTCCCCCACGTTCCTTCTCTCAGGGGCCTCTCCATCTTCAAGATGGCAACAGCACTTCACAGTTGGTCAAGCTTGAGATGCAAGTCTCTCTGACCCTCCCTTTCTGCCTTATTCTGCTACCACAGCAGCCATAGAAAGTTCTGTGGTTTTAAAGACCCATGTGATCAAATTACGCCCACCCTGGCAGTCCCTTTTTCAGGTCCACTGTGCCATATAATAGGACACAATCACGGGAATGAGATCGTCACACATTCTCGGGGATAAAGGTGTGGAATAGTTTTGCAGGGGAAGGCATGTTTAGAATTCTGCCTGCTGCATTCTGGCTCTGTTGCTGAGACCCAAAGAGAGTTATCAAGGAACAAGTGACTCTGACAAGAGTGATCCACTGGGCACGTTTGCCCCAGCTCCATCCACATTGCTAAGAACGTTTCTATAACAACACTGCAGTGGGTCTCACCGGCCTTAACACGTCCAGATACTGTGGCGGTTCTCCAAGCGCCTCCCGGGACAAGCAGTGGCAGCAGCGCCTGGGAACATGTTAGAAACGCACATTTCTACTGAGTCAGAAGCTCTGGGGGTGGAGCCAGAAACCTGTGTTTTAACCAGTCTTCTAGGTGACTCGGATGCTCGCTCGAGTTTGAAAACTATTTCTCTAGTGGAAACAACCCAAATGCCCATCAATCCATGAATGGATTAGTAAAATGTGGTATTTGTATACCATGGAGTATTACTCAGCTATAAGAAATAATGCTGATACGACACCTCTTTGGTTCTCCTGGATAGAGTTGGAACCCATTCTATT
>CM052439.1:133213007-133307892 GCA_028533085.1 Varecia variegata
CTATGCAGAACTTTTGTACCCCCATAATAAGCTGAAATAAAAAAAAAAAAAAAAGAATAAAAAAAAAAAAAAAAAAAGAAAACTATTTCTCTAAGGTAAGTCCCCAGTTTTCTTTTTTGTGTAAATCAAAAGTGGAGGAGGAGTCAGACAGGTAGATTCCATTTCTAACAGGCTGTGATTTGTGACTATTATAAAAATGATTACACTGTATTGACCAAAGAATGCACGTGTACATCATTGTGTGTGTGCATGATGGGGAGTGAGCTTACACACCTGTAGTGGTTAAGAGAACAGGCTCTGGAGTCTGTTTCGCAATCTAGTCCTGGCTCCACCAGTCACTGGCTGTGTGACTGGTCAGCCTCAGTGTCCTCCTTTATGAATAACGGTGCCTGCATCGTAGGGTTGTGAGGATCCAGTGGGATGACACAGAGAGAACAATTAGCACAGTTAGCTCAAGGACTATCAGTTACAATTCTTTTGTCTGGCTAAGTATCTTGCAACTTTCTCCTGGGGTCCTTGAGAAGTGAGGTCCATGGTAGGGCTGGAGCTTCCAGGCCCTTGGCGGGAGGCCTGAGAGCAGCCCCGGGAGGCCCCACCTGGCCCTGAGGATTAGCTGCTCCTGGGCCCAAAGGCAAAGCTGCCTTCTCTGATTCTTAGTGTCAGCTTACATCCTGTCACTGCAAAGGAAGACACTGCGGTAAACTGTGTGCATAATCCCATAGCTGCAGTTACCTCCTCCTCTGGGAAGCTCATATAACCCAAGGCAGAAACCACAGACTTGAACAAGTAGGGCTGGAAACACTCAGGGGCCCTTTCTGTGTGTTTTTGTTTGTTATTTCGGGGTTTTGTATTTTATTGTTGTTTTTGTTTTGCATCTTCAAAGGAACAGAAACGGGAAACACAAGGCCTTCACAGGGCCTTCAAAAAGCCTGGAATAGTCAAGCTGTGCCTCTACACAGACGAGGTGAGGAAGTGTGTCACCTGGGGGAACATAAACACCCCCACCCTGTCCTGACTTCCCAGGCCTCACCAGCGAAGGAGAGATCTCGCCAGAGCTTGCCGAGAGGCCGAGATGGTCTTAAGACCCTGTTGAGCCAGAGAGGTGGGAGAGAGGAGGAGAGCCTCCTTCAGCAGGGCTGTTTCCGCCAAGGGGAGCTGTGCTCTGCTCAGCCTTCTGGATGGCTGTCTGTGGCACCGACATGGGTGGCGGGGCAGAGGCCACCCAGCAAGAGTGGCTGCTGCCTGCAGCGGAAGCCGTCCTCCCAGCCCTGGGCAGGCAGCGGCTGCTCCCCACCTCCCTTAGCCTTGCTGCCACCAGAGAGCTGCTCGACCTTCAAGACCCCGCTCTGCTGACAACCACAGGAACTCTCCAGGCAGGATGCTAAGTAGGTCTCCTTTGCTTCTCTGAGCCACATACACTGGCCGCCCAGGGGACAGGAGTAAGACCTTGCAGACATAACACGATTTGAGCTCAAGCTCTGGCTGAGGTATTAAACCCCTGCCACACTTTTCTGTGCCTAAGGAAATATGAGCAGAGCCAGGGAACTCTTCTTTCTGTCTCTCCTTGGAGAATGTCTACCAGCTCCACACGGGAGGTCAGTTCCCCCAGGAAGAGCGCACACGACTGCAGCTCTGGGAGGTTTGGGGGAGGCTCCTCGGTTCAGAGAGTCGGAGGCCCAAAGACGCATTTGCAACTGCTCTTGCCATCCAGCAATCTACTCATTCCCTTTAATGTCCTTTACATATTAACTCATTTGCTTCCCTTCATGTAGACCAAAGTTATACAAGTTTGGAGTAATGCTTTCTTGTTCCCTGAGTGACTCTAGAAAGCCCGCCAATAATTTGATTCAGATTAGAAGAACTATGGATAACAGAGCATTCTGCAATAGTAAACGATGCTCATAAAATGTCACCATGGAAGGGGCCTTAAAGACCAACAGCCAGCACTGTAGAGATATTTTTAAATGGTGCTGAGTAACTTATGTAAATAAATGATAAATATACAAAATAATACTCACATCTTATAAAACTACATACCTATTCAATGATAAATATCTCTCGAGTTGATGTAGTAGACTACTGGGGAGAGAAGGATTAGTGCTGGCAACTGAGAAGGAAGGGAGGGAGGAAGGGAGGGAAGGAGAAAGGGAGGGAAGCCTGGAAAAAGGTAAAGAAGAAGAGGGGAGGGAAGAACTGACTCTAATAATGAGGGTAGGGGACCATATCTTGAAGAATATGAGTAACTCTACCCTCTGAACCCAAAGTTCCAAAATAAAAGTAAAAAAGGAAGTAAGCCCTAGTCTAATCCTTTCATTTTATGAATGGAGAAACTGAGGCTCAAAAAAATGAGTTGCTTGGCTCTGGGGTTTTATTGCTACTCAGTGGTAGAAACCAGGCATTTGACTCCTAGTTCATTGCTCTTTTTACTACATCAAGCTGCCACCCATGTACTTATAATACCTCAATTCCTTCCCTTCTTTTTTTTTTTTTTTTTGAGACCCCTCTGTCACCCAGGCTACAGTGCAGTGGCATTGTCATAGCTCACTGCAGCCTCAAACTCCTGGGCTCAAGCCATCCTCCCTCCTTAGCCTCCTGAATAGCTAGGATCATGGGTGCACGCCACCATGCCCAGCCTCCTTCCCTTCTAATGAGTAATTCATCTAAGTATAGTTTTAACTAAGAGGTTGATCATTGCCGGCCCAACTCATGGCCCCTCCTCAGAGAAGCCACCCACCCCTGCTGATGGCCAGTGGCCTTGCTGGACACCAGCGGGCCCGGCTCAGGTTCTCTTGACTGAGGGGCCTGAGGTGGGGATCTGATTAAGGGCAGCCCTTCCACAGACAGAGTGTGGGGTGGCCAGGCATCCTGGTCTGCCTGGGCTGGAGAGGGTTCCCAGGACACAAGACTTTCAGTGCTAAACTAGGAAAGTCCTGAGCCAACTAGAACAAGTTGGTCAGCCTAGCAGGAAGGGACGACCTGTGTGGCCAGGTTAAAAAATACAGCACAGGCAATCAAATTCTCAGTTAGAAACACGGACTCTAACAGACGGAGGATGCTGGCACAAAGGGAAGTGCATGGTGGAGTAAGAGGGGAAAGAGAGGCAAGGAGCTGCCATATTGGTCAGATATAAACAAAACTTAAGAGCAGAAACTTTAAATGAGGGACACTGTTGACCAAGAGAAGAAAAAGGACCTATCTTAGTTCAGGGAAAAGCAGAGACCTGCCCCAAGAGAATGACTATGCAGCTGACAGTATCAAATTCTCTCGGCAGTCTTTGAATAGCCAATTTCAGATCCTTGCAGAGAATCTTTCCAGATGTTTCCGTTTGCTGTTGCTGCTGCTTCTGCTTTCATTGCCAAGGAGAGGATTACAGCAGAAGATGCTTCTCTTCTACAGTAAGTTCTCTCCACGTAGCCTTCAAGCACACTCCGGTCTCTAGACACTAAGGAATAAAGCCCTCTCCTCGTCCCCTCCCGAGATACAGGATATGCTCTTCTGCAGCCAGCACAGCACTGCACCAAACTTCTTGCCTAAACTGTTTTGCACCCAGTTTCTCCATTTCCAACCTTCCCGTGCAATCCCTAAGGTCCTCCCACCTTCCCACCCCTAGGAAATTACTCTGGCCTTAACCACAAGGTCCGCCAAGCAGCCAGATCCAGTGAACTTTCTCCACTCCCTAATCCCCAGGACATTTCTGTAACTTCCCACACTGCCCCACACACGCACCTTCTTGAATTTGGCTCCCTCACCTGTCAAGGCATGGAACTCCCTGCTTTTCTCCCCCTCCTTAGCCCATTAGACTCTATCACCTTCCCCTTCACTGACTCCACCCCACCCACACTTGCTAAACGTGCACATTCCTAAGGAAGCACTTCTGGATTCCTTACCCTTCCCGCATCATCTCCAAGACCCCACTTGTCCGAGGCTCTGGGCAGTAGGTCAGAGCAGCAGTGAGCTTGAGGTCTGCAGGGAGACATTTTTGCATATGTGTGTGTGGCCTTTTGTAAAGTGGCCTTGTGAACCTGGTTTTCACTGTTCAGCAAACAGGATCACCCGGGGCTTGTCTGTCCCATGCCTTTGCTTGGTTGGCAGGATTCAGGCAGGGATTGCCCTGCACAGGAAGGGCTGCAGCATGCAGGGCGTGGGTGACTAGTTAACCATTCACCTCTGTCCCATGAAGGGCAACAGAGAAAGGGCCCCAGCCGCTGCCCACCCTGCCCACCCCCCTGGTGTTCCTGACCCAGCACAGTGAGACCCCCCTGCCTCAGCCACCAGCCCAGGAAGCCGAGGAAGCCGGAAGGCTCCAACCGGGGTATTCCATCTCTGCTGCCACGTGGCTCTACGGCTAGTGTTGACGATGCTGTTTGTCCCTGCGACTCTGTTCAAAAACAAGCACGTAGAAGAATTTGGAGGAATCAGATGTTAAAGGCATCATATTGTCTTTCTTTAAAGACTGTTAAGTTTTGATTTGGCAGGCAGTTAATTTATTAGTGGACTGACTGACTCTTTGTTGAGTCAGAGCTACAGTAGCCTTTATTTTAGGCAAGTTGAGTCCTGATCCCAAAGGGTGGGCTTTCTGTACTCTACTCAAAGCCCTTGCTGTTCAATGAGGTCTTTTCACTCTAGTTGTTCAAAATGTAAGCCTCTCCCAACTCTGTGTGAGCTCTAGGAGTTTTTAGTCCAGTTTTCCCTGGTGGTTTGTGCTTCAACCAGCCTTGTGCTGTCTCCTCCTGCACATGCACAGCTTGGTACTTAGCCAAAGACTCAAGGGGAACCCTATGGCCTGGAACCTTTCTCCATGTAGTTTCTTCCTCTAAAGTGTTCTGCCTCAGCCCTCCTACACTCCAATATCGGTTCTGCAGCTCAGCGGGACCTCTGCATTTTGTCTGGGCTTCCCCTCCCTGTGTTGGAATCCAGCCACTGGCTCTGGAAGAAAGTCTGGGGGATTGTAAGGCTCACCTCGTTTGTCTCCTTTCTCTCTGTGCTACCAATTATCTCATACTTGAAACCAGTTGTTTAGTATCTCTCATCCAGTTTTCTAGTTGTATAGGGCAGGATCACTAGCCAGTAGGAGTTACACTGTCATGGATGGAACTAGAAGAGTCATTAATCTCTTTCTTTTAGAACAGGAGGTAGCTAACTTTTCCTTAAAGGGCCAGATGGTAAATGTTTTAGGTGTGTAGGCAACGCTATTTCTGCTGCAATCATTCAACTATGTCATTACAGCACATAGACAATACCTAAGCTAATAAGCATGGTTATGTTCAAACAAAACTTTATTTACAAAAACAGGCAACTGATCTATAGGCCATGGTTCACCAGCACTTGATCTAGGGAAATACCCCTGCCCTTCTTTTCCCCACGACATTGACTTTTTCAAGACTCCAGACCAGTCATCTTATAGAATAGCCCAAATTCTAGATTCACTTAATTATTTTCTCAAGGTATCACATAATGTATTCCTTTATCCCTATTTTCTATAAACTGGTTATTAAGTCCAGAGGCTTCATGAGAATTAGGTTAAATATTTTTTGGCAAGAATAACATCTTAGGTGACGTTGGGAATATTAACTTTTGAAAAAGCATCATCAAAGTCAGTGCAACTGAGCTTCAATCATTCATGAATTCATTCACTCACTCGTCCATCATCTCTCCATCAAGGGTTCATGATGCACCTACCTCTGCCAGGTGTGGTGCTGGGTGCTCTAAGGGATAGAGTGATGTGGTCCAACTTGCCCTCAGTGGAGTGGGGATGGCATTGTTAGGTGACACAGAAGCACAGTGTTAGAAAAGCCAGTGTCTCACTCTGTCTTTCTGGGCCAAGGCAAAGGGCTCACTTTATCTGGAATACTTGTAAAGTACACTTGCAGAAATGCAGATTCACTAGCCCCTCATACCCACTGAAATAGGATAGCTTGTTGAGACCCGGAAAGCTGCATGGTAGCCAGTCCCACTATTATAACAGGTCAAGGGACACTGAAAGCAGATGTGATGAAAGTCAATTCCTAAGAGGGAATTGACTCGAGAGGAGAGGAGGGGAGGGGAGGGGAGAGGAGAGGAGAGGAGGGGAGAGGAGAGGGAGAGGAGAGGAGGGGAGAGGAGGGGAGAGGAGGGGAGAGGAGAGGGAGGAGGCTGCATCTAGCTCTGCTTTGCCATCAGGTCTACCACAGAGGTAGATGTGCGGCATAGGCCGGGGGTCAGGCAGCACTTCAGTTATAAGAGAAAAAGCATCCTGGCCTCAGGGACTGTGGCGATTTTTAAATATGTCCACAAGTTCTTTGTGACACCTCCCTCCAAAAGGTGAAGGCTAATTCCTCTCCCCTTGAGTGTGGGTCAGACTCAGTGACTCACTTCTAACAAACAGAATATAGCAGAAGTGACGGCGTGTGGGTTCAGGACTGATCCTAAAAAGCACTGCAGCTTCCCCCTTGCTCTGTCTTAAATCTCTTGCTCTGAGGGAAGCCAGGCGTCACGTTGTGAAAACACTCAAGCCGCCGTGTGAGGGGCCACCTGGAAAGGAACGGAGACCTTCTGCCTACAGCCAGCATGAACGTGCCAGCCATTTAAGTGACTGTCTCAGTCCACTCAGCCTGCTAGTAACAAAAATACCATAGGCAGGGGGGCTTACAAACAGCATAAATTTATTTCTCACCATTCTGAAGGCGGGAAAGTCCAAGAACAAGGCACTGGAAGATCCCGTGCCTGGTGAGGACCTACTTCTTCACAGATGGCCCACTTCTCACCGTGTCCTCAATGGTGGAAGGGGTGAGGGGGCTCTCTGGGGTCTCTTTCATAAGGGCACTAGTCTCACTCATGAAAGCTCTACCCGCATGACCTATTCACCTCCCAAGGACCCCACGTCCAAATATCAGCACAGTGTGGATTAGGTTTCAACCTATGAATTTAGGGGGGACACACGCTTTGAGTTGATAACAGTGGCTATCTTGAAAGTGGGCTTTCCAGCCCTAGTCACGCTGTCAGAGGACTGCAGCCCTGGCTGACACCTTGACGCAATCTCAAGCAAGAACTCCCCAGCTAAGCCGTTTCTGACCCACAGAAACATGTGAGATAATATATGTTTATTATTCTTTTAAGCCCTTCATTTGGGGGTAGTTTGTTATGCAGCAATAGTTAACATATGCAGGGACTTTGCACATAGTTTTAGAGCTACTGCTGGGATCGCATGGGTGAGCCCATCTGCCGTTCCTCTAGGGACAGCCAGCTCAAGAACAACACGGAACAGAGCTCTGCATGCTTTCCTGTTTGACACATGTGTCTTCTCAACTGGCTGCTGACCTCAGAGCAAAATTCCTGGGCAAAAACCTACACCAGGCCTCCAAAGAGTCAGGAGTTGAGACATCCACCCCCTGGGCAAACTATGTTTGGCGATGACGCCATTGCCTCTCCTTACCCACAGGCTGTTCTTTTAAGACTTCTGTCTGAATGTGAGGCAGATGGGCAGCCCCACTTCTGGCTGGGGAACGGCTTTTCTTAGTGTACAGCTAGCAGCACATATGGGCATCAAAACTGCAACCATAGTTTCATTAACACCACGATCTAACAAAACCAACTGACTGTGGCCAAGATTTTGAAAAATAATAAAATGATGGTTTAATGCCAAAATACTCCAGTTGACTCAATAGGGCCTATGAAGAAAGGTTAAAATTTAAGGGATCATCAATACTTTTTGTTTAGAGTGATCTTGGGGGTGAAGGAGCAAAGTAAAATATTGAAATATTTCCTTGTTGGTTTGATTTTATATTTTATATCTCTCTGATAGATAAGTGAAAAGTGACTTTGCATCAAAAAAAGATTTGGGTTATATCTTTTAAAAACTTAGACTACAATCTAGTAAATATTAATAGCAGGCCTCAGGAAACAAAATCTCTCTGACCTCCTGCCCACCTTTCACCCACCCCAAAGCAGGACTCTAATCTTCCCCCTCCCTTCTGATCGTGGGTCCTCAGACCCTCATTCCAGAGAGGGTCCCTTACCATACCCTGGAGAAAGGAATGATGGTGTAATGAAGCTTCCAGGAAAACCCAAGAGGACTGAGTTCAGGGAGCTTCCTGGATAGCTGCACACGTGGAGGTTCCTGCAGGGTGGCGCACCTGGGGAGGGCATGGAAGATTGGCGCCCCTTCCCAGGTACCTCATCCTATGCACCTCTTCATCTGTATCTTTTGTAATATCCTTCATAAGAAGCCAACACACCTAAGTGTTTCCCTGAGTTCTTGAGTTGCTCCAACGGATTAATCAAAACCAAAGATGAGGTCGTGGGAACCCCAACTTGAAGCCTGTCAGTCAGAAGTTCCAGAGGCCCAGACTTATGAGTGGTGTCTGAAGTGGGGGCAGTCTTGGAGACTGAGCCCTCAACCTGTGGGATAGTGTCAGAACTGAATTGGAGGACACCCAGCCGGTATCTGCTGAGGGACTGGTTGCTTGCTGGAGGAGACCCTCCCACATTTGGTCACAGAAGTCTTCTGTGTTGATGATTGTCGGGGTGTAAGAGCAGAGGAAAAGCTCGGTTTGAGTTTTTTCCCCAAACGATAGACAAAGACTATAAATAGATAGTTGACAGAAAAGATTCAAAAGGCTTTTAACATTTTAAAAGATGCTCAATCTCACTCATAGTTAGAGAAATATAAATTAAAATTATCCTGAAATACAATCTCACCTATCAGACTGGCAAAAATCCAAAAGTTGGATTTGGATAACATACTCTATTGGTGAAGCTGTAAGGAAATAGGCATTTTTCTCTGTTGCTAATGAGAGTGAAAAATGGCATAGCCCTTATGGAGGAGAATTTGGCAATATCTAACAGAATTACATATGCATTTACCTTGTAGTAGCAGTGACACTTCTAAGAGTTTGCACCGAAGACATACTTTCACAAATCAAAAGTGATATAAACACAAGGTTATTCATTCTGCTATATTTGTAATATTAAAAGATTAGAAACAGTCTAAGTGTCCATCAGTATGTCAGGTCTCAGTGTGAAAATGTCAGTTCCTGGCATGCCCATGGTCAAAGAGTGACCAGATGCACAAAAGTAAGGCAAGCACGAAAATGAGGTTTATTGAGGACAGAAAGATAAGGTTATAGAGCAAGAGCAAGACGTAGATTTACAGAGCATGATACATATGCCACAGATGACAACTGGACCCATTGTCACAGCAAAGAAAGAGCAAAAGGAATGGGCCAAACTGCTTATGGTCTCAGTCTTGATTTATAGTCCTGGAATTGGGACCTCCCTAGGGGCTCAGAGGTCACCATGGACCACTTTGATTGGACAGTTGGGAGTTGCATATGGGTTGTTCTACACATGAGGGTTGTTCTAGGTCAATTTCCAGACTCTGTGGTACCTATGTTGCTTGGCCCATGGGATCGAGAGTCCTCTGCATTCTCTTGCAGCTGGGAGGCTAAGTTCTGATTGGCAGATTGTAGGGTGTTTCCTCCTTCCCCAGGAACGGCAGTCACTTGGGAGAGGATTAGGGTGGGCAGGACCAAGATGGGGGCCTGGGGCCCAACCTCGTCCTTCTTCCCAGGTGGGGCAATTGCACCAAGGCAAGGCACAATCTTTTGTCCCTAGGAGACCTAGAATCCCTTGCTAACTACCTAACAATTAGAGGACTGGTTGAATAAACTATAGTACATTCACACAGTGGGGTACTATACAGATATACCAAAAACATGAGAAAGATCTCTATATATGGAGTGATTGCCATACTATTATATAGTGATTGCCATATTATTAGATGAAAAAAGCAAGATGCAGTGCAGCATATATTAGTGTGTGTGCATATGCATGTGTGTGAATGTGTAAATAGGTGTGTGTATATATGTGTGTATGTGTGTATATGTGTGTTTGTGTGTGTGTATTGCAAAAAGAAAACACTGAAAGGTAAAACAGGGTAGATGAGAAAGAGATGGAACTGAGACTTCACACATACCTTTTTAGATACTATATGATTTATGTGCTCAAAAATAAAATTAAATCAAAAATAAAATAATACTGAACATAAATAAGAATAAATTACTCTAATTGTATATCAAATTAATAATATAAAAGCAAAGAAAAAATAATTATTAAATGACTTTGAATATACCACTCTAACTGTACATGCATAGTGAGATATATTTGAAGGATAAAAAACTTCAAAAAATCTTTTACTGTACTCAACAGGCTTATTGTTAACAGTAATACTGAATTGTAATTTTGAAACATTATTTTATATTGTACAATAAATCAAATAGGTAAATGTGATGGTTCATTTTTTGTACTGTAACGGCCCCCCCAACAAATTTCAATGACCCCTATGTAATCTTCTCCCTTAACTAACTACTTGACCTTTTTAGTGTTTCCCAAAGATGGTGGATTTTCTGCAACACAAAGGAGCTGAGATTCTGAAGGCCCCTGGGCAGACTTCCTGAGGCCAAGATTCACCACCCCCCACAATGTCCCCCCATGCACCATAGCCCCTGTTAGTTATACCACAGCCTGCCCCAAGGCACGCAGCCCCTCCTTTAAAAGCCCTAGATCTCTGTTGGTGGGAGAGATGACTTTGAGGCAGCTTCTTGTATCCTATTAAAAATTCCTTTCTTCCGTGGCAATCTTCGTTGTCTCAACAACTGGACCTTTGTGCAACGAGCTACTAGACCTAGATGGAAACCCCCTTACATTTTCGGACAACAATATCAACTTGACTGTGTTAGCAGAAACCAAAATTTTCAGAGTAAGAGAAAAAAAATACAAATATAAAATCAGAGTTAAGAAAAAATTTGAATGTGAATTGGGAAATGTTAATATCAACTTATAACTTTAAAAAAAATCTCTTAGCTCTATTGACAGTGCTAGACACAATGACACTCCAGTAGCAATGAGCAAAACCTAAAGTCCAGATTTTGGTTTCTAAGTCTATTTTCCATAAAAAGTTCCAGGGCTGGAGAATTGGCAAGCCCAGCAAAGCACACTGAGCCTGGGGTAGCTTATGTTCTTGGGGACACATCAGAAGTACAGAGGAACCAGCTGAAGGGATTAGCCAAATTTGGAACTATTTGAACAAAAAATAAACATGGATTCCATTAAAATTGATGATTTGATAGTGATAAGAGAGAAGGAGCAACAAGGGGGAGGGTCTTATTTACTGGAGAGATTTTCACACCTATTCCTTACTCTGTGCTATGGACTGGTGTTCCCTCCCTGCTAAATTCATAGGTTGAAGCCTTAACCCCCAGTGTGATGCTATTGTATTTGGAGATAAAGCCTTTAGGGAGATAATTAAGGTTAAGTGAGGTTAGAAGGCCCTAACGAAATAGGACTGGTGTCCTTATAAAAAGAGGAAGAGACACCAGGAGTGTGGACACACGGAGGAAAGGCCATGTGAGGACACAGGAAGAAGGTGGCCGTCTGCAAGCCAGGGAGAGAGGCCTCACCAGAAACCAGCCCTGCCAGTGTCCAGCCTTGGACTTTCAGCCTCCAGAAGTTGAGAAAATAAATTTCTGTTGTTTAAGCCACCAGGCTGTGGTATTCTGTTATGTCAGCCCTAGCAGACTAATACACTCTGAAAACTGGTAATTAAAGGTAAAGAAGTAATTCTTCATCCTGACTTTTTAGGAGCAACTGTAGTCCATTCCAGTTGATACGTGAACACTTGCCTTCTTTACAGATGGCTGCCATGAAATCACTGTATCAGGCCAAAGGATCTTCAGGGGACGCTAGAGCCACTAGGAAAAGGTTTGCTGGGGGACAAGCAGGGATTTGCACTGTGCTGAAATATCACCCCAAGAAGTGGTAGCCACTACCTTAGAGTTTGGACTTAGCATCCCTAAATGTGGGGCATCCTTCCTTTAGGTGCCTTCTATTGTGATGAAGTATACAGCACTCTCTGTGACTCATTCTGGCCCAAAACTTTTAATAATAACCTCTCCAAGCTTTAGATCTAACTTCTAGTTTCTAAGAACACAGGGAATGGAGAAACAGGTTAACCAACCCCATGAGGAGACTAGCATGCAAGACATCGTACAAAAATACAAACATTAATTTTAGCAGTTTTTTTCCTCATAGCAAAAAATTAGAAATAACATAAATATCTGACAGTACGGAACTGGTGAAAAAAGTGCATCCACTTGTCAAGGGTCTTCTTGGTGCAAGAATGTGGATAATTTGGAGCAGAATTCCCCTGAGGCTACCCTACCTCTTATGGTCACTCAATGCAATTGTCCTTTAGTATGTTCCTTGTGATTGCTTCTTGAAACCTTGCTTTGTGGAAGAAATCCAGTGGCTAATACCTCTCCTACAAGTGAACTTTGCTGATCTCTCAGTGCTATGTACACTTGCTATAGGAAGAACAGTTATAAGGTCAGAATGGAAGGAATAAGTGGGTTGAGTTCCAATATCTAAAGAATCCACTAGATTGGATATCCAGAGAGCAATGAAAACTCACAGTTTCTTTCTTTTTTCTGTTTATTTATTGGTAACAACCTAAATGTTCATAAATATGTGAGTGGTTAAATAAATTATAGACATACCTCAGAGATTCTGTAGGCTCACTTACAGACCACCACAATAAAGTGAGTCACACAAATTTTTTGGTTTCAAAGTGCATATAAAATTTATGTTTATGCCATACTGTACTGTAGTCAACTAAAGGGTGCAATAGTATTACGACTAAAAAAACGTGCACACCTTAATTTAAAAATACGTTATTACTAAAAAATGCTATCAATCATCTGAGACTTCGGCAACTTGTGATCTTTTTGTTAGTGGAGGGTGTTGGTTTGATGTTGATGGCTGCTGACTGATCAGGGTGGTGGCTGCTAAAGGTTGGGGTGCCTGTGACAATTTCTTAAAATAAGACAACAATGCAGTTCGCTGCATTGATTGACTCATCCTTTCACAAAAGATTCCTCCGTAGCATGTGATGCTGTTTGATAGAATCTCACATATATTAAAACTTCCTTCACAATTGGAGTCAATCCTCTCAAACCCTGCCACTAATGTATCAACTAAGTTTATGTACTATTCTAAATTCTTTGTCGTCATCTCAACAATGTTCACAGCATCTTTACTAGTAGATTCCATCTCAAGAAACCACCTTCTTTGTTCAGTTTATCCATAAGATGCAACTTCTCAGCCATTCAAGTTTTATTATGAGATTGCAACAATTCAGTCACATCATCAGGCTCCACTCCTAATTCGAGTTCTCTTACTATTTCTACCATATATGCAGTGACTTCCTCCCCTGAATTCTTGAACCCCTTCAAGTCATCCATGAGAGTTGGAATCAACTTCTTCCAAGCTACTGTTAATGTTGATATTATGACCTCATCTCATGAATCACAAATGTTCGTTCTTTCTTTCTCTTTCTTCTTTCTTTCTTTCTTTCTTTCTTTCTCTTTCTTTCATTATTTCAGCGTATTGTGAGGGTACAAAAGTTTAGGTTATGTATATTGCCCTTGCCCTCCCACCCCCCACAAATGTTCTTACTCTTTTTTTTTTTTTTGTGAGACAGAGTCTTGCTCTGTTGCCCAGGCTAGAGTGCGGTGGCATCAGCCTGGCTCACAGCAACCTCAAACTCCTGGTCTCAGCAAGCCTACTGCCTCAGCCTTCTGAGTAGCTGGGACTACAGGCATGCGCCACCATGCCCGGCTAATTTTTCTATATATATTTTTAGCTATCCATATAATTTCTCTCTATTTTTAGTAGAGATGGGGTCTCATCTTGCTCAGGCTGGTCTCGAACTCCTGAGCTCAAACAATCCACCCGCCTCAGCCTCCCAGAGTGTTAGGATTACAGGCGTGAGCCACCGTGCCCGGCCCCACAAATGTTCTTAATGGCATCTAGAACAGTGAATCTTTTCCAGAATGTTTTCAATTTACTTTGCCCAGATCCACCAGAAGAATCACTATTTATGGCAGCTATGGTGTTATGAAGTGTATTTCTTAAAAAATAAGACTTGAAAGTTGAAATTACTCCTTGATTCACAGGCTGCAGAATGGATATTGTGTTAATAGGCATGAAAACATCATTAATCTCCTTGTATATCTCCATCAGAGCTCTTGACTAGGTGCATTGTAAATGAGCAGTAATATTTTGAAAGGAATCCTTTTTTTCTAAGCAGTACATCTCAACAGTGGGCTTAAAATATTCAGTAAACCTTGGTATAAACAGATGTGCTGTCATTCAGGCATTGTTGCTCCATTTACAGAGCACAGGCAGAATAGATTTAGCATAATTCTTAAGGGTCCTGCAATTTTTGGAATGGCAAATTAGCGTTGGCTTCAACTTAAAGTCACCAGCTATATTTGCCTCTAAAAAGAGAGTCAGTCTGTCGTTTGAAGCTTTGAAGCAAGGCATTGACTTCTCACTAGCTAATGAAAGTCCTAGATGGCATTGACTTCCAATAGAGAGCTCTTTTGTTTACATTGCAAATCTGTTGTTTAGTGTAGCCACCGTCATCAGTGATCTTAGCTGGATCTGGATAACTTGCTGCAGCTTCTACATCAGCACTCGCTGCTTCAACTTGTACTTTTATGTTACCGAGATGGTTCTTTCCTTAAACCTCATGAACCAACCCCTGCTAGCTTCAAACTTTTCTTCTGCAGCTTCCTTGCATCTCTTCAGCCTTCACAGAATTGAAGAGAGTTAGGGCCTTGCTCTGGATTAAGGCTTTGGCTTAAGGGAATGTGGTGGCTGGTTTGATCTTCTATCCAGAACATTCAGATTTTCCCCATACCAGCAATAAGACTTTTTCTATTTCTTATCATTTGTGTGTTCACTGTAGTAGCACTTTTAATTTCCTTCAAGAACTTTTCCTTTGCATTCACAACTTGGCTAACTGTTTGGTGCAAGAGGCCTAGCTTTCCACCTGTCTCAGCTTTCAACATGCCTTCCTCACTAAGCTTAATCATTTCTAGCTTTTGATTTAAAGTGAGAGACCTGTGACTCTTTCTTTCACTTGAGCACTTAGAGGCCATAGTAGGATTATTAATTGGCCTAATGTCAATATTCTTGTGTCTCAGGGAATAGGAGACAGTCGGAACACACACAACATTTATCAACTAAGTTTGTCGTCTTCTATAGCCACGGTTCATAGTGCCTCAAAACAATTACAATAGTAACATCAAAGATCACTGGTCACAAATCACCATAACAGAAATAATAATAAAGTTTGAAATATTGCAAAAGTTACCAAAATGTGACACAGAGACAGAAAGTGAGCACACGCTGTTGGAAAAATGGTGCCAATAGACTTGCTTGACACAGAGTTGCCACAAACAATTGCAAAAAACGGTATATCTGCAAAGCACAATAAAGTGAAGTGCAATTAAACGAGGTATGTCTATAGTTATCCCAATTTGACATCTACAAATATATATATGCGTCAGTTTTTTAAATTGAGTATTATTTTGAGAAAAAAAATTTTAATCAAATGATATTTAAATGAAACTTTTCTCCTTCACTATCTGGCAGACAGCCAGTCCTGACAAAGTCCAGAGTTGACCCAGAGGTTCACCTGGGTAGAGCTGCACCCTGCCAGCCCGGCTGGGGTGCAGGCTTCTCCCCTGCTGTAGCTGGGCTCAGTGTCCAGCCTCGTCTAGACCCCTCATATCATCTCTGCAGATTTTCCAGCTAACTCCAGGAGCGTGTGGCAGCAGCACCCGTCTGTGGCTCTTCTCTGACATGCACATGCCCCTCCAGCCATAGGCTGTCTGGCTGTCCCACCTCCCTTGCAGAATCTGCCTCGGCTCTTCCATGCTGCTCCCACCGATGGCTGGTGCTAAAGGTCTTTCCAACAGAAGTAGCAAGTGTCGAAGTGATTTCTTCTCCCAGGTTAGGAACCAAAATCACCCGCCCAGTAGCAGAGCGCACACTGCTTCGGGTTCATCCTTATGCCGAGCTCGACTCTCCCTCTGAAACTCCGATGCATGCCTTGCCCTCATTATTCTAGTCCCGCTTCGACCTGGCAGGATTCCAGAGGGAAAGGTTTCAAAGCCAGCAGTCTACTATGGAAAGGGGTGGAGGAGACCCTTATGGGAACTAGATGACAATTTTAGTGTCTTTCCAGAGCTGAAGGGCACCCCAGAAATGGGCCCACAGCCACATATAATGGTGCTAAGATCCCTTCCCAGTGCACAGCCATGAAGGACACAGGCCTTAGAGTCAGGTAGACCTTGCAGCAAATTCTAGCTCTGTGGGGCCTATGATAACATGTTACCTTTCCCAGGGCCGCAGGGCGGAGTCCCTGAGATACTGCAAGGAAGTTGCTGAGCAGGGCCTGGCCGTCAGCGCTGTGCCTCCGCCCCATCCCACAGGCTCCTGGGGTACACTCCAGTGTGACAGGACAAGTCGGGATGGCAGCGGGTAGGCTCCCAGCAACTCTACTGCCCTGAGCACCAGGAGGGAGAAGCAGAGTTTCAGAGCCTAAGGAAGGGAGTGTGGGAGGCAACTTAACACTAAGGGTCTGGGGGAAGGCGGGTGCATCGCCAACTGCATCTGGAGGGACCTAGGAGACTAGGCAGAGAAATAGCTACTTCCTGGGTGGGGTCTGGGGCACCAGGAAGAGCCCAGCCCTGCAGGGTCTAGCCCGGGATCTTCCCCGGCCTCTGTATCCTGCTGGGTCCCAGCCCCTCAGTCCAGTCTTCCCAGTAAAAGAGACAGTGCTCCTTCATTGCAAAAACCCCTAACAAATAAGCCATTTGGCCCACCTGGTACTGGTAGGTGGGATTCCATGGCTAGTTCTGAGGACTTGAAGGAAATGTCCCGTGAGTGGTTTGGCACAGGGCGGCGTGGTGGCTCACCCAGCCTGCACAACATCCGGTGGTTCGGACTCGGAGCAGCCTTGGGAGAACACACAGTGGTTCAAAGACTGCCCACTGCCCTGCCCCTCGGGAGGGAGGGGATGAAGTCACACTACACTCCAGGGCTGGCCCCACCCCAGCCCACACCTCCCTGAGTGAGCTCACTGGGCAGGGCAGACACATTTTCAAGCAGACAAATGTACCCCGGCAGGAATCTCCCCCACAAAGCCTTCCTTATTAGGAAAAGCTGCATCCTAGTCCACTCTGTTCCTCCGGGGGGTGCTTGGGCTGGTGGCAGCATGCATGATACTCCAGGAATCCCAGGTATGCGAGGTCCCAGGAGGGCTTGTGGCCTGAAGCCCAACTGAAACCAGACGACCATGCTTGGTTCCCCTCCAGCAGTCAGGAGACTTTCCTCCCCTCAGGCCCAGCACACCCACAGCCAGCTTCCTGACTTCTCTCTCCTTTGCAGAAGCTCCTACATCAGAGGTCCAAGGAAACCCACCCGTCCTGATTCATCAGGGACAAAGAGGCCCTGAGAGGGAGAGCCCTGTTGGGATGACTTTCATACCACTCCCCACATGCACAGTTTCCAGCATTTTCCATTTTGACCCGGCTGTACTTTTCTCCCATCCCTACCTGCTTTGACAAACATCATGGGCACAGTCTTGGTCTCTTGCAACACAAAGAAGCAGAGATAAAACCACACTCAACATCATTAGACATCAGGGAAATTCAAATCAAAACTACAATAAAAGATTATTCATATCAACTAGGATAGTTATAATTTTTTAAAAAAAAACTGGAACACAAGTGTTAGTGAAGATGTGGAAAAATTGGACCTCTCATACATTGCAGGTAGGAGTGTAAAATGGTGCACCACTGTGGAAAACAGTATAGTGTTCCTCCGAAACCTAAAGCTAGCATAGGATCCAGCCATTCCACTGCTAGAATTGAAAATAGGCACCCCAACAAATACTTGCACATGACTATTCATAGCTACGATATTCACAACAGCCAAAAAGTGGACACAACCCAAAAGTCCTTCAAAGGATGAATGAATAAACAAATTGTGATGCATACATACAATGGAGTATGTGTATTTTACTTGGCCATAAAAAGGAATGAAGTATTGATACATGCTACAACATGGATAAATCTTGAAAACACACTAAATAAAAGAAGCCAGACACAGAAGGTCACATATGGCATGATCCCACTCCCATGAAATACCCAGTATAGGTAAAGGCCACAGAAACTGAAAAGCATATCGGTGGTTGGTTGCCGGGGCGGGGCGTAGGTGGGGGGAGAAGGCGGAGACGGATGGAGAGTGACTGCTTCATGAGCATGGGGTTTTATTTTAGGGTGATGGAAGTGTTTTAGAATCTGACAGAGGTGGTGGTTTGTACAACATTGCGAATGTGCTAAATGGCTAAATGCCACTCATTTGTTCACTCTAAAAGGGTTTTATAATGCAGCTTTTACCTAAGTAAGAAAATAAAGTTAACACATCTAAGAAAAAGCACAACTCACGGTGCGTTTCCAGAAGCTGCCACCCTCTGCCAGCACGTTCACAGGCACAGAATGCATCTTGCTGTGACCAAACGATGTGGCCCAGCTCTGCAGTATGTGCTTCAGCCCGGCAATAAACATCCTCACACTTTACCCTTTCATTGCGTGAAAGTGTGTGCACTGTAGCTGCGCCCAGGTTTGCTGAGTGCCGCGAAGGGCTGGTGGAGGCGGAACAGGCTTCCCTAGCCAGGTCCAACTTCCTCCTGAGCATTTCTAACTGCTTCCGGACGTTTATTAGCATATAAAAGTAAAATGCCAAGTCACAAACTTCAACGTTGAGCCATTATGAAGCCTCTTGATTATATGTGAGAACTCGTAAATGTTTAAGAGTAATTCTACCTGGAAGTTTCAGTTTTATCATTTTAAATAACAGCAGAAGGAAATGATGATAATCTACCCTTTGTTCTATTTAAAACGTGAATAATTAACCCTCCAGGAGAGAAAAAAAGCAGACTTTTAAGAGCAGTTCAACCCAATGAACGTCCAATTTAAAAATAGATTAGTACCGCTGGTAGGGACGCCACACCTGATTTATCGCGGTGGCGCTGCACATGAACCAGTCATTACTTCCGTCAAACTGTTGGAGCGCGGATGCCCTTCAGCTCTGCTTCAGGCACTGAAATGCTGGAATATACTGATTTGGGGTGGGGAGGGGGGAGTATGGCTGCTATAAAAGGCATTAAAAGTTCACATTGTTGCTTTATCAAATTTTGTCACCAAAAAAATGCTACGTTACTACAGATTTCATATTCTAAAGGTCAGTCTCTCCTAGGTAGAAAGACTAATATTTACTCATTATTCCTTAAGGTCTGTATCTAGAATTAAATAAATATACGTTACGCAACTATACAAAAGGTTTTGGTCAGCAGTATCCTCCCAAGAATAAAAAGCCGACGGATCAGAGTGTTGCACCAGTACCTCACCGGACAGAAAGGCAGAGCCTCCCTGGGCCTCTCCAGCGGAATGTAGTTACCAAAGTGTCCCAAGAAAATTTCTGCCAAGAAATTTCACTATACAGAGACTCCAGGGCGTCACTATGCTCATTACTGCCCCAGCATAGAGGGTCCCTAATTATCTTCTTTCAAAAAGAAAGAAGAAAGAGACGGGGAGTAGGAGGAGGAGAAACGAGGAAAGAGAAAGGAAAGGGAGAACAAATAATGAAGAAGTTAAGAGAGTAATCTCGTTTCTCTGCTCCAGAAGCAACTAACTCTGGAGACAGAATGAACCAAGCTAAACATTAACAACTGCTTCTTGCTGGCCTTTGACAGCACGGGCTGGTGACAGGACCTTGCCCTTCAGAAACCAGCTAGATGGGTTCAAAAACCAAGCTCTGCATTTAGAAGCTCTGTGACCTTGAAGAAGTTCATTAGCCTCTCTGAGCCTTTGTTCCTTTACCAATCCATAAGAATAATCCCAGCTACCTCCCAGAGCTGTAGCTGTAAAGGAGAGGGCCATGTCACCATGTCACCGAGCCTGCTGCCCGTAGTCACTTTGCCCCTCCCGTGGCCTGAAGCACCAACAGCTGGAATCCAGCCTGGAAGGTCTGTGACCCTTGCTGTACCAGGAAAATCAGAACACAGCCAAACTATTATTATATTTTTTATTAAAAAAGAAATTAAATAAAATAGCGATTCATTATACATAAAACGGAACTGGAGTCATTGTTCATGGTGGGGATGGCTCGAAAGACGGAGTCAAGGACGTGGCTGTGTTGTCTTTCTCTTCGTACCTAGGAGGTGGTTCAGATGAAAGATGTGGCAAGTGTGAGGTCGCAGAGGATGAACTAGTCCCAGAGATGGTGTACACAGATTTGAGACCTCTCTCCGAGCCCGTGCCCTGGCTCTCGGGAGTCGGGGTCCTGCTAAAGAGAAGGAGAGAGAACATGAAGGGGAGGGGACAAAACAGTGGCACCTCTTCGGTACTAGGTTCTTCTTAAATGTTTAATTACAAGCATTTAAGAGCATATGTGAGGATCTGAGGAGTAAGAAGGTGCCTCTTCCACACTCTACTCTTTATAGATTGTTTTGATTCCTCATCTCTTACTTTTCTTAGAACTGATTGTGACATTAAGACAGTCTCACTCCTGTTGTCATTCCCCTCGTCACAGAAAAGACATTGAGTACAAAGGTATAGCTGTCATCCAAAACACACATGTGCACTCGTACACACACACACACACACACAGTTACCATTCTCTGCTGTTTTGTCTTCTGGGACAGCTAACATAAGGTAGACAAACTTAAGCAAACAGGAAATGAAAACATTAAGCCAAAAGCGTGAAGGGGCACAAGAAGGCACACTGCCCAATGACGAGCACTCACGACCTGCCCTGGAATTCCACTCTGCTGCCTTCCAGCTGTGTGATCCTGGGCAAGTTATTTCACCTCTGTAGGCCTCAGTTTCCTTGTCTATAAAATGGGGGTGATAACAGTGCCTTCCTCCTACAGTGGTTAAGAGACTAACATGAAGCACAGCCAGAAAAGACAGACCAGGAACACAGACATCACAGCAGCAGTGGCAGTTTGTTTTAAATTACTAGACATTGATTTTATGGTTTGGGGAAGTTCTTCATCAGAGGAAAACCACATAAAAATTCATTATTAGAACTCTACAAATGTCCAGCCCTAAGCTGCCCTTTCTCCACAGAGGGCAATTCCTGCATTTACCTCCCTGGATCCATCCCTAGCTCACGACTCACCGTGAAGCTCAAAAACCGCTGTCCTTGGCAGCCACCTCTTTCCCTCTCTCATCAGACAATCTGTCCCCCTACTTTGTGGAAAAGGATCTCTACACAACTTCATTCCCTCTAGGCCCCAGGGGAAGGCAGGTGTCCGCCCGGCCCCCCTGCAGGCCCCACGGCTGCTCCTTCCAGGCAGTAGGGGGAGGGAGTCCCTGACTCCACAGGGTGTGCCTTAAACACAAAGGACAGGTAAGGTGGGGCCCATCCCCAACAATGGTCACGCCCTTCAGGCCCCACTTCTCGCTGCTCAAAAAAAACCCGCTTCTCATTGTCTAGAAAGCAGATCTGCCTGGGTACTGCCCACCCCTCCCACTAAGCCCGGTGACAATTTCCAGCAGTCCTTCCCTCCCTTCCTACACCCTGGCTCCCCATTCCAGAAGGTGCCACCAGAGCCTGCTACCGCCCTGCTTCCTGAGCACGCTGCCATCTCCGGGGTCTCCTGAGCCCCTCCCTCCCTGGCACTCCCCGGGACCCCTTCCCAGCGCACCTTCCCGCCCGTGGGTGTCCCACAGGTCTCTGGCTCCTTGCCCTCTGGCTTCAGCAACATCTGCGGCCCCCTCTCCGGCACCTCCTCTGTCTCCCGAGACCTAGCCCTGTCCAGTCTGCCTCCAAGGCCCACATCCCACCGTCCCTGCACCGCCAGCCAGCCACTACCTCCCTGCCGAAACGAGCTCACCTCCCTCCCTCCCTCAGTGGGGACCTCTGCACTGTCCCTGTCACTCATTCTGGAAATCATCATCTCTCCCTCTTCCCCAATGCCATCCTGCGCTCCGGACCCCTCCCACACCAGCACCCACATCCCAGGCTCCTGGTGCCTCAGCCTGTCCCATTAGAGGCAGCCTCGCCGCCTTCCACGTGGGGTGGGTGTGGATCTTATGCTCCTTGAGGCCCAGAGCACAACGGAATATTGAGGGAGGGGCCCAGCGGGGTCAGGTCAGGGCGCAGTCACCCAAGCGCTGCTGTCGGATTATTGAAACCCTTCTGCACCTCCTCGCACCTCCCCAGGATCTAAAGCAGCAAAGCCTAGGGGAGCACGGGCCTCCTGCCCCCCCAGCACTCAGCCTGATCCATGGCTTGTTAAACACTCTGAGTGTCACCCCTGCTGGGAGCAGATAAAGATGCCTGGGGAAGGGGTCATATTAACCAAGAATTACCACTTTTATCATTTTTAACTTACATGCTGCCCAGAAGTTTCCTGAAAGGTCTTGTTAATATCAAGGCAATAGTTGTGACATAACATCAACAAAAAACATACACACACACACACATGTTTACTCTCGTGCCATGGCCTTAAAGCTCCTTTGGCCTGAATCCAGGCACAGGTCTGGAAAGGCTAAGCATGCCTACTCTTGGAGTTCACACGGAAAGTCTTACCCATGGTTAAAGATACTGTAATACGAAGGTGGACTTTCATTCGGAAGCAAACCACGCGCCCCAGGACTTTGAGTTTCCGCAGCAGCTGAAGACTCAGGAAAGTAAGGTGGTGGAGGGGGTGGAAATATGATCACCGAATCACCTAAGGAAACACAAGGTTTAGTTGAAGACAGGCAGGTAAGAAACAGAAGCAAAGTAGCAAGAGCAAAAGAAACACATTCTATGTTTGGCCTATCTATGGAAAAGGTCGAAACACCTGCTTGCTAACTCCAGCATTCAAAAGTGGGCCCATTAAATTTATAGAGACAGGAAAGAGTACATAGCCCCCACCAGGGGCTGGGTGGGGAATTACTGCTTAACGGGTGTGGAGTTTCTGTTTGGGATGAGGGAAAAAGCTCTGGAAACTAATAGTGATGACAACTGCACAATACTGTGGATGTAGTCAGTGCCACCGGATTGCACATTTAAAAATGGTTAAAATGCTAGTCGTCTCTGATTCCGAGGAGTAGATACCGTGAGCAAAGGTCACCCTCCCGAGTTGAAAAACTTTGTGGAGAAGAAGTCATCACTGACATTGAACGGTGGCAGACATGTCAAAGGAATATTGCGGGCATTTGATCACTTCATGAATCTTGTGATGGATGAATGTGTGGAGATGGCAACTAGTGGGCAGCAGAACAATACTGGAGAGGTGATTACACGAGGGAATAGTATCATCGTGTATAAGTCACGGCTGTTCAGCAGAGAAATCCAAGTCCCCTCTCCAAAGGGCCTGTTTTACTGTGACGTCAAAATCAGGTCATGGACATTTTCATATTAAACTTTTTGTTAAATAAACCTTTGTAATAGTCAAAAATAATATGAAATAAAAAATAAATAAAAATGGTTAAAATGGTCGATTTTATGCTACATATATCTCACCATAGTTTTTTGTAAGGGGCCTATATTTCAGAGTGCAGAGTACCCCCCACCGCAGCGTGGAGGTGGGCCTCTATTTCACAGCAAGCTGAGCCGAAGCACCTCTGTGAAGTGTTTGCTAACAAGCTCCCTTCTCTGGGGTATCCACTACGGAGAGAGCTTTTCTCATTTTCAACCCACAATTTTAATTCATCACAAGGTAGCTGCTGGGTAAAGTGCCTTGTTCCTCAAACGCAGTTTCAGCCTCTGGACAAATGACAATATGCCATGCTGCAGCCTGGCATTGTCATCGACCAGATTTCACCCAAGCTGTACAGAGGAAGGTCAAACTCAACGGAAAGTTTGTTTTTTGAATTGCTGTTGCTACTATTCACTGCAGAACACATCCTGTGCTCTGAGGAGGAGAAACTAGGGCCCAGATGCAAGCTCTAACTTGTGTTCCAATTCCAACACAAACTGCACCACACAGGTTGCCCAGAACATTGTGGACGTGTGGCAGCCCCACTGCTGGGGCTGTGAGGACAAGCTGGCAACACCAAATGACAGTTCAGGAAAAACGAAGGAGGAGAGAGGCCTCCGCTTCCCTGTAGGGAGGGGACTGGCTCATGCCGGCGGCACATCTGACGCCTGCGTGGGTTGGCACAAGATTCTTTAAAGTAATAGGGGTTCCATTTGCCAATTCCTAACCCAGCATGGCCCTGAACAAGGTAGGAGACCTCCCTCAGCCTCAGCCACCGCAGCTGTAAACTGCAGGCCGTGAGGTACCTGCAGCAGAGAACAGGTAGGAGGCCTAGATGGGACGAATTGTGTCCGGTGGGTAATACAGTGTGGGGCACACAGCAAACTCTCTCAGCTCTAACACATTAGCCACCAGCCAAAGATACTTATTTTCCCGATGGAGACACACCCCAACTGGCAGCCTGGCCAGTGGCTCTACCCTCTACAGTGAGGGTAGCTTCACTTCCCCGGAGGGAATTTAGCCTTTCAGAAAATGTATTAGCTCCATCTCTCCTGTAAGGAGAATATATATATATATATATATATATAAAATCACTAATCTAAACTTGAGAAAGCATAATGGTTATCTTGGGATTCTCATTTAATTTTCTAGAAGGGCTTGGTAGGTCAGAGGAATCAAGGTTGAATGTTCACTTTAATGACACATTGTAGAATAAAGGATATGTGAAGTGAGCCTCTAGGGCAGGCCAATCACCTTGCAAAAAATAAACAAGGAAAAGCTCAGAGCAACCCTGTTATCTCCAAGCCTCTCCGTCCCTTGCCCAATCAGGGGGCCTCCCCTACCTTGCCATCTGCTCTGCCTGGAAAGAAGCCTCTCCCTGGGAGTTCCCTTTCACTTGTCCTTCGGAACTTGATGTCCTCTGTGAGTTGACAGCAGACACACCCATCGAGGGAGGGCTGTCTTGCACACCTGTTTGTATATCGGGATCTAGCACTGAGTGTGCCCACAAGGAGAAGAGCATGCTTCCCAGATTCTACAAGCATAAACCCTATCCCACAATATCAAAGGAGAGAAAAACAAGGAGGTAAGATGCCAGATTTTCACACATTTGATGGGGCTTAAAGGGTTACGTGGAAGAGATTTTCAACTCTGCAGTGCCAACTTCAGGACAAGGATGGCCAGGAGCAGCACCAGCGACTCTGCTCTCTGCCACCAGCCCGACTCCAGCCACCAGAAACTCCTCTGCTAGCAGGCCCAAAGAGCACACCGCAAAATGCTCCCATCTGAGCGGAGGAATAGGAGCATTCAATGAGTGTGTTTACTCGTACCCCACTGTGTTCCCCAAAACGGCTGAGAACATCTGTAACATAGGGTGAGCCCTCTTTTCCTGCAGTAGCTCCTGAGAACACTTGGGGAAGGATGACACGGGATTGCACCCAAGTGCCTTGGGGAGGGTGCTAAGCAAGGGCTACACTGTACCGGTGCCCACCCACCTGGGTTTGGACCCTGCTCTGCCATTTGCTAGTTGAGGGCCTTGGCCAAGTTATTTGCTATCTCGGTGGTTCAGTTTCTTCACACCTAACATGGAGACACTAAGACTCTCTGCCTCCTTGGGTTGCTGTAGGTGTGAATGAATTTCACCTGGGGGCCCTTTAGGAGTCTACGATAAAGCACTTAGATGGGTGTTTGGCACATGAATAGACACTATATAAGTGTTAGCGATTATTAATATATAATTAAGATTTGTGCTGTCACCATAAATATAGAAGTGCACAAATAAGTAAACGGGAAGCATCAACCATGGCTCAGCACAAGGAATGGCTATAAGTCCATCTGCCCTTCCTCTCTAAGGCTGGGGCACGCGAGGCCAGCGCCTGGTTAATTCCCTGCAGCCCGTAGTCAGCGAATCTTGCTGGTTCCAGCAGACAGCCGCAAACACGAGATGCATCCCACTTGTCACTCTCCCTCTCGGTGCCCTCCATGGTCTCTGCGCTGCAGTCCTCGTTACCTAGCCTTTTAAATGCCATGGCTTCAGATCTTTGCCCTTTCAAAAGTAGGAGACTGGGAAAAAAGTGATTTGCAAATGAGCAGTGATGGGGTTTGTCTGTGGCTGTGAGAAGCTGAGCCAAAGCTTCTGATATTGTTCTGTGGGGGGCTGGCTCTGGGAAATCCTACTCCATCTCTTCTGTGGAACCCAGGGACCCAAAAGGAATCTCCAGGAATTCCATGGGAGGAAGAAGTGACAGGTGCTGTCACATTCCATCTTAGTCTATGCCACTGCTTCCAAGTTTTGCTCCAACCCTGCAGCCAAGGACAAAGTCACAGAAAATAAAGGACAGTGCAGAAACAGCACTGAAGCCCCTCAAATGCCTGAAGACTGGAGGACTCGGGGGGGACTCAGAATCCTGGAATGTCAGTGCTGGAGGGATCTGCTAAATGCACTGCTTATTTTATAGGGGTATAAACTAAGGCAGGAGAGGTTAAGGACTTGCCAAGGACAGCCAGCTGGTGACAGCCAAGGAGGAGAACCCAAGTGTCCCACAACTAAAAGTGCTATACGGTTTTGGTGTGAGAATAGCAGGGGAAACAGGGTCACTTAGTGGATCCCTAAGGTGACAGAAGGCTCCAAGGCTGATCTCATGGTTCTTCTCACTTTCCTCCTAACTTGCTCTGTGACCTCAGTCAAGGTCACTACTTAATCTCCCAATGAAGACAGAGTTGCTGGGGGGAAATGATGAGAACAAGGATTCCTGTGAGCCTCCCACCGCAGCCTCACTCTGTATGTGTGTGTGTGTGTCTGTGTGTGCACACACGTGTGTGAGGGAGAGGAAATGAATCTAGACCAGACGCGAGGGCAGCCCAGTGAAGCCGTGATGCAAAGCCACTGTGACAGCAGCAAAGACACGAACAACAGCCACGCACCTACGGTGACCTGGACAGGCTCCGTGCTCTGGGTCTGTCCCTCTTCGCTTTCAGGAGCATCTTGGCCAGCATTCAGGTTGTTTCTCTTCTTGACGTGGGCAACTACGAAGAAACACAATCCCACGAGCACAGTCAAGGGCCCCATGATCTGCAGAGAAAGGAAGCCACAGATCTGCGGCTCCGCGTCGGCAGAGTCTGTGTCGTTCAGTGGCTCCTGCGCCCAGTCTGAGCCGCATCCGGGCACCCAGATGCCCAGCACGCTGATGAGCATGCCGCTCGTCAAGAACAGAAACCCGAAGACGAGGCACTGGGCAAACTGGCGGCTCTCCCCACAGATGAAGGCTCGGTCAGGGTCTGTGTGGTGGCCTCGCCGCCGCCCCTCACGGAGCTGAAGTCGTGCCCGGGAACGAGCCAGGATCACAGCCCCAAGCCCAACCACGGCACACGTGGGCCCCGCGACCTTCAGCATCATGCTGCAGTGTGGCAGGGGTTCATACTGGCAGGCCTGGAACCCAAAGATGGAGAGCAGGACCCCCACACACAACAGGATGGCGCCAAAGACAAAGAAGAAGAAAATGAGCTTGCTGACAAGCCTGTCTTGCTGGTCCCCATCCGGCTCAGCAGCAGCTGCGGGAGACATGGCCAGAAGAGGCCCCTTCCCCGGGGCAGGGGGATGTCTTTCCTTCCCTCCGAGATCACAGCACCTCTGCAAACATAACCAAACACCAAATTACAGTGGGCACAGGTGTTCCTGGACTGCCCTGTTCTTCTGCGGAACATTTCAGAAACCACAGCAGGATGAAGTCATAGGGGGCACGACTCCACGTGACTGACACACTGTAGAACAATGAGTTGGTTTATGAGTCAGAAGAACTGGCATTCAGAAACTCCTGAATATGTAATTTTATGACAATATTGAAAAAAGAAGAAATTCAATTACCATGCATCTGGAGTATCTTTAAAAACAAAACAACAAAAGTAACTGGGTGTGGCTTTTCCTGTTCTGAGCTGTGCAAACTCACTTCCCCAGGCAAAAACATGGGGGAATGCAGGAAGAACCACAGGGCTTACTTCTGATTTACGGATGCCCCACTTTTCATCACAGCTGCTCTGGGCATTTCCAGGTTGGTAAATTTTTGTTCAGTAACTAACTGTCCATTTCCTGTCTTAGACTATGGCAACTTTCCATTTCATGTTTTATTCTAAGGCTATATCCACTAAAGACCCAAGTCCAGCAATTTCAACGGAATGGGAAGGCGGTTGAGGAACACACTGGGTTTGGTGAACTTTAAATGTTAATTCTATCAAAATGTGGTTCTTAGGTTCTCAGCAGGCACACACTGGTGGCCCAGTTGCTTGGCCTTGGAAGACCCTGGAAAGTCTGGCACAGCAGATCTAGTGGAGCCCTGTCTCCAAGGTGGACAGGTACCCTAAGTCAGGTGGCCTCTCACTCACCCTCCTCCACAGTGCCACCCACTTCCACCAAGAGGTTTAGATTCCCTTAAAAATAAGCAGCCAATCACATCACCAGTTACAAAGCACTACACACCAACAAAACTTAACTTTGAAAGAAGAGTATAATAGAATCAAATGAGAAAGCACTTTCCACAAAAATCACAAAAGGCCTGCATTTGAAGGGTATTATATATTCAATATACAAGCAGTTGTTAAAGATTGGTCTAGTTTACACAGAGCTAACTTTATCACCCCGTTATCTTGGTTTACTCCAGTGAATGGGATATTTTACATGGACCCTTTAAGTAGGGGAACTCCAAAAGCCAATCCAAAGTGCACAATGCAAAATGGTGAAGACCACTTTCACTTGCCCAAGGAAAGAAAACTTTAAAAATATTCTGAGCCATTCACATCCATGGTCACATATAGGAAATCAAGACTGAGGCTTTAAGGCCAAGACCCTCTTGACAAACCAAAATCACATTAAGGGAAGGTCAGTTTAGGTAAAGAAAGCAAACTGCTAATCTTACACAAGGAAGTACTTTCCCAGGAAAAGTATGATAGAATCAGAAGGAAGTTGGAGAAAAGAGGAAATATGGTAGGGAGATAAGCTTTCATTTCAACCATGCAAAAATTATACTTTATGAAGATGCATTTAAGCTGAGACAAATACTGAAAGAAAGCATTGCACTAATTTAAAAACAATTTTTAATCTCTTTTGCTGGTTTCAGAGATAGGGAGAGAAGGGTGATTCTCAGCTACAAAGTCCAAGCAGGAATTTCTTGTATTCCTGGTATAGTTCACTTTGCAGTGAGTCACAAGGCTTCAATTGTCTTAAGGCAAATCCCCAAACACCAGTAAACAGAAGCCCCAAACTGGATTTGTAGCTTCTTTTCTGTGGTCTAGTGTACTGAGCACCTGGTTTAGTGTTTATCCCTGATCCCAAATAGCGGGTGGGTAGTCTGTCTCTCCCCCTTCCCCACAGATGCACTCACAAATGGATACAGAGACATCTATATTCACCTTTCCAGCCTTTTCCAAATACCAACCTAACCTTGATTTCCCCAAAGTCAAATTCCCCTCCCCAACACTCCTATCCATTTTCCAAAAGACATTTCCAAATCAACAGCTCCACCTCCCCACATCCAAAGCTCTGCTGAGTTTGGGGAGCGAAGCAAAGAGAGGCAAATGTCCTTTTTTTTTTTTTTTTTTGGAGATAGGGTCTCATTTTGTCACCCAGGGTAGAGAGCAGTGGCGCCATCATAGCTCACTGCAGCCTCAAACTCTTGGGCTCTGGCAATCCTCCTGAGTAGCTGGCACTACAGGCGCGCACTATCACGCCCGGCTAGTCTTTTAATTTTTGGTAGAGGCAAGGGGAGGGTCTCACTATGGTGCCCAAGCTGGCCTCGAACTCCTAGCCTCAAGCGATCCTCCGGCCTCAGCCTCTGAAAGTGCTGGGATTACAGATGTGAGGCACCGCTCCCAGCCAGCCAGTGTCTTTTATGGGAAATAGATTTGTGGGTTTTAGGGAACCCGAGCGCAACCAACAGTCCAGAGTGGCTCGGCGCGCGGCCCCGGGGCGCAGGTTCGGCGCGGGTCCTCGTTGCCTCCGCGCTGCCGCGGTGCCCGGCACCAAGCCCGGCGGGCAAAGCGCAGCGCCCGACCCGCCGCCTCAGAGGCTGGCGCCGCGGGCCCGGAGCCGCTTACCTGGGGCTGGATCCTGAGCACGCCGGGCCGGGGCAGCTGCCGTGGGAGCCCGCTGGGCGCGCCGGCCGCCCCGCACGCTCCCACCCGCGGTCCAGGCGCGGAGGGCGGGCCGCCACCCTGCTTAGAGAAGGAGGCGGTGCCGGGCGGGCGCTGCGGCCAGGGCAGGGCAGGGCCGAACGGCGGGCGCTGGCCGCCACCGAAGGCGGAGGCGTGTCGGCGCGGGAGCGGAGAGCCAGGGGCGGCTTCGGGGCCCAGGCCTGGGGACTTGGCCGCTTCCGTGCCCGTGACCGTGCACGCGAGGAATCCGGGGAAAATGGGCACCCTCCACGCCTCCCTGGCCCGCAGGCCAGGCTGGGAGCCAACGAATTGAGATTCTCCCCTGCCCGGACTGCGCGCTGCAGTCGTCGAGATCCGGGCTGCGGAAAGGGGAGCCGGTCCCCTAACTGGCCAGGGGCCCAGAATCCCGGAGGGTCGTGAGAAAGCGGCGGGGGAGAGTGCAAAGGAGAAAGTGCCTGGTCCCCTTTCCGGCGTGGTCGCGACCCAGGCAGAATAGGGTCGCGCGTCCCGTCACCACGCTCGTGGCCACCGCACGGTCTGGGGCAAGTACGCCCAGTGACTGTGTGGCCCTCCTGCTGGATGAAATGCCTGGCTGCGAGCTCCCCATCCAACAGGTTATGGAAACACCAAGTCACAGAAACGTGTGCTCCATTAGAATGTGAGACAAAGGTCCTCCACACCCAAGCCATTCAGCCCCGAGGTTCTAGCTCCGGGACTGCAGCAGACACTCGCACGCCCGGTGCGGGGCCAGCTGTGTCCCTTCCGCACTCACATGTAGGCACACAGCCCTCCTTTGCCATAGAACCCCCTTCCTAGTTCTCTACCGCTAATGACCTACCGGAATTAAACTGGTAACTTTCCCTGCCCTTGAACCGGGAGTTTCGAGATGGGTTTGCTAATCCCCGTGCTATTTGTAACCTGCCCCGTGACACGTGACACGGATCCAACTGTGCCACACCAGAGGTCAGTGCTCTGTGGAAGGTGAGTCAAGGGCTCTCCGCCCAAGCACAGGGGCGCCCTGAGCCCTGGGGACTTCCCCACCTGTGCCTCTCCTCGCTAGCTTCCGGGCCACCTAGTCTGAAACCCTATCCGGAGTTAAGGCCCTGGGAGTAACCTTTCTAAAATGCAAGCACTTTACTTACCGGACAGATAGTCATTCCCGGTGGCTCTCACTGAGAGTAAAGTACAGGTTAGTCTCAGCTCATTACCAGAGGGGAGAAGACTTGAAGGGGTCAGAGGACAGCAGAGGGCAGGGCGGTTGCCTGGGCTTTAGGGCTGGAGGGGTGGGGTGGGTGAGGTCCGGTTCACAAGGGAGGCAGGTGGGACAAGTTTCAGCCTTTGGAATTTGGTGGGGCACTTGCCGGGGTGGCTAAATGTGGACTTTCTCAGGGCCAGGGTGCCCTGACCTCCGTGAACCCGTCATAACTAACGACCCTGCTTATTACTATAGGGAATGATACTGACACTCACCACCCGTTGCACTGTGCCAGGTTTGGCACTTTACAAACAGCCTGTCTGTCTCCAGCAGCTCAGAGAAGGTTGGAGCCAGAAGGGGACAGGAGACAGAAAAACAGTCCTTTGTCAGTTGAGGAAACTGAAGCCCAAAAAAGTGAAGTCACCTCTGCAGCTGGTTTCTATGGAGCAAGGGCCTGAGCCAGATGTCCTGACCATTCAGTATTCCTCCGTAAGTACACCTGTCACCCAGAGGACACACGATGCCGTGAACTCAGAAAACACACACCTGGCTTTGTGACGCCAGGCAGAGGATCTGTATAGATCATTGTAACAATACAGGCATTGTAGTAATCTGTGTCCGGGGTGGAGCTGTCCTTCCTGGTCAAAGCATCAAGATATACCACCTTCCGGCAAGGACACCCACTATGTCCAGCTAATGAGCAGATGACCAACAGTGCCGATTGCACACCGAAGGTAGGCACCGGCTTTCTAAGAACTCAGGTCCTCACTGTAGGGTTTGTCCCCTCCGACTCAGGCCTGCTAACAGCTCTTCATTGTATGTGAGCAGCAGCCGAGGGTTTCCATTTCCTTTCCCTACTCATTCTTCCCTTCTCCCTCATTTGAAACTCAACCTCTGGCCATGTCGTCTGCAGACCTGCAAGGGGCCTGTTGACACAGCTGCCCCTCTGGTGCCACATGACTGCGGGCTTACCACCCATGACAGACTTGAATGCCCTGGCACCAAGGACAATCAGATTAGCCTTCACTTGGAATATCTGCTGCTTGGACGGTTTGTGTATGTGGAGTCCGTTTGATTAAATTAAACTCCTTGGAAACTGATCGTCGGTCAAGTATGAAAGACATACCCACCAGCCTTCGAGGTGCTTATCTTCATAGCAGACTCAGTCTTAGGAAAGACGCAGGATGGCCTTGTCAGTATCCAAAACCAAGCAGTCTTTGCCAGCCTGTGTGGTAGTAAGAAAAGATAAGCCCAGACGAATCCTTAGAAAAACAGCATCAGAACCAGATTAAAAACTGGATGAGGCTTGAACTTAGTGACTACAGGAGGGATAAAGTGAGGCATGTATTCATTCATTCGTTCATTCAGCAAATACTTACTGAGTGCTTACCATGTACTGATGAAACAGACAAAATCCTTTGCCTCATGGAACTTACATTTTACTAAGGAGAGAGACAATAAAATATGTATATTACACAGAGCAGTAGAAGGTGATTAAGTGCCATGGGAAACAATACATCGCAGAAGGGAACTGGGGAGTGCTGGGAGATTCCAATTTAAATAGCGGAGTGAGGGAAAGGATCCTTGGAAGGTGATGTTGTAGCAGAAGCTTGAAGGGAATGGGGAAGCAAGCGTATCGGTTATCTATTATCATATAACAGATTACCTCAAAACAACAAAGGTGTATTATCTCCCACAGTTTCTGAGGGCCAGGAACCTGGGGGTGGCTTGGCTGGGTGCTTCTGGCTCAGGGTCTTTCAGGAGGCTGCAGTAAGCAGTCGGCCAGGGCTGCAGTCATCCGAAGGCTCGACTGGGGCTAGAGGATCTGCTTCCAGGTGCTCCACTCACGTGGCCCTTGGCAGGAGGCCTCAGGTTCTCACCATGAGGACTCCTCCACAGAGCTGCCCGGATGTTTCATGACACTGGCTCTGCCTCGCCTGAGTGATCCAAGAGAGATCACTCCCCCAAATAGAGGGAAGCTACAGTGCCTTTTGTGACTAGTCTGTGGAATCCCACACCTCACTTCTTTTTCTTCTATTCATTAGAATGAATCACAAAGTCAAGGCGAGGGGATAGGCTCCACCTCTTCTGGGAAGGAATGTCAAAGAATTTGTGAACATATTTTGTGATATTTGGGGGAAGAAGGGAGGAGTGCCTCAGGCAGAGGCAACAGCAAGTGCAAAGGCCCTGGGGTGGGAGTGTGCATATTAGCATGTTCGAAGAAGAGCAAGAGGCCAGGGTGGCTGGAGCCAGTGAGCAGGGAGGAGAGCAGGAGAGGAGGTTATAGAGTAAAGGCATGTGCATTGCCAAGTGCACCAGGTTGTGTAGGGCCTCGTAGACCATTATAAGTACTTTGAGTGTGTGGGAAGCCTCTGAACGGTTTTTGAGCTGATATGATGTCATCTGAGTTATTTTTAGGAAGAAATTGGTGGCTTCTGTGGAGAGAATAGCCCAAGGAGGAGGAAGGGTGGAAGGGAGAAGGCCAGTTAGGAGACTGTGTTGACAACCCAGGAGAGGTCTGTGGCTTGTGTTCGAAGGTGACGAGATTCTGGCTGTGTCTTGAAGATGGAGTCAGTGGGACTTTCCATGGGCTAGACATGGGTTTCAATTCCAGGTTTGGGGCCTCAGCAAGTGGAAGGATGGCTCTGGCACTGAGCAAGATGGGGGAACCTAGGGCTGGGATAGGTTTGAGGGGAAGCCTGAGTGTCCAACTGGGGCTTGTTAACTTTGTCCGTTAGACATTCGAGTGGGGAAGCTGGGTAGGCAATCCACCCAGCGGGCCTGGAGTTCAGGAGTTCTGGAAGGAATACTTTCTTGTGGTATGTCAGTGACACTTATTACAAAATCAAGGAGGCTGGGCGCCCTCTCTGGAAGAGCTGACACGAGCTACACCAGCCTCGTGACAATCACTCCTACTGAGTGCTCCAAACACACAACCACTGTGCAGATTTCAGATATTTCTGGGGGGCAGAGGGCAGCCAGTGCGGCTGGGAGGAATGAGATTCTACCGGTGCAGGGGTTCCCGGAGAAGTGCCCTAAGGAGCACAAATCCTTCACTCCAGCAGGACAGGCCACATGTTTCTCCCCAGGGCAAGTGGTGTGCATTGGCTTGCAGAGTTCAGTGTCTCCGTTTTTCAGAATTCACAAGATTGCAGAAAGACAAGCAATCACTCCAGTCTGCCAGCCTCTAGTTCTCTTTTCTCTTTTGGTCTCTTTCTGGTTCTGCCCCAAATTAACCCCAGCACCCAGAAGCATGCTTTCCCCTCTTCCAATTCCTGATGTTTCCTAAGACCCTGCTGGGCCTTGTTTATAGGAATTTGCTCTCAAGTGCTTGGTCCTCGGTCCATGTTTCAACAAATATTTCCAGGACCCCCAGTGACTCCTCTGAACCCACCTGGGCCCCAGCAAGCTATAAAACCCTGCAAAGGGTGCTGCCGACCCTTCTGGGGTATTTTCCTCCTCCCCAACCCCTATGTTGGATTTAGACCCAGGGCTCTGAGAGACATGTCGGGGAGGCAGTGGGTGTTGACTGTCTTGGGAAGCTTAAGGGTCTAGATTGGCCCCCTTAGCTGACCCCCAGCACAAAAGCTATCTTTTGCAGAGTCATTCTGTGGCCTAGGATGGCTGTTGATTTTGCACAGTTAATAACAGCTCAGCCTGAGTGCTCCTGGCCTGAGCCGGGGGTGTGGAATGCAAGGAGTTGTTTCGGGAAGAGTAAGAATTTGCCTGGAGCACAGGGCCTGATGGGGGATGCCTCTGTGCTGCCGCTGAGGGAGAGAGACCCCCTCACGGTGGCTGCAGTGCCTAGGCAGCAGCTAGGGGAGACCAGCATGTTGACACTAAGCTCTACGGAAACCGTCCCAGTGCTCTCCTGGCGTCCCGTGTTGCTCCATCAAACACCACCACTGACTGGACCCCAAAGAATGAATATTTCTCCCGAGCATGTGAAAAGGGGATGAATCAAACTGAGTCTAGACCCTGGCTTTGCCCCTGGTTAGCTGTGTGATCTTGGACAAGCAAACCTCTTTGTGCCTCAGCGTCCTCATCCGTAACATGGGAATAAGCAGACCTACCTCAAAGGATGTCTTGGGTGCAGAGTAAATATCTGGCACATGGAGGGCCATCAATAAATGTATTTCTCCTTTTCCCTGAGCTGCCTCCTTTCAACCTTGTCTGCTGGTGGTTGTGGCCTTTGGTGAAGTGGCGATGGCTCCCGTTCCTGCCCAGCTCTCACGTCTCCTTCCCTTCCCACCAGATCCTGGAGTTCGCCCACCATGGCTTCAGTCACTGAGCCAAGAATGCATCCTGTGTTGTTCTTGCTGCCCAGTATGCCAGTGCTTCCTCCATGGATTTGAAAGACATTTGGACTGACCTGGTACCTAAGGAGCAGGCCAGAATTAAGACCTTCAGACAGCAACATGGCAAGACAGTGGTGGGCCAAATCACTGTGGACATGATGTATGGTGGCATGAGAGGCACGAAGGGACTGGTGTATGAAACATCAGTCCTTGATCCTGATGAGGGCGCCTGTTTCCAAGGATTTAGTATCCCTGAATGCCAGAAACTGCTGCCCAACACTAAGGGTGGGGAAGGACCCTTGCCTGGGGACTTATTTTGGCTGCTGGTAACTGGACCGATCCCAACAGAGGAACAGGTATCTTGGCTCTCAAAAGAGTGGGCAAAGAGGGCACCATGCTGGACAACTTTCCCCCCAGTCTACACCCCATGCTCAGCTCAGTGCAGCCATCACAGCCCTCAGCAGTGAAAGTAACTTTGCCCGAGCATGTGCAGGGCGTATCACCGGAACCAAATACTGGGAGTTGATTTATGAAGGCTCCATGGATCTGATCACAAAGCTACCTTGAATTGCAGCAAAGATCTACCAGAATCTCTACCAGGAGGGCAGCAATGTTGGGACCATTGACTCTAAGCTGTCCTTAGAGTCACAAATTCACCACAAATTCACCAACATGTTAGGCTATACTGATGCAGAGTTCACTGAGCTCATGCGCCTGTACCTCACTATCCACAGTGACCCTGAGGGCAGCAGTGTAAGTGCCCATACCAGCCACTTGGTGGGCAGTGCCCTTTCAGACCCTTACCTGTCCTTTGCAGCAGCCATGAACGGGCTGGCAGGGCCTCGACATGGACTGGCAAATCAGGAAGTGCTTGCTTGGCTAACACAACAGCAGAAGGAAGCTGGCAAAGAGGTATCAGAGGTATCAGATGAGAAGTTACGAGACTATATCTGGAATGCACTCAACTCAGGACAGGTTGTTCCAGGCTGTGGTCATGCAGTACTAAGGAACACTGATCCACGCTGAAACATCTGCCTAATGACCCCATGTTTAAGCTGGTTGCTCAACTATACAAGATTGTGCCCAATTACCTCTTAGAACAGGGCAAGGCCAAGAATCCTTGGCTCAGTGTACATGCTCACAGTGGGGTGCTGCCCCAGTACTACGGCATGACAGAGACAAATTACTACACGGTCTTGTCCGGGTGTCACAGGCCCTGGGTGTACTGGCACAGCTCCTCTGGAGCCGGCCCTAGGCTTCCCTCTAGAGAGGCCCAAGTCCATGCGCACAGATGGGCTGATGAAGTTTGTGGACTCTAAGTCAGGGAAAACTGGAGACTGGGAGGAAACTGACTACCAGAAAGTAAGGAAGTTTAAAAAAAAAAAAAAATATATATATATAGGTATACTTTTGTTTAAGATTAAATTGTATCTAAGGCACTGTTCATGTGATTGAGGTTAAAATATGAATTACAACTTTAAAAGATGAAAAAAACATAAATGTATTTCTCTCTAACTACTGCTCACCCAGCTACTCACCTCATCTTCCACCTGAGGCTTCTCCCATGACCTTCAGGAAGGTCGAGCTGACGAATCCACGGAGACTGGGAAGAGCAGGCGGAGGAGGGAGATCAGGATGCTCACTGAGCAATGTGCGGTTCTGTTGGCTTCCAACGCCCAGGCTGCGGCTCATCTCCCACTCATTTCTAGGGTCCTCGAAGGTGTGCATCACATGATCTTGGAAACCAGCCGGTCCCAATGGTCACCCTGTGTTATCTGCCCTGTTGTGCTACCTTTGTTTGGCTGATGTCTGCAGCCTCCAAAGCTTTTGGAATGTGCCTTGCTGTTGCTGCTGCTGTGCTTGGAGGGACATGTGTAGGCTGGCAAGGGTGACCCCCCTCCAGCCAGTCAGTGGCCAGGGTTCAGGGTTCTACCTGCCTCACACCTCCCGGGCCTGTCTGGAGTCTCAGCCCAATCTCGACGCCCTTGGTTCTGGCCCCTCCACGTCCTGATTGCCATGATCCCAAGAAGGATTCACGTCGGCTTACAGTGCTCTAAATATTAGCGAGGTGAAATAAATATGGGAATAAATGATACAAAGAAAGAAATTGTAAAAAGAAAGGAAAAAAAGTAAGGAAAGATTGGCTGTATTTGCCATCTCCTTCCAACAGCGTGTTGGTGATGTGTAGGGCGGTGCAATCCTTCTGATGTCATCCGTACAGGTAACTTACCTGCTTTAGGATCAGATGTGGAAACCGGTCTGAGACACTTGGAGAAGCCTCTCAACATGGTCTGACCCAGAAACCCAGAAGGAGGCCACCTGACTGTTCCGAGCTGCTGTGGGGGGGACATGCCACCTGGCTGGGAGCTGGTGGGCAGGGGTCTACCCGGTGGGGCTGGTCCTCTCCTCACAGTCATACACTTGAACCCTGGCTTCTCCCGAAGCAACTTCTGGCCTAAAAAATTAAGCAGTATGATTCTGAACACCTGAGAGCTGGCAGTCTTTGATAAATTAAAAGGCAGTTTGGCAGAAAGCCACCTCCTGAATGCCCCAGATTTTAACAAAAGGCCCTTTGTGGAAGCCACAGAAGGCAGGTAAGGCTAGGGCTTGAGGCTGTGCTGATTCAGAAAGAAGGGGGAAAACTGCTCATTAGGGCTTTTTCATTTTACCCCGCCTCGTAAGGTGTTGAAAGGATTAAATGAGCACAGAGAGAAAGACCTGCTGTAATTTTCCCTTGGATGTAATTCCGGAGGAAATATTTTCTCTTAAATAATAATAATAATAATAATATCCAACCCCTACATAAAGCCTGCTATGTGTTTTTGGGGATTTGCAAATGTATTAACTCCTTTGCATTTTGTAACAGCCCTAGGAAGTGGGCACTGCTGCAGCCTGTTGCGCAGGTGCGCAGAGGGGGTGAGCGCCTCCCCCTCGCCCTGCCCCCGGCTGGGAGCCTGGAGGGGAAGCACCCTTCTCCTCTCTGAAGCGGCCTGAGCGCTCTGCAACTGCACCCTTGTTCATTCGTAGCTATAGCTATTATTCAGTGTCAGTTTTGAGTCATTCAAGGGCAGGCTAACAAACTCCCATTCAGCCTTTACATCTCTAATTAAATGCCATTTCCCCAGCGAGGCTGAGTCCAGCTCCCCACGCTGCCTTGTTATTTTCAGAGTACCTGGTGTTTTTCATTCAGGGCACTTACCACAAGCATGGTTATTCATTATCCCTTTCAGACCACTTCTCCCCACCCTTTGCTGTTTAAACCACGTGTCACTCTCTCCCCTTCCTGCCGCTCTCGTCGTTGGCTTCCCAGATCTCCTGTGGTTTAGCTCGGGCTTGGGCACCTGGTGCTCGAGTCTCTACCACTTCAAATCCTGCCTTAATCCTGCATGACGCTTTTAACCCCCACATGGACGACTGCTGTAGTTTGGATGTTTGACCCTCCAAATCTCATGCTGAAATTTGACCCCCGTGTTGGAGGTGGGGCCTGGTGGGAGGTGTTGGGTCATGGGGGTGGGTCCCGCATGCATAGATTAATGCCCTCCCTGGGAGGGCGAGTGAGTTCTTGCTCTATTAGTTCCCATGAGAGCTGGTTGCTACAAAGAGCCTGGCGTCTCCCTCCTCTCTCTCTTGCCTCCTCTCTGGCTACGTGATCTCTGCCTACCCCTGGTCCCCTTCGTCTTCTGCCAAGGGTGGAAGCAGCCTGAAGTCCTCACCAGAAGTAGATGCTGGTGCTGTGCTTCTTGTACACCCTGCAGAACCCTAAGCCACATAAACCTCTTTTCTTTATAATTTACTCCTTTATAGCAACACGAGCAGACCAAGACAGTGACCCATCTGGCATCCAGGCCTTCTCATCTCCAAATCTGTCCTCTCCCAACCACCTCAGCTGAGGCCTCCCGTCAGCACACCCAGGGCCAGCGAGTACCTAAAACAGTTCCTCTTGCAAAGACAGGACTCGGAGCATCTCCTCCCGTCTTGCTTGTCCCATTATTCCTGCTGTAACTGTCCTTCACTCGCAACTCTACTCTTCATTTTTTTCCAATTGACTCTCTTCTTCTTTCTTTCCTTCTTTCTTGTGTTGTTTAGATTCTATAGCCCGTCAATTCAGTACCACTTTTTCTGATACCCTAAATTTCCAAGCCTGTGTCTTTTCATCACACTGTCTGGTAATACTGCCATTACCCACTTTTCTGAGGCTGTCCTCAGTAGCTGAGTGCTACTGGTGAAAGACCCAACTCTAAAATTGACTGCTATTCATATAAATCAGTGTTCAATAAACTGAAATGGGCCTTCAGCAATGCTTGGCAACCCAACCCCGTTGTGCTCCTAGCCTCACTTTCTACATGACTATTTTCAGCAGGTGGTCCCAAAGTCCAGTGAGTCCTCTCCCCTGTTTAGGTGACACCCCTGATGGCCCTGATCCTTGCCTGTCCAGAAACGGGAGGCAACAACAAGGGTAAACCCTTGGCCAAGCATGCTCCACCTATCACGCCCCTGGCTTGGGGTCCCAGGGTTACAGCTCTTTAGTTTGCTCCAAGTGCTTGGTTCCTAAAGCACAATGGCTCCTAGCCTGAGTCAGGGGGCTTCAAGTCTTAGCCTCCAACGATGCCAAAGCTGGTTCTCCCTTCACTATGACTGTGCACTGACATTGGACCAAGGTCAGCGTTCTAGGCTCACCTCGCTTGTGATGAGTTTTCTTGAGGGCCCTAAATATTTCTTGCTAGAGGCCTAAATCAGAGCCACCTCCATCTATCAGCAAGGCTTAAAACATGGGTTGGCAAACATTTTTTGTAGTGGGCCAGAGAGTAAGTATTTTAGGCCCTTCAGATCTTTCAGTCATTTGGTCTCTTATCACAACTACTCAACTCTGCTGTCATAGCTGGAAAGCAGCCTTAAACATAGACAATGTTTCAACAAAGGAGCACGGCTATGATCCAATGAAACTTTACTTATAGGCAGTAAAATTTTAATCTCATATAATTTTCACATGTCTCAAAATATTCTTCTTTTAATTTTTTTCAACCATTTAAAGTGTAAAGTCATTCTTAGTTCACTGGCCATACAAAAACAGGAGGCAGCCAGATTTGGCCATTGGGCTGTAGTTTGCTCACTCCTGCACTAATTCCTCGAACTTTAAAAGGGAATAGGATGGATCTGGGAAAGTGATGAAGTAGAAAGTACTAGGAATATAGACAATAGTTAGACCAGCAGAATCTGTTTTGTGTAACTATTTTAGAAATGAAGGCTTAAAACTTCCAGTGGAGGGGTTGGACAGTAAATTGCAGTTAATTTCAGCCAATTTTAGCTCTTAGCACAGAACTGGCTACCCATCCACCACCCCCAGCCTGTGTCAGGCAGCTGTCCATGTCTTCTGGAGAGCTTGTGGGAGCCAAGGTGGGCAAAAAAGCCCATGTCCTCCAAATATCAAGAAGGATCGATGCCATGATCGCTGATTGCTACTTCTGATCATAGAGTTGCAGACAAAGAGGCAGGTGGCCATTATTGTTGCACCCTCTCCCCATTTGAAGGGTCCATGCCCTCTTTCTCCCTCTTCATTTTTCTCTTTCTCCTCTTTTATGAGCCAGACATCAAAGACTAGGACATTCAAAAACAACTGCATCTATGGGGAAAATTTGTGCATGCCCAAGGAAAGACTCAGAAAAGCCCTAAGAAGACCTTATATCTACACTCAGTCTGATCTTTGGCACAGAGACAGCCTACAATAAACAAACAAACAAACAATAACAAAAGCCAGAAAATCCTAGGGAAGGAAGAGAATCTGATTTCTAGAGTTGATTTGTTCTGTAAAATTTAGATTCAGTCAAAAAGCTGCACTCAATGATCCAGAAAGCCACATGTGGCTCCAAGGCTATAGGTTACCCACCCTGGGAAAGAAAAACGTACAGGGAACTGTTCCCAAAAAAGACCTGCTGGCAGATATAGTAGACAAAAGCAAAATAAATTTGTGTAAAGATGCTGAAAGAATTAAAGGAAAACATGGAGAAAGTCAAGAAAATAATGTATGGACAAAATATAAATACCAATAAAGAGAAAACCTAAAAGGAAACCAAAAAGAAATTCTGGACCTGAAAAGTAAAATAAATAAAATGAAAAATTCACTAGAGGGATTCAAAGCCAGATTTGAGCAGGCAAAAGAAAGAATCCTTGAACTTGAAGATAGGACAATGGAAATTATAAAGTCTGAGGAACAGAAAGAAAAAAGATTAAAGAATAATGAACAGAAGCTACAGGATCTGTGGGACACCATCACAGAGACCAGCATGCACACTGTGGGAGTTTCAGAAGGAGAAAAGAGAAAGGGACAGAGATGATATTTGAAGAAATAATGTCTGAAGACTTCCCAAATTTGTTGAAAGATATGCATTTAAACATCCAAGAAGCTTAATGAATTCCAAGTCAGATGAACTCAAAAAGACCCACACTGAGACACATAATCAAACTTTTGAAAGACAAAGACATAGGGAAAATCTTGAAAGCAGCAAAAGAAGTGACTCATCATATACAAGTGATCCTTGATAAGATTATCAGCAGATTTCTAATCAGAAACTGGAGGCCAGAAGGCAGTGGGCCAATATATTCAAAGTACTAAAGAAAAAAACTATCAATCAAGAGCCCACAGCCAGTAAAACTATCCTTCAAAAATGAGGGAGAAATTAAGACATTTCCAGATAAACAAAAGCTGAGGGAGCTTGTTATCACTAGACTTGTCCTGCAAGAAATGCTTCAAGGAATCCTGCAAGGTAAAATGAAAGGGCACTAGACAGTAACTTGAAGGCATTTAAAGAAATATATATCTCAACAAAGGTAAATACATGGGCAATTATAAAAGCTAGTAGTATTATAACAATAGTTGTTACATTCACTTTTTATATTCTACATGATTCAGGAGACTAATACATTTTTAAAAACAATTATGTTTTTTTTATAACTTTGGTTTATAAATCCACATTTTGTTTTCTAGATAATTTATGAGACTAATGCATTTAAAAGAATTATTATATTTATGGTTTTGGGTACACAATGTATAAAAATGTGATTTGTGACAACAACTGAAAGAGGTGGAGCTAGAGCTGTAAAGGAGCAGTTTTTGTGTATTATTGAAGTTAAACTCATATAAATTCAAATTAGAACATTATAACTTTAGGATATTAAATGTAATCCCTATAGTAACCACAAAGAAAATTATATTCTAGTTATAGAATATATACTAGAGGAAATGAGAAAGGAATTTAAACTGTTCTATTAAGAAAAACAACTAAGCACAAAAGAAGGCAGTACTGCAGGAAATAAGGGACAAAAAAGCTACAAGGCACATAGAAAACAAATAGGAAAATGACAGAAGACCCTCCTTATCAATAATTACTTTAAATGTAAATGGACTAAACTCTCTAATCAAAAGACAGATTGGCTTGGCAGAATAGATTTTTTTAAAAACACGATCCAACTATATGCTGTCTACAAGAGACTCACTTTATATCCAAAGACACAAATACATTAAAAGTAAAAGAATGGAGTGATAGGGGGTGGGAGTGAGGGATGAACAATTACTTAATGGGTACAATGTATGCTATTTGGATGATGATTACACTAAAAGTCCAAACTTCACCACTATACACTATATCCATGTAACAAAACTATACTTATATCCCCTAAATCTGTTTTTAAAAATGTTTAACATAGCAGAAAGAAAGAAAAGTAAAAGGATTGAAAAAGATATTCTATGCAAATCAGATGATAGTTACTTAAAGCTTTTCCTCTAACATCAGGAATAAGAAAGATACCTGCTTTCACCCCTTCTTTGTAACATAGCACTGAAAGTTGTAACCAGAGCATTTAGGCAAGGAAAAAAAAAAAATCCAAATTAGAAAAGAAGAAGTAAAATTCTCTATGTTTGCAGATTATAGGGTCTTATATATGAAAATCTTAAAGATTACACACACACACACACACACACACACACACACACAACTGTTAGAACTAATAAATGAATTCAGCAAAGGAGCAGGATCCAAAGTCAACACACAAAAATCAGTTGCATTTCTATACACTAGGAATGAATAATTTGAAAAGGAAAATATGAAAACAATTCCATTTAGAATAGCATTGAAACGAATAAAATACTTAGAAAGTAACTTAACCAAGAAGGTAAAAGACTTGTACAGTGAAAACTACAAAACATTGCTGAAAGAAAGTAAAGAAGGTATAAATAAATGGAAACACATCCCATGTTCATGGATTGGAAGACTTAATTTTGTTAAGACATCAATACTACCCAAAGTGATCTACACTTCTGATGCAATTCCTATAAAAATCCCAATTATGTTTTGTGAAGAAAGAGAAAAATTGATTCTAAAATTCATATGGGATCCCAGGGGATCCTGAATAGACAAAACAATTTTGAAAAAGAGGACCAAAGCTGAGGGACTCACATTCCTGATTTCAAAACTTATTACAGTGGTGGCTCACACCTGTAATCCTAGCACTTTGGGAGGCTGAGGAGGGAGGATTGCTTGAGGCCAGGAGTTTGAGACCAGCCTAAGCAAGAGCAAGAGCCCATCTTAACAAAAAATGGAAAAATTAGCTGGGCGTGGTGACATGTGCCTGTAGTCCCAACTACTTGGGAGGCTAAGGCAAGAGGATCGCTTGAACCCAGGCATTTGAGGTTGCAGACCAGATGAGACCCGACAAGGAAGAGGAGACCAGACTGGACGAGGAAGTGGAGACAAGACTGGACAAGACCAGACAAGGAAGGAGACCAGACGGGAAGAGGAGACGAGACTAGACTAGGAAGAGGAGACCAGACCGGACGAGACTGGATGAGGAAGATGAGAACAGACTGGACAAGGAAGAGGAGACGAGGTTAGGGGATGGGGAGGACACGAGATTGTCTTTACTGGAGATGGGACTGAGCAGAGTCATCAACTACAGTTAAATAGCAATAGCCTGAAGCTGAAAACCCTTCCTTTAAAAACTCTGTATTTCTGCTTATAGTTATAAAAATTGGTGCTTTGTGAGGGGAGTATGCCATTTTCTTTATTTGCTGGCATAGTAATAAACCTCCCTTTTCTTCTCCCCAAACCACTTGTCCTAGTTCTTCTGATGTGGCCTCAGGGACAAGTGCCGAACTTTCGGTAACAAACATAGAAAAGGTACAGTAAAAGTACTGTAGAAACACCTGTATAGGGCACTTACCATGAATGAAGCTTGCCAGACTGGAAGTTGCTCTGGCTGAGTCAGTGAGTGAGTGGTGTGTGAATGTGAAAGCCTAAGACGTTACTGTACACTACTGTAGACTTTATAAGCACTGTACACTTAGGCTACACTAAATTTATAAAATAATATTCTTCTTTCTTTAATAATGAATTAACCTTAGCTTACTTAACTTTTTTACTTTATAAACTTTTGCATTTTTGTAACTTTTGAGTCTTTTGTGGTAACGGCTTAAAATACACGTTGTGCAGCTGTACAGAAATATCTTCTTTCTTTATATCCTTATTCTACAAGTTTTTTCTATTAAGTTTTTTTTTTTTTTTTTTTTTTACTTTTTACACTACTTTAAAAACTAAGACATAAACACACCCATCAGCCTAGACTTACACATGGTCAGGATCATCAATATCACTATCTTCCACTGGAAGGTCTCAGGGAGCTGCATGTCCCTGGTTTGCAAACTGCTCTTAGAAATAAAGTCTCTCTTAATGAAATATTTTTTTCTCAGTAGTTTTGTTAACACCTAACTGACCTGGGTTATAGTTTAACCTAAGTAGCACATGCACAATATCACACTTAGGCTGAAGAATTTGAAAGTAAATAATAGGAATTTAACAGTACCAAATCACTGATATAGTTCTATCCCATTGGACATCTTTAAAAGGGATAGACATTTTATTTTAAAATGTCAGTATATACATGTCATAAATATGTCTTTTCTATTTAAATTTATGATGAAAATTTACATGTCAACTTTAAAAATGAGCAAAAGGATATGTAGTTTTAAAAAATTATTTTAGAGAACACCCAAAAGCTGGAAACTCACTCCACTCAGCAGGGCTCTCTTTGGGGATGGGGGAAGGTGTCTCTTTGGCCTTAATGCATGGTTTCACAGTGTCTTCCCAGAGCTCTCAGAGCTCTGCATGCCAAAGGATTAGGTGGAGGGAGCAGCCTTTACAACACAGCCAAGTTCCTGTGACAACTCCTAGGCAGAGGGGACTTCCTGGCTTTACAGTTTGTATCGCTAGGAGGGACTCCTCAGGAGATCCTTCCAGAACAAAGAAGATCTGCTCCTAGGTGGCCTGGTTGCTCCACTTAAACTAAGAAGCACTAGTAACTTAAATAGTGGATTCTCTCTTTTTAAAAAATTTAGGTTTTTCTTTACCAGCTCCTCCCTGACCAATACCATTCTACTTTTTTTTTAAAAAAAAGATTTGTGTGCCTTAGTAGACTCTAAGAACCATGAGAGCAGATACATGTCTGATTTGTTTACCACCATATCCCCTGTGCCTAGTAAAGTACCTGGCTAGCCCATGTAGATGCTCAATAAATGTTTGCTGGGTGAAGGATGACATGAGAAGAGATGCTACTAGTAAGATGAAATGAGAGATAAACTAAACAGACCCAGGAGACCCCCTGTGTCAAAGCTGGATGGAAGAGAAACTAGGCTAGTAGTCATCCAACAAGATGTAGAGGGCTTGATGGAACTGGATAAAAATGGAAGACAGAAGACATAGGCCAGCCAGGCTGGGATCCAGGTAAAGTCATGGGTCCTGGGAATTCATAAGGCTGAGCCTAGATATAAATTTACATGACTGACATAATTTCATTCTACTTGTCCTTAGTTGCTATGCAAGGCTTCAACCATTCCTTACAAAGAAGTCCTTCCATTTCTCTCCTTAGCTCTTGCAGTTCATCTTTTATGTCCTAATTTCTTGCTATTTTTACCATAAGCTCTTGCATGTCTTCTTTGTGTTCTTGTTTTATGGAAGTAATTCCTTCATTATAATTTTAAATTCCTAATTTTATATTTGGTCTCATTTTTCATCTGCTCCATGGAAACATATTTCTGGTGAGTATACTTCATCTGCCATTTGTTTTTCCTGTCATGTTTCTCAATCTTTTGTCCTCTCTCCTTTTTAACTATTGCTATACAGATATTTTAAATTATTACTCTTCTCTGGGTAATTTGAGTACTTCATGAGCAGTATCTTTTTAGGAGTTATATGTGGGGAGAAGACAGGCCTATGTTCCAGGACATACAGGAATTCTCCTATGACACTAGGTTAGGTGTGTGTTACTTCTTTTAGGCTTTACTTCTTCCAAGCCACCCAAGATAGCAACTATAGAGTTCCTCAGTAGACTCTTCCCTGCAAATGTGGCTTGTATATGTGATTCCACCTTTGATCCTTCTTTCCTTGCCATTACCTTGGAGACAAATCAGATGGAGAGAAACTTGTTCTTATTGCTTTAAAGATTTTTGGGCCAGGTTTAGGGGCTCATGCCTGTAATCCTAGCACCCTGGGAGGCCAAAGTGGGAGGATTGCTTGAGGTCAGGAGTTTGAGGCCAGCCTGAGCAAGAGCAAGATCCCATCTCTACTTAAAAAATGGAATTAGCTGGGCAACTAAAAATAGAAAAAAAAATTAGCCAGGCATGGTGGCGTACCTGTAGTCCCAGGTACTCGGGAAGCTGAGGCAGGAGGATTGCTTGAGTCTAGGAATTTGCAATTGCTGTGAGCTAGGCTGATGCCATGGCACTCTAGCCCAGGTGACAGAGTGAGACTGTCTATCTAATTTTGGTTTTGCCCCTCAGAATCGCCACCTATTTTTAGAGAACCATGTATTATCAACTTTATTTGGGATCTTCACCTACATTCCCAAAGGCACCCTTCTCATTTGAGATGTTTGCTTTCACTTGTTAGGTGACAGGGAAGAGCTAACCTTCACTCACTTCAGCCTACGGGAATACTTTCAGGATATTCTCATGTTCTGTTGATTATCATTGTGCTCACAGTCCTTCATTATGTTGTGATTTTGAGTCACAAATGTCCTCTAGCTTTGTCAAGAAAAAAATCTGCATTTGTTTTTCATTGTTGTCACTGTTTGGAAACATTTTTGAAGAAGAGAAGAGGACAGTATTACTTTTATTCTATTTTAAAATAGAAATCTCCTCAGGTAGGATTTTGAATGTTAGCGATAGAAGAGAGGGAAAAAGGCAGACATTCCAGGTAGAGTGAGATAACTTATCGGGCAAGGGTCAGAGCTTTGAAGAGTGCTTTGGAATTAATAATTAGACTGGTTTAGGCTAAAGTATTGGATGAGGTCAGGGGAAATGTGAGAAATTTACTTGGAAAAGTCAGACAGATGATATTCTGGAAATCCTTCAGTACCAGATTGTGGGGTTTTTACCCAATTCTATAAGCAAAAGAGAGCTTTTGGAAGTTTTTGAGCAAGGAGTTAGCAAGGTCATAGACTATATGTTTCTGCAGTCTGGGAAAAAATAGAGGAAGTGACAGCCCCAGACCCTGCAGTCCCCCAGACATCAACTATCAACTTCTCTGCAGACAGGGTCTCTGGATGCTGTGCTGTGTCCACAGCTGCCCATTGCCTCTGGGAATCTGTAGTACTCCTGATCAGCTTCTGTTGGCTCAGCCAGGAGACTGGACCAGGTAGAAATTATAATGGCTTCAGCTAAGAACATACTCTGCTGATAGGCTGGGTATGTGTCTATCAGAGGCTGCTATCTCACTGGTCTGGAGACAGAAAAATAAAATCAGCTCATGTTTCTGATGTTCTTGCCTAGCCAACTGTGCAGTTTATAACTCCAACCAGGAGGGCTGAAAGAAGGAAAAAAGCATCTTGGAAATAATTGTATAGCTTCACCACAGATCATTACCAAACTTGACTTCCCATTACAAACTCCAGAGTTGTAATGAGTTTTATTTTCATTCAATATTGAACTATTATTTAAAAAAATATATCTTTCCCCATACTCTTTGTAATCAGACTTATTTCTCTTGAAACCCAAGAACTGAAAGATACCTGAGAAAGTATCCACTTACAACACAAACCATAAATGAATATAAATACAACCACAGTAAAAGAGAATGTGTGTGTGTGTGTGTGTGTGTGTGTGTTTGCACCCACCTATCTATCTATACACCCATACACGAGGTGGGGTCCTCATCATGTAAATTTTTAGAGAGACAGTAGCTGGACATTAGGTCAGTCCCAAGCTAGTCATGCCTCTGCTAACCTGCAAGGCTGCTTCCTGGCACTACCTCTACCTTCCCTAGGATAAGAGATTCATGAGAGGTATGTCTGTACAATTTAGCGCTTTAGAACCAATTTTACATTTAGCACTAACCATACAAGGCAAGCTAAGGTGTTCACATATCCAAATTGGGAATAACCCAACAACAGTCCTGCCCCTCAGAACTGACCAGTTCCTAACTCTTACCAACCACAGCTAGGATGATGAGGGGTGAGGGCTGCCATATTTCTTCATCAAATAGCCATTTTGCTAAGTAGTCATTTCCCATTTAAAAGATGACTTTCAACTATATCCAATAACAGTGGGCTATGTCCTTAAAATTCATGACTTAGATTTGTTAACAAGTTTACATTTCTAGAACCACAAGGGCGTAGTCAAATAGCAAGAGTGTCCACATTGCCTTAGCTCTTGGACAAGGAAGTGGCTTTTTTTTTTTTTTTTTTTTTACTATTGAAAGGAGTAACAGGCCGGGTGCGGTGGCTCACGCCTGTAATCCTAGCACTCTGGGAGGCCGAGGTGGGTGGATCGTTTGAGCTCAGGAGTTCGAGACCAGCCTGAGCAAGAGCGAGACCCCATCTCTACTAAAAAATAGAAAGAAATTATATGGACAGCTAAAAATATATATAGAAAAAATTAGCCGGGCATGGTGGCGCATGCCTGTAGTCCCAGCTACTCAGGAGGCTGAGGCAGTAGGATTGCTTGAGCCCAGGAGTTTGAGGTTGCTGTGAGCTAGGCTGACGCCACGGCACTCACTCTAGCCTGGGCAACAGAGTGAGACTCTGTCTCAAAAAAAAAAAAAAAAAAAAAAAAAAAGAAAGGAGTAACAATGAGTGGTAGATTTAAACTTGTAAATTAACAGAGGATTATAAAAGGCCTACCTAGGTTTTTATAAGGCAGAACATGCTTATCCAATAGTTTAAGTATTTTTGGTTAAAAATCTCCACAGGGCAGTGCTGTGGTACCTATCATCCGTAAAACTTTGGTACTGAAGAGGCAGAAGCTTATCTATGAGAGTCATTCCCACTGGCTGACCAGCAGGTTAACACCTCATTAGGAAAAACATATTCTCCAGGGTTTCTTTGGGGAAGCTGACCTCAGAGGCATTGATGATATAGCAGATATCTAGGTATTTTTCCTTGACTGCTCTAAGCAATTCTAAGTGGTGCAAAAGTTTTACAGTTATACACAGGAAAAAAACTAACAAACAGCAGTTGACATTTCAAGGACTTTTATAGCAAAGTAGATAATATCTGGTATTGAAGCCATATAAAATATGCATGCTTTAGAATGTTTGACAGGCTATGGTATTACTTCTGGTTAATTACTGAACCTGAAAATATTCATATTTAAAAATTCCCACATACTATGTGTTGCTCAAAGATTTCAGAAAGTACAAACAAAAGTATGTCTTATTATCTTCCTTCTTCATAGTCTGCCTACAAACTGAATTTATATTACTAGTTATTAGTAATCCTCAATGTTTTACTTATTTCATACAACTTGTTTCCTTTTAGGAGGAAAAAAAAAATCTGTTCATACATATGAATTCAGTTTGTAATGCCCTCTTAAAGAAGTCGTGCTTTCACATTTGACTTCCAAGCTCTAAACTTCTGCAAAACTGGTCTGGAGAAAGGTCGCTACTGATCATCATTACTTTGTGGATATGTGAAAAGTGTAAGTTTTGAGTTGCTCACTGACTTCCATCCCAATGAGCTGGCACCTTGAGGGGATTCTGGCTAATCTCTGACTGGGGAACTGCCTGGGGTCGAAGACCCCCCACCACTAAATATTGTGGGTCCCATCAACTGGGATCACAAGGCAGTTGCAATTTTGCACTGAACAGGATTCTGCTTCTGATTCTGATGTATACAGTCAATCACCAAGAAGCTTAAAGACCACCTTACCTCAAGTAGCAACAGCCATCTGGGTACTCTGGTCACCTGCCACACTGAAATATGCTTAAACCATGCAAATTAGCATGAAGATGGTTTCAAAGTATGCCTCTCACACTTTCTGAAAATGTTGAAATTTGTTCAACAAGTTTCCCAACTAATGGAAGCGTTTCATTGACAGAAGGTAGAAAACCAAATAATCTTTGTTGCAGGCTCATCACTGGGTTTAAACCATTCTTAGTTTTGTTTTCTGTTACTTGAAGTTAAAAATATTACTGACAGAAAAAACACTGCATGCTAAGCAGTGGTTTTTGAGTTATCAGAAACATTCAGAAACAATCATTAGAAGTATGAAAATGGATATATTTTAAAATAGGGATAAAATATGTACATATAGCAAGAGATCATGAAAAAAACCTTTTGTACTAAGAGCCACAGACACCATTAAATGCACATTTAGGAAAAAGGGATAAGAGAAAGTAACAAAATGGAGAAGGAGTGGGTTCGTGGCAGAGGACTACTCTATCAAAACCTTGTTTTCTTTTCTTTCTGGACACACAACCAAACTACATTTCCCATCTTTCCTTGCAGTTGGTGGAGCCACAAGGTCAAGTTCTGGCTCATGGAATGTGGGCAGAAGTGATGACGCCAATTCTGGGCATGGCCCTTAAAACTCCCATGCAATCTTTGCTCTTCCCCCATCTGTTGGCCAAATGGAGATTTGAGCAGAATGAAAAAATAGGAGGAGCCTGGGTCCCTGAATTACTATATGGAGTACTATATGGAGCAGAGCTCCTCCTCAAACTTACTTAGGACTATGAAGTGAACAACCTAGTATTGAGTGTAGCCCTTGAGACTGTGGGGTTGTTTATTATAGCAGCAAGCATCATTTAGTCTAACAGAGGTGGGAATGAGGGGAAAAAGAGAAAATAACAAAGGATAAAATGATGGGCATATGGTATAAATGGCAAGAGTGCTGCTGTCCGGTCTTTCCATAGATTCCCTAACTCTGACCCAGATAAACTAAACTGTTCCTTTTTATGACATATATTTGGCATAATTTTCAATATTCAGGATAAATTCTTTCTTTTCTCATTTCCTTCTTTTGCCCCCTCCTAAATCTATTGTGTTTTGAAAGGTTTGATGTTCCTAACTAACTCTTTAGAACATTACGATTTTTAGATTGTGTTCCTGAGCAACTGGTCAGGAGGAAAGTCTTTGTTAAAACTTAAAATCAATTTAAATATATTTTAAAACATACTGAAAACAGTTTTATTAAACAATTTTGGCATTTTGGAGATATACTCCAAATAAAGTTTTCTGTATGACCAATGAAAACTAAATAACAGTTCAATCTGTATGCCTGTTTTAATAGTGGTACAGAGTTTAAAACTAATTACTCATTCCTTGCTCAGCTTGCCTTGTCCTAACATCTATGATATAGCTATTACTATCAATAGGGGTACAAAGACACATAAACCAACTGATAAATTATATATTACATGTTTATTAAGGGCACAACTTTTATGTAAAATTTACATTTTATGAAAAAAATCAAAATTATTTACAAAATTTTGCAAGATAGATGTGCACTGTTCTAATTACAACCCAAAGTAGTACATAACAACCCTTAAATACTCACATTTGTTAGAGTTGTGTTTACAAATTCTTGGTTAAAGAGGCAGCTACAAAGTTTAAAACTACATATAAGCAAGAACCAGCTTGCTAGATACATTTCCCATTGAATCTACTGGTCTTTCTTACACCATTAGTGGATTTTTAAATGAAAAAAAATCAATATAAACTCATATGGCTTCAAAATTGTAACCTGTATCCAATACAAATTTATATATCAACACTTGGCATGAAGACTGTGGTAATTAAGAAAGTGCAGAAGTTTAACCATTTCACTAATTTGTAGATTTTTAGGTAATACCTGATTAAAAACAAACATGGTGAATATAAGTGTCTGATTTCCAATAATAAAATATTAACTGCCCAATAAAAGCAGTTTGATTGAAAAGTAGATTACAGTTAAAATTCCAGGAAGGGACTGTAACTGACATTTAAAAGAACACAACATAAGAGTCAGAAATTCTAATTTTGCTCACTATTTAGTAATGATTAACATTTTAGCAAACTGTCTTACGTGTTGCTTTAGTCAAGTCTAAATTTAGAATTGGGCTAACACTGAATATATAAAAAAGCACATACTGTGTTAAAGATTGCTGAAGAGTAGATTTTCTGCTGTATTTTAGTATAGCAAGTTATTACATAAATGTCTAGTATTAATAGGGGTTTTATTTTCTGTAAAGCTTAACAGAATAATTAGTGGTTTTACATAAATTATCACATATAACACAATTTACCACTTCTATGCAAAATAAAGGACACTGGTATTTATCATTATAAATAAAATTCCCATTTGTAAATTGTGAAACTTTGTCCAAAATATTTCATTTCTTTGATTAATCAGGATTTGCTAGAAAGTTAGGTTTTTTACTATCTAGGATTAGTAGTTTATTTTAAGAAATGCTTAACTCAATCCTTCACTTCAAATAATTTCCCTATTTTTACCAGGTGGGAATTAAATAAGAATAAAAATATATAAGTTAGCAATTTTCCAAATTGTTGAAATAAAAACAAATGGCAGTGCTTTTTCCTCTGTTGCGAAAATTAATCTTTTGTATTCCTCACAAAATATTACAAAACTCATGTTCACAATACAATCAGTAAATAAATGTGTCAATTTTCAACAATAAGGAGTCAAGGGAAATACTAAATTGAGAGTTAAAATATGAATTACCAATTTATCATTATTGTTTTTCAGAAGTCATCTGTTTTAAAATTCGCATACTTTTGATGAGGTTAATGTTGAATATCTGAAGGTAATTTTTTCCCTTGTAAACACACACCATTAGGTTTATTTCTCTTGCTAGTGACTACAGTGTATCACCAAAGAAGTGAGCTAGGGTTCTTAAGTATAAGTTATCCTTTAGTTACTATGAATTCCCTTCCCAAATGCAGGCCAAAAGTATTTACAAAAATTGTAAATATCTTATAAAAATGCTTGACCACTGTAAGATTCTAAATAGAAGATCCAGACTGTGAGGAAAAAAGTGAGGCACATTAATGAACACAAACTGGATAGGCACATTTCTGGGTTTTGTTATTGTTTTAAAAGGCACACATTATGCAATTCATATAAAAATAAATTAAATCTATAGCATTAATTCATCAAAACAATCACAACTTCTATAAAGTTAACTGCAGAAGTAAATTTCTCTGCTGTCTTTTGCAAGCTTATTTTAAAACACATTGCACTTAAAAATTTTAAAATATCATATAAAACACCATTTACACTTTATTCATATGTTTATGAGAATCAAATTATAGATTTTTTGCATACAACTTGGAGTCTGGTCTGATCACTTTATGGCACAAAACTCAATTTGATTGAGTGTTCTGAGTTTAACATTATCCAAAACTTAGAATTCATGTTCTGTTCTTATCCATTCAATAGCAAACTTATAAAATTTCAAAGCTAACTCTAACTCTCAAAATTTATGGAAAGCTAAATTATTTTGTTTGTTCTCTGAAATTTTAGGCCTGATATTAGCCTGTAACCCCTTTTTACAACACAGACATTGGAGATAATTAAAAATTCTGGTCTATGAAAACCTCATTTTTACTGAGAATCTGAATAATGTGCTTCCTGAATATTGCAGTTGATCATTTACAGCATAGAAAATCATTTCAGTGCTATAATGACTCACTTTAAAAGTGCAATTTAATGTTTGTAGTCAGTTCTCAAATAAGTCTAAGTTTGAAAAACATCATACAAGTTAGAAGACTGTTTGGAAAGAACAGATAATGCAGAATGGCAAGTTTGTACTACCCCCTCAGGCCAAACCACTTTCCCAGGTCCGTCAACAATCCGCCAGGTATCGTCCTGAAAAACACCAAGCAGACCTTTTGCAATTACAACTTCAAATGCACTCACAGGTGGACATTTTTCATTGTGGCTACCAATACAAAATGCTAGCTCCCATCTGTTGTTTACAATACATTAGAACCAGATCACAGGTGTTCAGCTATACTGACCATAAGTACTCTCTCCCCCAGGTGTGTCTACCTGGCACCTTGTACCAAGGGTCAAAGAAAAAATTCCATGCCTTTAGATTATAAACTGCTTGACAGCTGTTTAGAAACTATTAGAATACAAATGTTTCCCTAGCTGGGTGTGGTGGGGTGTGCCTGTATTCCCAACCCAGCTACTCGAGAGGCTGAGATAGGAGGATCACTTGAACTCAGGAGTTTGAGGTTGCAGTGAACTATGACGATGCTACTGCACTCTAGCCCTGGCAACAAAGTAAGACCCTATCTCAAAACGAAACAAACAAAAACCCCCAAGTGTTTCCCATGTAAATTAAAAAGTTTGAAATCTTCCAACTTACCAGTGGCAAACCGCTTCTTTACTAAGGAAAGCCTATAACCAGTGCCTACAAGTTCCATATCTATTCCTGAGAGGGTACTTCCCTCACTGAGGAATTGCACTGCAATTGTCGTGGGTTTACTAGGTCCTTCTGAAAGATCAAATTTTGCTCTGAGTGACCCAGAACCTACAAAGAAAAGAATAAATAACTTACACAAGGTAAAATACATTTCACACAAAATAAAACCCAATGAGCATGTAAGCTAAACTATATCAGTCCTGTACTAACAGAAGATGTGTACAGTAAACAAACCATTGTCCTGTTTCCAAATCAGATTTTATTCAGTGAGTCTGAATTTTCATTTAGTAAATAATCTCAAACCATGCTTCTCTCTGACTTTAATACTAACCTTCAGAGATGTTCACTATTGGAGTACTATGCTATACGTCTGTTGAAGTGAGTCAAAAGAGAAGAAGGAAGTAATTGAGGACAGCCTAGGGGGAAACCCTAGGAGGGATATAGGTAGTTAAAGTCAAAAAGAAATGACTACTGAGTATCAGATCATGGGGGTGGGAGAGGTAAAGAAGGAAAGGTAGCTATGGTTGGGGAGAGTTGTATCAACATTACTATTTTCTATTCACTTTTCTTTTTAAAATTTTATTGTTATAACAGGCTAAATAGATATTTCTGAGGTGCTTTCTTTTTGATATAAGCATTTATTCAACACACCTCAGTCTAACAGCATGGCAGAAACAGTAAACCAATAATTATACTGAATATGATAAATGCTACAAAGGAGCTCTCAGGAGCTATAGGCACAAGAGCACATATCTCTGCTCGACATTATAAATGGTGGTAGTGATGATGGTGTGTATTTTACAAGTACAGAGACAGGATACCTGAGAAAGCATGATGCATTTAAGGGAACTGCATCTATACCAGAATAGCTGGAAAACAAATACAAGAGAAAAGCAGCAGATAAGTCTAGAGTGGTAGCAAGGACCAGGCTATGGTAAGAAATTTGACATAACCATCTTCCTTCCAAAGATAAGACAAGAACATTTCAGATTAATGTCTTAGAGGGGGAGGAAGAAGCAAAAAGCAAAGTTGGGGGACCAACTCCAAGTCAGTAAAATAGTTTAGGACTCTAGGTGATAGGAAAGGGGATCTGAACTAGGGTTCAAGGAAAAGAAAAATATTTAGAAAGTTATTTTGAAAGATATTCAAGAATTAGAATCAACAGGTGAGAAGGGAGAAAGAGTATAGGAGGGTTCCCAGGTTTCTGGTCCTAACCAGGGCAAGTAGACAGAACTGCTGGGTAACAGGAGTAAGATCCTGTGATCTTCTGCAAGAAGTTTAATACTACAAAGAGAAATGTGAAACAAGATGTCACAGCACTGATCAGCCCTATATTATTTTGCCTGGTAGTGTAGAATTCTTAACTATTGTCCAAGCTCTCCTTGAACTTTTACAATTCTTGATAAGCAATTAAGTTCTGTGACAGTTCCACCATGGGCTTAGAGGGAAAAAAATGCGTTCTGAATCTCAACTGGTCCATTCTTATTTAAGGTATTAACTTCCACCTAGTGGTCAGTTACAGAACTGAAGGCATGAAATTCCAGGAGGAAACTTTCCATAAACATGCCTTAAAAAATCCATTTTCAATGACCACATTATAAACAAAAAAGCATGCAGACACTTACCTCCATTTTCTGATTTTTCTGAAATACCGGACAATTTCCAAAAGGCTTTCATTTGTTCCGCATTCCTGTAGTAAGAACAAATTACCTTCAGACCATGTGTCTAGTATAGTAACTTATACATGGATAAAACTTCAATAAATAAATACATTTTAAATATTTTCTGCTTCCTAATTTCTGGTGAGCAAGAAAAAAACAAAAATAAATAAAATAAAATAAATAAATATTTTCACAACTATAGTGCTAAGTTTACTTTAAATACTATTACCTGGTGAAAATGTTTATGATATAATATAAACAAACAAAATGCCATATATTTCTCAATTAATGAAAGTTTACCAAATTATGTAAGGTGGCTCAGTATCTTCATCAGTCAAGGAAAACACATTGTTATTAAATGATGAAGCAAATATAAAGAGTGGTAAAGTCTATACTTATATTAATAGAGGGACAAGAGAGGTGGTTAAGAGATGGGATTAACTAATACTATTGAACACTAATCACACAGGTATTACTATAGATATGTCACATGCTATATATTTAAATAATTTTTATTTTTTAAATTAAAAAAAAAGAACTTTAGAGAGGTTAAGAAATTTGCCTAAGGGTAAAGTTGGAATGGAATCATTCAAGTTTGGGTGGTACTTTCAGCAAAACTAGTTTTGTTTATTTTGGACTGAAGCTACTACAATTTGACTAGTAAAATGAATACCATCTTTTATAGCATAGTTTCTATGGGAAAATGTACTAAAACTGTTCAAACTTATAAGACAACTTTCCAAACCTGGGTTATAAAAGTTAAGGATTATAACAGAAATTCAGAAATATATTTAATTTACCATATTGCAGGCGGAAGGGACTGCATGTTTGTGACCCCTCCATCCACTGGTACCACCACCTGTATGTTGGAAAGCACAGTAGGTGCCACCATAGCTTCTGGATTGTATTTATAATCCACTCTAAGATCTGTGGTGCTAGCACTACATTTCCAGTATGTTGCAAGATTCAGAGGAGTGGACTGAATACCATTTGCTGATACCTTTAAAGAGAAAAAAACAAACAATTGTCTTTGGCCTAGAAAGTTAACAAGTCATGTTAATGACACGGTTACTTGAACGTAAGAGTCCACAGAATAAAAAAAAAATCTAATGAAGGCACTATCTGTTGCTAGGGAGAGTAAAGCAGACTTATTTCAAGGGAGTAAAGGTCACTTTCAATGTGTGGACCTCGGACTACCTACATCAAAATTGCTGGGGTACTTGTTTACAATGCACATTCCCCTAACTCCAACTGTAGAAAATCTGATTCAACAGCTTAGGGACAGGGGCCAGAAATCAGCATGTTATCAGGGAAATTCTTATCTGTGCATGTAAAGTTTGAGAACTCCCAACATGCAACACAGAATTATTGTTATTTATTTATTTATTTATTTTTTTGAGGCAGGGTATCATTCCGTTGCTCAGGCTAGAGTGCAGTGGTGTCATTACAGCTCACTGCAACCTCAAACTCATGAGCTCAAGCGATCCTCCTGCCTCAGCCTTCCTAGCAGCTGGGACTACAGGGGTACCCCACCACACCCAGCTAATTTTTTTCTTTTTTTTTTAGAGATGGGGTCTCACTATGTTGCCCAGGCTGGTCTCAAACTCCTGGGCTCAAGCAATTCTCCTGCCTCGTCCTCCCAAAGCACTAGGATTACAGGCGTGAGCCACCATTCCTGGCTATCAACACAGAATTCTAAGATTCTTCCTGAATTATAAGAAGTTAGATTTTGTTTACAGTGAGAAAAAAAAGATAGGTTGCCATTCAGTTCCACAAGCCTGGAATTAGGACACTGCCAACTTCAAATGTTTGACTTTAATCACATGACTCTCAATAAATGGTACAATTTCCTATAATTCTTCCACTCCTTGTTCAAATGGCTTCCTTTCAAGAACTACCCCAACCACCCTCTTTAAATTTACATTGAAAATTGCATTTTCGATCTTCCTTATCTTACGCTATACTTTTTTCTTCTATATCACTCATTTTCTAACATACAATATTATTTACTTATTATTTTCTACAAACATAAGCCATTTTAATATAATACAATTACCCGATTAAGAATTCAAACAATAGAGAAGCATATAAAACAGGAAATTTGTCCCTTGGCATTCTTACACCCCAGGGTTAACATTGTAGTATATATCCTTCCAGACTTTTTAGGTACATGCAAACATGGATCCATCTCATTTCTTTGAATGGCTGCAGTAATTCATTTAATTAATCTCTTCCTCTGCTGGTATATACTTAGGTGGCTTCCAAACAATGCTACAGTGAATATCCTTTGTACCTTATTTTTGCCCACTTGTGTGATTTCTGAAAGTGGAATTGTTGAATTAAAAGTTATGTCTAACAGATTGTTGTTTTATTCAACAATCTAACAGAGGTTCTATTAATTTGCATCCTATTAACAAGTGATCGATTGTACCTCTATTAATACTGAATAAAGCAATCTCTTTTTTTTATATCTGATAGGCTAAAACTGATACCTCACTGCTGTCTTAACAGTCACTGCTCTCATTATTACTGACATAGAGCATCTTTCCATCAGTTATCTGTCTATTGAGTTATTCACCTTTTACTTATTAATTTATAATGGGTCTTTGGGGTAGGCCCTTTGCTCTATTATCTTATGTGCTGCAAATATTCTTCCCTCCAATTATATATTAAATCTGTTTAAGGGTTTGTTTTAACCAAATATTTTTTATACACATGTGCATGCACATGCATTTATTTACTTCTGTGTCATGTATCTCACTGTCTTTTTACAGGGCTTCTGGGTTTTATATCATACTTAGAAAGGTCTTTCACACTTCAAGATCAGAATATGTAATAAACATACAGTATACCTGCACACACACACACACATATATATAGCCATCCCTCAGTATACTTGGGGGATTTGTTCTAAGACCCCTGCATGTATCCAAATCCATACAAACTCAAGTTCCACAGTCAGCCCTCCATATATAAACAGATTTCACATCCCTCGAATACTGTATTTTCAATTGGAATTTGGTTTAAAAAAATCTGTATATAAGGGGACCCATGTAGTTCAGACCTGGGTTGTTCAAGGGTCAACTCTATATTCACCCGTAATTTATTTTAGTACCTTTATGGTCCCATTTATTACTATTAAACCTTTGATACATGTGGATTTTGTTTTGGTTAAAAGTGTGAATTAGGGATTCAGCTTAATTTTTTTCTCCAAATGTCTAGCTTGCCACCTCAGTATCATTTACTGAAAAATCATCCTTTCCATATTGCCTTGAAATCCTACTTTGTCATATATACAATTTTCCATTTATTCTTAGATCTATTTGTGGATACCTTAATCTGTTCCATTCATTTGGCATGAATTCCTATGCCAGTTCCAAACTATTTAAAATACTGTTATCTTATAATAAGTTTTCCCATTAAAGCTAAAACATTACTCCCCATTACTGTTTAAAACATTGACTTATTCTTCCAAGCTTTATTCTTCTGGAGAACTTCAAAATGATTGTCAAGTCTCCAAACACAAACACAAAGATACCTCTTACTGGGTTTCTGATAATTAACTTATATATTATATTTATAAGTTAATTTAGAAACAACTTTTTATATTTATAGTCTTCTTTTAAATGGGTAAAGTATACCTTTCTAACTATATTCAAGGAAATAGAGTGTGTTGTCTCTTCTTAATTTTTTATTGTGAATATTTTTCTTCATTAGTTTTTCTAACTGGTTGTTTTAAAAGTTATGAATATTGGTATTAATTTTTAAACTGACCACCTTACTAAATTCCCCTATAGCAAATAGTTTTTCAATTGATTCTCTCGAGATTTCCAGGAACATATCACTTGCAAGTAAAAATTATTTTGGTTCCCCTTTCCCAGTATTTATTAATATTACTGCTTATTTTACTCTCTTATCTAACTGTACTGGCTAACATCCAGAAGAATCTTATATACTAACAGGATTAATGGGTATCTTTGCCACTCCTGACTTTAATTGATTGCTTTAGGCATTTCATTATTACGACTAATGCTGCTGGTCTTTTCAGGTTAGGGACAAATTTCTGTATTTATATTTATTCAGTATTTTAATCATGAATACATGGTCAATTTGACAAAATCTCCACTAGCTTACTAACAGATTTTCTAATTTCAAACTATCCTGGCATTTCTGGAATGAACATTTGGCTATGACATATTTATTCATTTAATTATATGCTAGATTCTATTTGTTAATATTTTAATTTAGGATTCTTACAATGATATAACACTCACCTGATACTTTAATACATCTACATTATAATAAGAAGCAGCTGGATTTTGCTCTGATAGCTTCTTGAGGTAGACAGTAACAGCTTGCATGTTCATCCAAAAATCTTTTGTGTTGGAATCACATTGTGATGGATCACTATATGTGTAAGAAATATTTTTGTTATTTTATTTGACTTATCTTTATCCTTTACATCTGTATAGTAATTTGGTGACACAGGAAAGACCAGCAGAAATGAACTAAAAGGTGGGATATAAGGGAAAACTAAGATTTTGGAATAAAGAATGGGACACAGCAGAAGCTTGCCTGAAAGAAGAGAAGATGGAGAGAAAACGATTTTAAAATAACTGTCACCACCACCAAAAACAAAAAGATAGTAGAAGTTTGTTTAATAATAACAAATAATTTTGGCATTGTCTTCAAATTAAATATTATTGTTCCAAAGAAAGAAAAGATTTCTTAAAAAGAAATTTAAACCTTCAAAACAAAAGTAGCCAAACCTGAACACAAGTTGTGCATTTGGAAGAATCTGCTCCAGTCTGCTGATATTTTTCACCCTGAAACACAGCACAGCTGGAGATGGATTGCTAGTGAAAACTTTAATAACTCCACTTGGAAATGATATTGTCATGTCACCAGTGATCTTCACAATACACCTAGAATTGGGGATTTTGAAAAGTGTTTAAATAAAATGCTTTAATCTCCATTTAAAACATATTTGGTTTAAAAAGACATACAAACACTATACATGTGCATATATATCCTGTATCATAATTATGAATAGATTATTTTTCAATTTAATTATTAAAAAATATATTCTACATGAAATGGCATACTCATCTAGTATCATCTTTTCCTGGAATTAAATTTCAAACACAAGCACAAGCACACCAATAACGTTCCTTCATTTTTCTTTTCTTTTATTTTTTTTTACAATAACCCTGGTTGAGCTGTAGGGACATTGCTTCCCTGGTAACACTATTCTTAGTTGTAACCATTCTTCCCTTCCAAGCCCCAGAAAGCAGTGGGCCTGATTATGGTTGTGGCAGATGTCTGCTTGCTACTCATTACTTCTTCCAACCCTCTAGTCCTTCTTCCTTTGAAACGGGGTCCATTAGTGTTACCTGGAAATTCTATCACATTCCCTAGTCTACTTACTCTTCTCTTTTCATAATTTCTCCTTTCTACTCTAATCTGCAATATTCCTTTCCTGCCCTCTCAGCTGATGACTTTGCTTTTAATTTTACTGAGGAAACAAAATCAGAAAAGAATGTCCTCATACTCTCACTACTAACTCCTAATCTACCTAACTCTTTATTTGTATCTTCTGCCTTCTATCCTATTTCAAGAGATGACCAGTTTCTGCACCTAAGGCCAATCCCACCAATTCCACACTGGAGCTTATCTCCTCTTACATACTGAAGGACTTCACTCATACAATTGTCCTTTCTCTTTTCTACAGGTCCAGTTTTTTCCATAATACTCGGTCTTTCCCATTAGCATACAGACATGCTGAAATATACGTCATCTTTAAAAAAACCCCAAAACTAAAATAAATAAAACCTTCTTCTGATTGTACCATCTCACTCCTGCTAACATACCATTTTTCTGCTCCCACTTAGAGTAAAACATACTGAAAGAACTGTCTACATTTGTTCTTTCCAAATATAGTTGTCTAGATTTACAACACCTCCTGCTCTTGAACTCTCTTTAAAAGCAGGTTTTATCTCCACTATGCCACTAAAATTGCTCTTGTGAAGGTTGTCAATGACTTCCATATTGTCAATGATTAATTTTTCTTGACCTGTCAGCAGCATCAGACATAGATATGATCGTCTTGCTTCACGAAATGATTTATTCACTTAGTGTCTGGAGACTGCTGTATTGGTTCTCTCCTCACCTCTATCATTGCTTGCTGTTTCAAACTCCTTTGCTGGATCATTCTTGTCTTCCTGTTTTCTAAACTCTAGAGGGGACCAAAACTTAGTTTTCAGATCTCTTTTCTATCCACTCCTTAAGGCTCCTGAATTTTAAGTATTATTATATATACAAACTAATTAGACTACCAAATATATCTCCAGCCTAGACTTAGTCCCTGAACTTCAGAATCATCTATCCAATCATCTATCTATCACTATCCAACTATTAAGTCAACATCTCCACTAAGATGTCTTTTTTTTTTTTTTTGCCTTTTAGATGTCTTACCAAGTACTTCAAATTTCGCATTCTACTCCCTCATCAAATAGTGACAACTGTTTTCAAAGTATATTCAGAACTTATTACTACTCACCACCTTCTATGCTAACACCCTTATACAAGCCAACATCATCTCTAGTTAACATTCTCCTTCTTCATCTACTCTGGCTCCCCCTAGTTTACTCTCCATAGAACAGCCAGAGTGCCCCTTCAAAAACCTAAGTAATCTCATAGCTCCTCCACTCAAAGCCTCCACTGGCTTCCCACCCCACCCCAAATAAATTCCAAGCTCCTTATCATGGCTTACAATGCACAACCTGATCTTGTACCTCTCTGGATTCACCTTAGACTATTCTTCCCCTTGTTTACTCCTGCTCAGTGATGTGGTTCTCCTCGCTGTTTCTTGACTACACCAAGTGTGCTTTTACTTCAGTCCCTCACATTCACTGGGTCCCTCTTCCTGGAATGGTCTTCCCTTAGACATCTGCATGGCTTGCGCATCCATGTCTTTCAAGTATCTGCTTAAATTAACCTCAAAAAGGTTTTCCCTGATCATTCTATCTAAAATAGTAGCCCTTTGTTGCTATTCTCTATCCTCTTACCCTGGTTTATTTTACTTCGTAACATAGGTCAATACCCAATACATACAGCCATCTGTTTCTCTATCAATTCCCTTACTAAAATACAAGCTTAGGAGAAAACTTTGTGTACTAAAGTATTCTCAGCACACTTATAACAGAGTCTTACAAACAGTAAGAGCTCAAATATTTGATGAATGAATGCATGCATGCTGAATGAATAATATTATGCAGGAAAAGTAGAGGTGGCCATTCACTCCAATATAATTCTTTTAAAAGAAAGAGGCTAACTGGATTCTGCAACAGTCTCATATTAAACATGCATTCTAGATCTCTCTTAGAAATTATCACACTTTCACCAAGAGATACATTCAGAGTTCCATCCCTATCCAGGTCACTGCCATCTGCTTCACAGATATGTCAAATTACAGATATGTGATACTGGTCATAAAGCCTTCACAAGAATGTAAATAAATTGGGAGAAAAGCCATCATTATTGCTGATTATAGCAATTTTTTAATTTGAAAGACAATCTTCAAATGACTGTATTAGATAGCAAAAATCAGGTAAACAAATAATACAAAACCCTAACCTACATTGAATCAAAATATAACTCTTAAAATTCACCACCAATCCTCCCCTTCCTCGCCGCCCCCACCCCCAACACACATGCATGTATATTTTAAAAACTAACTTGGTGGGATCTGCTCCTTTAAAGTAGGCATTAACAGATTCTGTAAGGGCAACTGCCACAGGTAAGGTGTCCTGATTTCCAAGGCTGACAGGGCTGGGACCCCTTGACACACCTAGAATACATGTAATTCATTTGTTAAATCCTTCAGAAAGACATGTATTAAATATCAAGACAGATTTACAATGTTAGATTGTCACAAATGATCCTATTACTAGTTTGAACGATGCCCCAAATATAAATCTAGAGGCCAAGAAACATAGCATAAAACAAATTGGAACATAATACAATGGACAAGAAGAAAAGCCCAGGCAGCCATACCATACTGACTTTGCTTTTAAATGGAAGACACAGAACAGTTAAGGAATATCAGAAGAAGAAAGTCCTTGACTTGAAGAGCTAAAATTACTAAAATACAGTTTTAAAAACATTCAAATGCCAAATTCAGGTTCTATCAATCACATATTAAATACTTCAGGACATTAAACTGGATTTTTGTATTTGCTTCTAACCAAGCAGTAATGTTTCGTTCACTACTTATTATTGTTACAAGTTTTTTAACCTCTCTTTGTTTGATGCTGGTATTATGTTCACACATTATCTTGCCTCAATAAATACCTGACTGTTAACAATACTTAAAAAAAAATAACATCCCTGATATAAAGTTCACTCAGATAAGACAAATCATAAAAACATGAGTGTCTGTAAAGTATAATAAAATGTAAACAAATGTAATCTATACATGTGTTCAGGTTTCTGGGTTTTTGTTTTTTAACCTAACTGAAGTATCCCCTAAAAATAGTGCATTGCCTTTGTTTTTCTTCACAAATGCATTCTTCCCATGTATGCCTTACCAGTGACATACATGGGAACTGATTTTTCCAAGTGGGAAACTTACTAATTTTCCAAAGTGAAGCATTTAATATATAATACATGCTGTAGTTTCATAAAAATACATAGGAGAGTTTGTTACAATTATTTGTTCTTATTTAAAGAAAAAAATGCACAACCTAGGTCAACACTTATCTCAAATTTGAATGTACAGTTTTCTTATATACGTGTTACACAATGTTAACAGTCATCACGCATTTTTATTTCAGATGTGACTTTCTTATAAAGGAAGTCACTGAAAGACTAAGTTACTTTTGAGATACTTGAACTATTAATTCTGATAAAAATCAGTACTGGCTTTCTCTGCCTTACAACTAAATCTAAGATCCTAAAAATAATGAAAAAGATATTTTGTTAGCGTGGTGCTCTAGATTTTGAAGGAATTTTTATTGAGAAGGTTCTTCTTAGTTAGAAAAATAGTTCGATGATGAAAAATACATGGAGAAAAGAATTGCTGCTTCTAGGCCACTGGGAAAGTAAATCCCCCATAACAAGATAACTTAAAATTTCATGTGAAGATAATGAACTCAATGATATAAAAACCTATTCACAACAATCCCAACAGGTACTATTTATTAACCACTAACATGTGCCAGGCACTTTGCTAAGGAGGCATGAAAAAAAAATGGTGCCTTTTTGAAGCCCAAGTATTAGTTTTGGGCTAATTAGTTACTAAAGCAGAAGCCAATAAATAAAGTGAGGGATGGGCTGGAATGATGGAAGGACATGCAGATGAAGCTGGACAAGTGCTTATTAGCCAGATCAGGGTATGAAAGATCTTCAATTTTATCCCTTTGGCACTGAAACTCTCTTACAATGTTTAAGAGAAACATTATTAGGTTTTTTATTTAGTAATGTCACTCTGAACACAGAGTAGATCTTAGATTGAAGAGAAAAATGACTGTTGGCAAGGATTCATGTTTGGATCAGGTGAGAGTGGTTAGGTGAAAGATAAGGAACTGACCAAGAAGCATTAGTGTTGGGATGTATGTGAGAAAATGTTAAGTGAAAAAAGCAGACTATAATTTACTGATTATAACTATGCAAATATATGTTTATGCACTGGGAAATTTCACTACAAAACTAAACTAGTTTAGTCATAACTTTTTTTCTAATATGTTGTTCTAAACAAGAGGGTCTTCAGAAATTCAAGAAAGCATATTTTCAGAGAAATATGAAGGCTACAATTTTTTTTTCCTAATTTTTTTATTGTGGTAAAATAAACATAATAAAATTTACCATCTTAACCATTTTTAAGTGTACAGTTCAGTGGTATGAAATATATCATAATGCTACACAACCATCACCATCATCCATCTCCAAAACTCTTTTCATCTTATAAAAGTGAAAATCTACACCTATTAAACAATAGCTCCCCATTCTCTCCTGGCAACTACCATTCTATTAATATTTTGTCTCTATGAGTTTGGCTACTCTAAGTATCTCATATAAGTGAAATTACACAGTATTTGACTTAGCACAATGTTCTCAGGGTTCATCCATATTGTAGCATATGTCAGAATTTCCTTCCTTTTTAAGGCTGAACAATATTCCATTCTATTTATATACCACATTTTGCTTATCCATTCATCTGTTCATGGACACTTGGGTTGCTTCCGCCTTTCGGCTATTGTGAATAGTGCTATGAACATGGGGGTACAAATATCTCTTTGAGACCCTACTTTCAATTCTTTTGGGTATATAACCAGAAGTACAATTGCTAGATCATATGGTAATTCTATTTTTAATTTTTTGAGGAAAAGACATACCATTTTCCATAGCAGCTGTACCATTTTACATTCCCACCAACACTACACAAGGGTTCCAATTGTTCCAATTTCTCCCTATCCTCACCAATACTTACTATAATAATTTGTTATTAAAGTAAATTATATACTTAAATATGGAATTAATATTTTCCCTGAGTAACTCACACAAATGGATATTTACACACAGTCAAATCACTAAAAATCAAAAGAAACCTACAAAGTTATTCTTTTCAACTATCTAATTTGGGCATATAACAGGAGAATTCTTGAAATAGTTTTTTTCCCTGTAAACTGTTACGCCCATTACTGAAATACTGGAAAGAAGAGAAAAGTGTTGGGAAGTAAGAGAAAAACTCAAAAGTCACTTAACATTGGCATATTCCCTATAGTATTTTCTATTTTTGTTTTCAAGATCGTATCGTACATACATACTTCAAAAAAATGAATTTACATAGGAAATATGTAATTAAGTCCCTTAAAAAGCCTAAATTCACACTATATTATTCCAAATAATTTTTTTAGAAATAAATGTTTCTTTATATTCTTAATATGGATAGATTGTGTTTTCCAATTTTGGTTTCATATCACACATTTAGACAACTGTGCGTTCTGAAAATACAGAGAGCTATAAACTTGAGGTAAGTAAGGGGTACCAGGTACCCTCCTATAAGGATCAATGGATATTTATGTCAAATTCTTTTCAGCTCAAGAGTAAAAAACAGAAGCTCACTCCCAGTGATCGTCTACCTCTGTTGTTTCTGACTTCAGCTCACAATCTGTATGGTTTTAGTACAATAGCCTTTGCTGTAATAGTTTAGGTAATTTTTTTAAACTGACATATTCTTTCTACTTCTTTTCTAATCACTTTTTCTCTGATTTTGATAGCTTTAAGATTTATTGATACTTCTTAATGTTGAGGTCAGGAGAGCAGGGAGATGGAAGAAAATGCAAAAATATTACATGCTTTTATTGTTGGGCATTTAATATCAATGAATCCTGTACAGCAAGTGGACACAATTAGCACAAAATTAAGACAGTTAATCTTAGCGTTATTCTTGATTTCTGAGACACCGTATGTTGCTGGAAAAGGAAAAGTTAGGTAACAAAGTATTTTAGATACACTAACGGATCATTAGTCAACACATACATTTGCTTCTGATACAATACCTGGTGATGTTTCACAGTGCTTTTCAATTTCAGAGAGTGTCCCAATCAAATTATCATCTTCTATCATATTTAAATAAAACAAAATATTGCAGGAAAAGAAAACATTTTCAAGAAACAAGAAGAATCAAAATTTTAAATCTAAACAGCTGAATAATCATCATGATGAAGAAAGATACTTTTTAGGTAGAGTTAAACAACTTTTGTTGCATAAAATCCACATATAACCTGCCTTGCTTGTACCGTTGCTTTTACCTACTTTGGTTCTCCTATTGGCAGCAGTGGCTTAAATCACAAACAAATACATACCAACTCAATGAAAATTAAAATTTCCATCACAGACAAAACCTTCTGAATAATCCAAAGATAATGGAAAAAAACAAAAGCTTATGTTAGTTATCTAGACCACCTGAACTGAGTAAAGGTGATGACAGAAAAAACCCAGGAGCAAAATTTAGATGTAGTAAAATACTGGATTTCTTTGGTGAGGTTTAGGTTTATACCTACGCCCTAAGAGCTATTTACATCTTTATAATTTTTTGTGGAAAAATATAATCCATAGCAAGCACAAAATCCCTTTCTTTCATTGAATCAACTGTTTTCAAAACATAATTGTTTTTAAAACACAAACTTTCTCAGAAATGCAACTATCAGTTCACAGTAGAAAGGACTGCATTACATTTGCCTTCAACTATTTATATTAACCAGCAGTTTATAAATTTGACTCATTCTTAACAGTGCTAACCACAGTTAAAATTTCTTTATCCAGATAATATAGATTGCAAAACAGAAAAGGAAAATGTGACCAGTTTGATAACGCCAGGTGTGTTTCTGGAAAAACAAAATTTCTGTTAAATTCTTCACTAGCCCATTAAAAAAAAAGGGTGATAATACTTTGTATGCTAAATTTCACGTGTACATTGATAACCACTTACCTACTGTTGGAGTATTGGCAGCACTCAATGAAGCAGATGATGAGATAGAGGAAGAACTTTCTGCTCGGGCTAAAGGAGCGGCAGGAGGTGGGCTGGTGTTGGAAGTAACAGGTGGGCTGAATGGCCTGGGCTTAAAACAAAAAGTTATTTATCAAAACGCTAAAACAATTACTCCCTGGACAGAGAAGATTTTTAAGTATCAAGTAAATCTAATATACCGAATGAAATTTACTGTGTGAGTTTCTTGGAACTCAAAATCAGAGATGCCATAGGTCAAATCATTTTCAAGAATATACTGAAAGCTGAATTTTTTTTTTAATAATGCCGTCAAGAGGGTCTTTGTGCATAAAACGTTTTCTGTATTTCAAAAGTATGCTTAAGATACATTCTCAGACATTAAACAGTGTATGAAGGCCCTTCTCCCAAATTGCTTCCCCAAAGGGTTATTCACTTTACTGTCTATAAATACATGAGAATATTTCTCTGCATCTTTGCTAGTAATGAATTCCTAATAGAAAAAATAATTTTAAAAACTTTCTAGAAAATTTGATGGATTAAAGTGAAATTTGCATTGTCACTTTTATAAATGATTTGATATAGTCTTGGAAGGTTTTAATACTATATGAACTTTCACTAACATTTTGCCTTATTTGCTGCAAATCTTATTTTCTTCCCTAAATATTGCTTGCCCCTTATTTTTGGTGGTTACAATTTGTCCACTTTCCTTTATAATTCCTTATAATGCTTCCTCATTGAGAAAGCTCACTTCATACAGAGGTTTGAGAGACTCTTAATTCTGTTGTCTTCCCAATTTTCTAATTAAACATAAAAACAAATATGAAAAACGTAACTCCAATTCATTTATCTTTTACTTTGATGAATGGATTTTTTCCTCCTTCCAACTTCCTAATTGTTCCAATAATACATTAGCAACGCTTCCTGAGGTGTTTCACTTTTTAAAAAAATAAGGCACATTTATAGTTCAATTAAAAATAACCTTTTCCTGCTTATAAAAGGCAAGTTCAAAAATATTTATTTAGTGCCTACTATGTGTCTGGCCCCGAATTAAGTACTAGATACAAAGCAGTGAACAAGAAAGATAACTGTCCTCAGTTATTTGAGGAAAGAAAAGCAAAGGGCAAAAACAAAACCCTATAAGCATTCATGCACCAAATTAGTCAATTCTTCATTGCACGAATATAAATGTACAGATATACACTTTAAAAAATTAGATTTTACTGCACAAAATGTTTTACAATTTATAACGACCTACTCATTTAACTACTTCTTCCAGAGTACAGCTTTCTGATAACTCATTATTATGACAATAGGTTGAAAAAATACAGTAAGGTAATAAAAATGCAGTTGTGTATATATACAGATGACGGTGGTGCAGGACATTGAGCTGAATGGATACTGAATTCAACAGTTGGTCTGAAATTTACAAGCCTGAAAAAAGTCTTGAGATCAACTACTGTGGGGGACATTTCTTTTACGGCACCATGGCTCCATGGCCAATATAATGTGACTTCATTTTTATAGCATATTTGTAATTTTTTAGAAAAAAGCAAAAACAGCTTTCTTCCCAAGTGGCTTTCTCTTATTTTAGAACTGCGCTATCTAGTACTGTGGCCACTAGCACATGAAATGTGGCTAATCCAAATCTAGATGTGCTGTAAGTGTAAAACACAGAGCATATTCCTGAAGATTTAGCATACACACAAAAAGAATGTAAAATCTCATTAATAACTTTTATATTGAATACATGTTAAAATATTTTTGATATACTGAGTAAAATAAAATATATTAAAATGACTTTCATTGTTTTTACTATTTTAATGTGGCTACTTTCTAGTAGAAAATTTTAAATTTTCTAATTTAATATGTGTTGGTATATTTCTATTGGACAGCACTGCTTTAAAACAGTGGTTTCTCAAACATTAGCATGCATCAGAATCATTTGGAGGGCTAGTTAACACACAATTGCTTAAAAAAAAAATACACAATTGCTGGACCCCTCCCTGAATTTCTGATTTGTTTGGGGTGGAGCCAGAGAAACTATCAAGTTTCTATCAAGTTCCCAGGTAATGCTAATGCTGCCAGTTTGGGACTGTACTTTGAGCACCACTCCTCCAGAACAAAGAGGGGCTCACTCAGGGAGTGGAAAAGGTATAATTATAGACTCCTTAGAGGATCTAGTGAAAGCTATGAGCCTCTCTTCAGAAAAATGCACATACAAGCATGCAATTTCTTTTTCCAAAGGCACTCCAATGTACAGGTGGAGAATATTTCACTTTTAAAATTTTTTACTAAAAAAATAATGTCTGCAAAGGCATAAACATAGGATATTCATTAAGATATCATCTATAATAATGAAAACATGGAACTAAATGTAAATTTCTATAAATTCTGGAAATTTAATTCTGACAACAATGTAGAAGATCGACTACTAACACATTGAAATACTCTGCAGCAACTTCAAATGGTACTCCCTCCATGGAGCTTGATGCTTCAGCCCTCAGAGTGGGGTTTCCAGAAGGCTCTCAAGGATGGGGCAGGGGTGGTGGTGGTGGGGGAGAGGAGTGATGTGAAGGATTCAACTATAAAAGTCCCACTTTTATTTATATTAATACACTTAATTTAAAATTATTTGGCAAAAGATTCTACCACTTTAAAAAAGCTTGGAAACTATGAAATAATAATTTACAAGAAGCTTGAAAACTATGAAATAAGAATAATTCACAATACAGAAAGACATTCCTAAGATATTTTCCAGTAAAAAACAAATTAGAAATAAAGTATGACTTTTATTTATTCATAATAAATGAATTCATTCATAATTTTTTCTGAGCAATTATTTGCACTCAACAATGTTTTAAGTGTTTCATACATATTAATTCATTTAAGTCTCACAACAACCTAGTGTCATTATACCCATTTTATCCATGAGGAAACTGACTCATTTTAAATAATTTGTCTAAGGTTCCTCAGCTAATATATGAGTAATAAGCTTGCACTTTTAACAACTGTATTTTACTGCCTCTGGATAAATTAACACACATTCAAAAAATAAACTGGTTATCTTTGGGTGGTGAAATATGAGGGAATTTTTAATTTTCTGTGTTTATTTTCCAAATTTTACAACAACATGCATCCCTTCTGTAATCAGGAAAAAAAACAAGTTATTAAGATGCAGTAATTTTTATATTATTTAAGCCAGGCGCAGTGGCTCACGCCTGTAATCCTAGCACTTGGGAGGCCGAGGCAGGAGGATCGTTTGAGCTCAGGAGTTCGAGACCAGCCTGAACAAGAGCGAGACCCTGTCTCTACTAAAAATAGAAAGAAATTATCTGGCCAACTAAAAATATATAGAAAAAAATTAGACAGACATGGTGGCGCATGCCTGTAGTCCCTGCTACTCGGGAGGCTGAGGCAGTAGGATTGCTTGAGCCCAGGAGTTTGAGGTTGCTGTGAGCTAGGAGGACGCCACGGCACTCACTCTAGCCCGGGCCAACAGAGTGAGACTTTGTCTCAAAAAAAAAAAAAAAAAAAAAAAAAAAAAGATGCAATAATTTTTATGTTACTTAAATCATAACTATCTCCTTGGCAGTTTGTACCTAGTCTTTCATTTCACTTCCACTAAGTCTGTCCATTGGGAGGGGGGGTTAAGAAAGATGGCACCATTTCAACACTCGTTGCTCAAGCCTTCTTATTTATTCACTGAACATTTTCTAACTATGTACCATGTAACAGGCATTACGCAAAGTATTGAGCATATGAAACTGACTAAGGCACAGTCCAGTTAGGGGAATATGTGCACTAACAGAAAATGAATCAAGTATATGGGTATAAATAAGAGGAGGAATGATAGAATGATCAAACAGGGCTTTACCTAGGTGGTGTTATTTAGCTGGGTTTTAAAGAAAGAGGTCAATTTGCTACATAGAAAACTGAGGGCCATTTCAGATACTGGAAGAACAGTAAGAAGACATAAATGTATAAAAAGCATGAAGTGTTTGGGGAACTCTGAGAAGTTCTGAGTGGCTCAAACCTAGGTTGGAAAGAGGAGAAAGATGGGCAGTTGGTCTGGTAATGCAGGTTGTTGAGGCACTTTATGGATATTCTTGTACATTCAACCACATGGAGTATGGAGACCCAGTGGAGATGTATATTGAAGGGAAAAAAATTAAGCTTGACTTTCATAAATTTAACTCTGACAATTAAATTAGCAATTACTACAGAAGACGAAGCGGTTTGAGACAGCTTCACTCTGAATAGAGCCCACAGACTTTCTCTCATTATCTGACAACTTTTGTAGATCAATGATTTTTTTCTCCCAGTATGTATTTTTATAAGTCAATTAACTGGTGTAGACTCTAGTTTCCTTATTTATAAAATTTAAAAAGCTAAACTAGATGCCCTCTATGACCCTCTTGGTAGCATACTTCTAAGGCCTAATAACAAGCCACACTTTCTTCCTTAATATTTGACTTTAAGCAGAATTGTATGAAAATCGCTTCTTTATTATTAGACAAACAGTACAAAATGGTATTTTTAAAATGTGCTAAGTTCCTCAGGAAATCTCTTTGCTCCTGGCCAATGTCTTGTTCCACAAGTATAACCACTGAGGTAATAAGTGAGATTGAAGGAAGTGTTCATTGGGAAAATTTTTCTATACTTTGAGGACTCAAGTAGAAAACTTCAAGCACTTAACTGTAAAGAGACATACAGAAAAATATCATTTGCATCTTAAAACAATTATATAATTAAAAAAAAATCTAAGTACATACTATTTCATTAATCCCACTGAGTTTGCCTGAAGTAAGCTTTGGTCTGGAAGCAGGTCTTGGAGGTGGGACGATGGTGCCCACAGAAAGAGGAGTTGTAGGCCTGGCTGGTAGGGGGAGAAAAGAATTTAAAGAAAATCATTACTATGTAGCAATACTTACATAAAGACATTCTATTATAAAGGAACTGTTAGGATTCAAAGGTCATTTTTCAGCAGTTTTTAAAAAAATTAGAGATGTTTGTTGCAATTTTGGGAATCTATCAAATATGCTTTTTTCAAAGCTACCCATAATATTCTCAAAAAATTTAACATTTCAATAAAACTGACATATAAATTTTATTCCTGTTTCAATTACTTATACATATAAAAAATTAAATCTGATAAATTAGTTGGTGAAAATAAACCAATTTAAGGCCAAAGGTCATTAGTTTATTGTCAACATCTACTTTATAGATAGTAAAGCAAAAGCAAGACTTTGGGCTGGGCGCGGTGGCTCACGCCTGTAATCCTAGCACTCTGGGAGGCCGAGGCAGGAGGATCGCTCAAGGTCAGGAGTTCGAGACCAGCCAGACCCCATCTCTACTAAAAATAGAAAGAAATTAGCTGGACAGCTAAAAATATATAGAAAAAATTAGCTGGGCATGGTGGCGCATGCCTGTAGCCCCAGCTACTCGGGAGGCTGAGGCAGAAGGATTGCTTGAGCCCAGGAGTTTGAGGTTGTTGTGAGCTAGGCTGATGCCACAGCACTCTAGCCCAGGCAACAGAGTGAGACTCTGTCTCAAAAAAAAAAAATTTGAAGCTGTGCCTTCAGAATAGTAACATGAACTCTAAATAAAACACTTAATTAACAATAAATAAAACCTTAATTAAACCTGTTAATTTGACTTTTAAGTTGAACCATATTGTAACATTTTGGGGGGATAATAAAAAGCATTAAAAATATTCTATTCACTTACTAAAAAAATTCTTCCAAATCACAATTAATTTTGGTAAATGATCAAAAAAATACCTTAACTTTTCCTAAGTCATATATAAATGTAATGTTTACTGTTTTTCAAAGCCATTTGCAAATTTTACAATTTTACAAATCAGAAATATCAGTATTCCTAATAAAAAATAACTTATGATAGAAATTACTGAATAAAATTCAAGTGTGTATCTTCAAAAGTCACAAACGTGTTAGCATAATCAAAGCAGGAATAGAAAAATGGAAGCAAATACATTTAAATTATCTTTAAAATCATGTTTAATCAATAATAATTAAATTAAATGATCTTCAAAACTCTTTGGTCCACTCTAAAATATGGGCTACAATTCAGAGACTCAAAAATATAATGGATGGGAAGAAACATATTCAGCATGTTCTGTAAGTTTACAGATATGCAAAATTAAATATACATAAATGGGCCTAAGTATACACATGGGGAAACAAACTGTAAAGCTGAAGGTCAGCCCTTGATCATCAATGAAGCAATGGAGGCATGAAAGGAAGGGGCATGAAGGTGGTAGGAAGAGACCTAAAGGAAATGGTAGTCACAGAGGATTGAAAGTAAATGCATAGGAGGTAGGGAATCATTTAGAAAGCCTATCACATAAAGGGATAAAAGATGCAAGCTTAGTTCAAGTTGCTCCAGGGAAACAAAAAAGCTGATTAAAAAAAACACAACCAAGTTTAGTTTCTGAGGTTGCTTTCTTCCAGGTCAGCATCAGTTCTTTCATGCTGTACTCACACTTTAACCTGTACACTGGCAGAAATGTGCACTAAAATCTGAGGACTATAACACTTCCTTATGCTATGACATATCTACCTTAAAGATACGTTCATTATCAGCACTAACTTATACTCTTAAGTTATTTCAAGTCTGTGAGAAAGCTTAATACAGCAGAGGCATTTATACCTGAAGTTTCACTATTGATCATGTGGCCTGTCCAAATGGCATTTAGATTCACTCAAACCAAGCCTGGTAGAAATACCAAGTTTAGCTCCTTCAAACAGTAAGAATTTGCTTTTTGAGGAAAGCTACCAACAATACTTATTAACACCACTGTTTATAAATAAATCTATATTGTATCTGCATATGTCAATTAGGCACTGCTTCTAGAAGCCTCTGGAGGAGATTACTATTATACAATTGCTTACATTCTTAAGTGTCCTAATTGTGTTTTGGTTTTTGCTGCTAGTGGAGCTCACTGCTACAAATTTCTATTAGATGCAGTGTTTCAAGAAATATAAAGTGACCATGACCTGTGAAGTATAAAAACACAGGAGATAAGAACTAATCTATATCTGTCCTCATACATTACCTAAAGGGAACAGACAATGCATATTTGCCATACCATTCTTTATCTGAACAAAAGCAGAGACCAATCCAGAATCCAGAAGTGATGACAATGTAGAAAAAAGATCAGCAGCATTGTTAGCTTCTTCTGTCAGTAATTTTTTAAGACATGTAATATTATGGCAAAGGTCACTCTGATCCTCACAGATCCAACTGTTAGAAGACATCCCATCCAAAGCATCAGAGAATCCAAAAATATTTTCTGCTTTATAATGCAATCCCTGGAATGTCTCCTGAGCCCCACTGGAGTTATTAATCGTAACAAGTTCATCAGCAAAGAAAATCCACTGATTTTGTGACCATGAAGCAAAAGGAAACTTATCTGTGCTCTTTGGTGGTGGTGTTACAGCAGGATAAAATAGAGTTAGGGGAAAAGTTTGATGCTGGGCTTTCTAGACCAAAATCTGACCTGGTTTCAAGTACATTTTCAATTATCATACACCTAGGCAAATGAGTGGGAGAAGACATGAAATTCCCTATTCTGCTCTTTAAGGTCAGCTGAATAAGAAGAAAACAACTAAAAACCAGAAGCAACAGGAAAACTGTACAACTAAAATATAAATCTATTACTACTTGAAACTAGAAAAATTTAATAATACATGAAAGCAGAACATGAGTTCAAACTTTATATTAACTGAGGAAAATAAGCATAAGAAACTTAAAGTGCAAATATGAAAAAAATACAAAGAATTGAAGGTCCAAAATGATACAAAGTCAGAATTATTCCTGTTTTCTCAGAGGAGCAAAGGTAACTGTTAACAGTCAGTACAAGGTCTAAAAAGATTTGACAAGGTGGCAAAGTGATAGAGCTGTGTATGTGTGGTATGCAACAATGTGGACCACCTAGTGATAAAACTGTTGTAAGAAGTAAGCTGTACTAAATCGGTGTTGGAGTTAATGTTAAAAACCAGCCTAATATTTTTCAAGAGAATTTTAAGGGGTTTTTGCAGACCACAAGAGCTCAATTAATCCATGGATAAAGAAGAAAATGGTCTACAATGGCACTTACCAAAGGGCAGGTAGGTATAAGATATTTATGTTAAATTTTTAAAAATACATACATGAATGCTTATTTATAGTCTACATGGTACAAGAGGTAACTGAAACTACTTTCTAACCAAGCTCTAAGCAATCTTTTTAAACATGTAACAACACTGGAATGCTTAACCCATCAATTATTAACTGGTTGGAATTATTTTCTTAGAGTGCTTTAGCTAAGATGAGGTCACTGATAACTTAAGATTCTGAAAGAGACAGAGCCATGTAGGGAATAACCTACAACAGGTCCACAACCTGGACCTTGCTAAACTGTGAAAATGGGTACCTGAGTAAAGATGGAGGAGGAGTGTGTTGCAAAAAGTGGTGGAACAAAATTTAAGATAAAATGCCTATTTCATAATTTCACTTAGGGCTAGTTTTGTAAAACAGGAGAATAACAACAATGAACTGATCAGTTTGATCAATAATTATATTCTATTCAAGTGAAGACTTAATAATAATTACTATATAGCAGGATAATTATCTCTTTTGAGCATCACTAACATTTTTTAAAGGACAGAATAATTTATGACATTATTTTTCATACTTTGCAGGAAGGTTTAAAAATGCATTCTGGAGTGAATTAAAAAATCAGTAAAAGGTTAATAAATGTTTTATCATTTCCTAGATGCTAAACATTCAATGACCACTACATGAAAATGAACCCCTTTTTTTTACCTGAAGTGATGGTGATATGGCCAAAACATTCTTAAGAGACAGGGATTCGCTCTGTTGCCTATGGCTGGAGTGTAGTGGCACAATCAGAGCACTCATTGTAATCCTGAACTCCTGGATTAAAGCAATCCTCCTACCTCAACCTCCTGAGTAGCTGGGATTACAGGCACATGCCACCATGCCTGGCTAATTTTTAAATTTTTTGTAGAGACAGGGTCTCACCATGTTGGTTGCCCAGGCTGGGAAACACTCTTTAGACAGGTAGCAGAAGGAAGAGAGAGTACTTTCTTGAAAAGAAAGAGATTGTACTAAAGAAAATAGCAAGAAATAATGAACAGAATTATGAAGAAATTTCTATGTAACTAAAGCCTCTATGATACCAATTTGAAAACTGCTATTAAACATTTTGATAAATAATTCATAAAGGGATATTAACAATATTTTAAAATACTGTTTAAAAGTCTTTATTCTAAATATAAAACTTCATTTTGACATTTTTACTATATAAAAGAGACTTAGCAACAACTTGAGTTTTTCCTGTATAATTACTTTCCTCATACAATATATTTGTAAAGTTAGTTTTATAAAACTAAATAGTAATAAATACCCATTGAGAAAGACTATAATGCCACTTCAGATTATCAACTATTTTGTTTTACAAATATTTGTTTTACAAATATTAGGTATAGATTACCCTCCCTTCAAAATTCCAAATAGTGCTCAGAGTTAAAGTTTCCTATAATTCATTAGTAGTTAAAATATTTAGTCTCTAAACAGTCTAATTTTAAATACTAATATTTATTTTATTATTAATAGTAAGAGGTTTCAACATGGTTTTTATTTTTTGTTAATCTGCCAGAGTGTGATAGATAGGACAATAATTTTAGAATTAGTAAGAGCCAAGCTTGAATCTTATTTCCATCATTTATTAGCTGTATGATCTTAAAGAAGTTACTTATCATCTCTGAGCTTTACTTTTTCATCTATAAAATAGGGAAAATTAAAAAAAAACCTCATGCGGCTGTTAATGGAGTAAAATTAAACAAAATGTGCATAGGTCCTAGCAAAGTTACACAGCATGAACTCCACAGATTTCTCTCTCCATGATTCCAGAACTTCCTTAACTCCAGATACTGTACAGCAATTCTGAAATCCCAGAGATGAGAGTACAAGATCAACTTAAAATGATTTTCTTTTCTTGTTCTGAACAAGTAGTAGTTTTAATAAACATTCATTTTTAAGGTGCATTGGAGGCACAATTTAGGACATGACGGCACAGACAGTAAGGAATACCAACAACATATGAAGGAGGCATTGGCAAGAAATGACCAAGTTTGTATTCTGGAAAGGTACTCTGGTTGTAGAGTGGAGGGGGGTGTTAGGCAGCACCCAGAGGCTTTTGGGAGTTTCCATGGGAACTTTTCCTTTAAACTGGCCCCACCCCTTTGAGGCCTGCCCAAACCCGACTATAAAAGTCCTAGACGCCCACCATTTCAGGGCTGATGCCATTTTGAACTCAGGCCATCTATATGGAGAAGTTAAAATAAACTTTCTTTTCCTTAAAAAAAATAAACATGCATTTTATTTTTTTATTTTTTTTGAGACAGAGTCTTGCTCTGTTGCCCTGGCTAGAGTGCCATGGCATCAGCATGGCAACCTCAAACTCCTGGGCTCAAGCAATCCTTCTGCCTCAGCCTCCCAAGCAGCTGGGACTACAGGCATGTGCCACCATGCCCGGCTAATTTTTTCTATATATATTTTTAGCTGTCCAGATCATTTCTTTCTATTTTTAGTAGAGATGGGGTTTCGCTCTTGCTCAGGCTGGTCTCGAACTCCTGACCTCGAGCGATCCTCTCGCCTCGGCCTCCCAGAGTGCTAGGATTACAGGCATGAGCCACCGCGCCCGGCCAAACGTGCATTTTTGATACCTACTTTGATTTTTGACTAATAAGAAATTTGTATTTTGAAGAAAAGAAAAAAATCTACTCTTGCCTAAACAACTAAAAAACACTTATCATGTTCTTTCATATGTTGTTTGTGAAGTGCTTTCTAGAAAGCAATTTGGCAATAAGTATCAACAGGCATATTGTGTGACCCATAAATTTTATATTGATAAATTATTACAAGGATATTATGAAACACATGCATAAAATTTGTTATTTCGATGGATGTTCGTAATACTAGAAAATTAGATACAACTTGAATGTCCATCAAGAAAGGACTGGTTACATTAACGTGTATTTTGCATTTCAACTATCTATAATCAGTAAGATTATTTGAGTAATGATATGAAATGACACCTAGAAATAAATATATCAACTTTTAGAATCCTTGGTATTTGATAAATTTTATTGTTTAAGCCATAGGGTCTTTAAGCTAAGATAACAAAACCAGTATAAAATCACTTTTATCTGGCAATATGAACAAAGGACAAATTTTTAAAATTTTTGATCATTAAGTATAATGCACAAGTAGTGAATAAATGAAGAAAAAGTAACTATTGTATTCTTCAGTTAAAAAATATATATATATTTACCTGATGATGATGAAGTTAGTGAAGATGAAGATGATGAATCAAGAGATGGTCCAAACAGGGGGTCCCAAGCAAGTAAATCAGTGGTCCCTTTCCTAACATAACAGTTAAAAAATAAGAATTTTAACAAAAGAATATTTTACTAGTATAAAATCTAGTCACTTATTTTTATTTCGTAGAAAGAATTCTAACAGTTCAATATACCTGAATAAAATGGATACTCTGCCAATGCATGTGAAGAAATTTAATTAACAGATTTAATAAGCCGATATTCACTAATTGCTATCAGCAGAACCTACAAAAACATTATGTGAAGTTGGTAGGGGAGAGCGGGGATGATTAATCCCCACTGATCACGCCTTGTTAGACACTAACAACCTTGGGGGCTGTCAGAATGCGAATCATAATTTCAGCTTTACAAAAGAAAAGCACCACAGTCTAAATGAGCTGCCCAAAGACACACAGCTACTTGATTCTAAAATAGTCTCAGGTCTGCTGATTCACATGTAGCACCCAGTCTTGAACAGAAATTTTAAGTAATATGAAATTGGCTAGAAATTTTATAAGGTCATATTTATTTTCAAAGATGAAGAAAAAGGGTAAAGTTTTTTTTTTAAGTCCTATTTACATACTGAAAGGTGGTTTAAATATTTTAATGTCTCAATCTTACACAGAAAGCAGGCCCACTAATGAAAATGTTAGAATTATCTAAAAGTATCTCAACACACACCTACATGAAAGCACACTACACCTTGTATGATAAAGCCTAGCATTACACTGCATAAATGATTCCTAAAACCAAAGTTTTAAAACACTAAACAACCTATCTTTAACAATGATAAGTCCAATAAATACCACCATGTGCTCAATTAGTGCCTCAAAAGTGTCAAATAATTTTCAAGTCTCCATTTAATCAAGCCTACTTTTATTCAAGTAAAAAACATTAACTCAAAGTATTCTTATTGACAGGGACCCATATGGCTTACTTATATTTTATTCTTTTTAGGAAGATCTCACAATGTGCCCTCTAGCTCTCCCTTTTCGACTTAATTGAGACATTTCCTCATTTTTAAGCTCATAACTATAAAGTCGATTTCACAAGATTGCAGACAAAACCGAAGGAAGAAATGAGAAAACTTCCTTAACAATAAAGAGTTCAAATACAGAAATTTATGAATTTAGGATACCATCATTTATTTAGAAGCAGCGAGGCCACCAAGGCCAACTACAGTTGAATGGATTTAAAAAAAAAAAATCACTGTAAAAGGAAATATGATCAAGTGAGAAATAATTTAAAGCATCTAAAAACTCCTACATGGCATTTCACAGTTTAGAAAACAGGATGATTAATACTTTACTAGAACTGAAACTGTAAAGGCAATAAGACTCTTTAAAAAGGACAAAAGAAAGATACTTAAGTGTGGTAAGGAAAAAGGGATGAATAGGTGAAGCACAGAGGATTTTGGGGGCAGTGAAAATACTCTTTTTGATACCATAATGGTGGATACACATGTCATTATACATTTGACAAAACCCACAGAATGTATGTACAACACCAACAGTGAACTCTAATGTAAACTATGGACTTTAGGTGATTACGACTTGTCAATGTAGGTTCATCAATTGTAACAAATATACCACTCTGGGTGAGGAATTTTGACAGGGAGATTGGGCATATGTAGGGGCAGGGGCTATATGGGAAATCTCTGTACTTTCCACTCAATTTTGCCATGAACCTAGAACTGCTCTAAAAAATAATGTTCACTTTTTTAAAAAGTTAAAACATGGAACTTACTCATTAGGTACAGCAGATGGCTTTGATTTTAACTCCTCATCTAATTAAAAAATTAAAATATGAAAAATTCATAATTTGAGAAATAAAATATTTTAATGAAAAGAAAAACTCTACACATATATCCCAATACTATAGCAATAAATTTTGGAACTAATAACATAAATATAAACAATCATAAAGAAAAGGTAAATAAGCTTTTAACAACTTTTCTATCATACATACTAATAGCTGAATTTCTATTAAAATTTTTATCAGTTCTAACATCTCTAGTAAGAAATTACTTAATTCAACTAAACTATGATATCTCTTAAAATAAAACTGCTGTTTAGAAGAGAAAAAATATGGACTGCAACTTCCAAAATTAGAAGAAACGCTTAAATACATAAATTTTATTCAAGAATTTTAATTGACGAATCATGAAAGCATCTTTCAAGTTCTAAGAATTTTATTAGTGATTATTATATTGACCAAAAGTAGTTATGACTCTTGAAGGACATCCTATTTTGAAAAATTAAAAATTTCATAGCAACCTGCAGCAATAGCCCCTTTTTAAGACAGTCTATTTTGCTACTTTTTGCATTTATAATGTGACTCATTTCACAAGCAAGTGGTAAACAGGGAAGAACACCAGTAATGCAAAGGTCATGTCGGTGCATAAGCCATTTTCCCTGCACCGTAATGTTTTGCATCACCAAGCAATAACTGACGAATGCAAAGTACATCAGTATGGGTAACTGCCACAAACTATGGAGAAGTACCACACGGTACATGATGCCCATTCACACTATCTTCATTTGGCTCAGTGTGGATGTTTCTTCTCCCTCAATATGCTTACTGTGCTATTCTCTACTCTCTCTGCATTTTGCTCTCATCTCCACATCTCAGCAGCCTCCATTTAGCCTCATTTTCCTCACATCCCCTATCATCAAGCTACCATTAACATTTCTTTTTTAAAGGTAAAATCCTTACTTTTATTTTGGTATTTATTTTGAATCTAAATAGGTATTTTTAACTGTGCTAGAATTTTTATTAGGATTGATGCTATAGTTTTCGTTAAGCATTCTGTTAACGAAATTACATAGCTTTCAAGTGGGCTGCTTTTTCCCCACAATCTTGCTATTTTTATTTTAATTAATTTATTTTTGTAATTTATTTTCTTTGAAACAGAGTCTCTCTGTCACCCTGGACAGAGTGCAGTGGCATCATCATAGCTCACTGCAACCTTAAACTCCTGGGGTCAAGTGATCCTCTTGCCACAGCCTCCTGAGTAGCTAGGACTACCAGTGGGCACCAGTGCGCCCAGCTAATTTTTCTATTTTTAGTAGAGATGGACTCTTGCTCTTGCTCAAGCTGGCCTTGGCCTCCCAGAGTGCTAGGATTACGAGCGTGAGCCACTGTGCCCGGCCAACCCTTGTTACTTTTAATGCATGATTCTGCAAAGGGTGTTAACATCCTAGAAAAATTTACTATATTCAAAACCATATAATAGAAATTTAAATTGTGATATGACTTAAAAATAGGCAAAGGTAAAAATTAGTCATCTTAATATATAAATACCTTCTGGCTCATGAGACAGAGTAAGCTATGAAACAGTTTAACATTCTTAATCAGAAGTTACTTTTTGGCTTTGTTATTTCTGAAAAAAGTTGTAGCCATGTATTAAAAGTTTAAAGCATGTCTCTTAGCTCTATAAGAAATAATATACATGAGTTATGTTCTGTTTAAATCATTCTAGGCAGTCATTAAGGCTCATGATGAGAAAACATCATTTATTTCTATAGCTAAATAAGGCTACAAGATTAACAAATTGACTGATAAATTTTAATAGAGTAAAATAACCAATTTAAATGTCAAACTTACTAGACGAATTCCGATTCATCTGTACCTAAAACAGAAATGCAAAAGCTAGGTAACATTAAACAAATAATTTACTTTGGTAATGAAATATTTGGTAAAATGTTAATACTGGGAACCTAATTTTAAGCTGTTTTTAGTGTATCTGCTCAAGTACATTTACATAAAAGATAACTTTCAGTAGCTTTTTACAATAAAAGAAAATAACACGTACTTTTAATACCCAATAAAATGTTGTTAAAATATTAAAACATCTACAGCAAGATATTTTAACTTGCTAATCTAAAAATTTAATACAAATATTTTAAAAATCAATATTCAAACATTACAATAGTAAAAAGTCAATGGGCAAAAACGCAAAATCTTGTACTTACTGGACTGTGTCTCTGGTAGTACATGGAAGAAAAAAGAAAATCAATTTAGAATTTAAAATATCGTATTTTCCTGCTCTAATAATTTGTCTATTCCCTTCTGAATCATATTTAAAATATGTATACCTTAAAACACATAGATTGTTGGTGGGAAAAAAAGTAACCAAACTGGGTAAAAAAATATACTCAAAGATATCATCGTTTCAAATCCAGCACTATTAAAATTTTTCTGATTTTTATTTATTTTTTAAGTATGAAATTAATACATGTTCACTGTTTTAAAAACAAATAGAAAAGAGATTCATAATGGGGAAAATTTTAAACCATCCATGATCATACTACCCAGAAACAGATGTCTACTATTTGGCATATATTCCTTTAGGCTTTTATTTATTTACATATATTTTTAAAATTAGGATGGTCTTACACAAGAAAAATGTTTAATTGTTCACAACCTCCTACTACATATATACACCATATTTAAGCAATTCTCTTTATAATTCAAAATTAATCTTAATGTTAAATAGTAATGATACAATAAAATCTCACTTCTGAAATCTTTTAGGTGGGAAATAATAATTCTAAAATTAAATTCTAGAGTGCATGAGAGAAAAACACTTTTTTCCCAAACAAACATAGACTACTTAAAATATATAATTAGTTAACAATATGAAATGGTAAGAACTTTTATTCTCCATTATCAAGGACAAATTTAATATCAATTATGATAATCATGTATAGATAGACTTGTTATTCTAAGACATGCTTTTTTTCCCATAGTGCAACACTTCTGAAGTTAGAATATTACAACATTAATGGAAAGATTTATTATGGTAATGTTTTATTTATTCCCCCAAAGCTATTAAGTAGGGCATTGTAGAATTGAGGAATTAACCATTATCACTAAGAAATCTCATCTTTGCCTTTCCTTGGATGAAAAGTATGGGAAAACAAATGTTGCAGTGACAGACAAAAAAGCAAAGATTAAATTAAAATTTAATCTTTAAATCATGTTTATGGAATTCCCCTTTACATAAGGCTCACAAAACATAAAAAAAACTCTAAAATCAGATGAAGAAAAGATTAACACTGCCAGTTCACAAAATTCTGCCTGAGATATATAGCACTGTTTATAAAATACAAAAATAGTGAATTTTGTACATCTTCACTTTCTTGTACAATACTTTCGAAAGCAGACAAAACTAAGCCAAACTCACAAGTTTATTTGCCTGTATAAAAAATTATAAACTAAATATTTCCTCATCCAAATATGCTTAACAACTGTTAAGTACGTTTTATTTTTTATTCCTAAAATTAACCAGACACAGGCAGATGAGATAAGAAAAATAAAGATTTCTATATAACGAATACAAACTTGTTCATGTTCTTACTTACAGATATTGCTGGAGAGAGTGTTATATTCCCTATAGACACTTTCAATTCATCTAAAGAAGCCATTGTGTGATGGGAGTTATTTGGATGCATAGGCTTGATTTCTATCCGGTACTTCTTTGGTTCTTCATCTTCAGAGTCAGAATCACTAGATGAATAGAAATGGTTCTCTTTGGTATGTAAGTATCAGTTAAAGAATTTAATTTTTAAATTACCTTAGTGTATAATCAGTTTTTCACACATTTATAAAAAGGAACAAACCTTAAGAGTAATATAGACTTTAATGGAAATAAAACTACTAACTTATTAATAAAAACATGTCAAGTAAAGAATAAGGAGTCATATTTTATTATAATTAATTAAAAATTTGAAGAGACTTTAATACATTATTTTGTTATAACCATCTACTTATATGCCAACACAATCCATAAAATACTCAGAGAATGAAAGGATATCATTCTGATTTGCTTCTGGTTTAATACTATAGCCTTCTTCATCTACATCAGGAATGTTCTATGGCAAAAAGAAAAAAAAGAAACTACTGTAATGACAAGTCCAATATACAAAATTATTAAAGATTAGCAAAACAAACAGCTTAACTATTACTGAGGAACTAAATCATTTACTAAATATAAACAGGTTAACAAAATTATTAATACTATAGAAAATTACATCTTCTTAGTTAATTTGCTTCAAATCACACTCCATGCTTCAGTTATCTGAAAGAGAAAAGACCTGCAAAATGAAACAGGAGAAACACAACTCATAATTTCAGGGCAAGAAATCACCAAGGTGAAGACCAATTTACATTGCTCAAAATCCACAATTTCTGTTATGAATCTGGAATAGTATGTGATTTAAAAAAATACCATCAAGTGATTAAAAAAGCATTATCAAGATAAATATTCTTATTGCTATAAGAAGGTCTAAGGAAATAAAACATCTAATGCCTCTTTAAGCAGCTTAAAGTGTGGACTAGCTAATGAAACTAAGACAGCATCAATGTCTGCCAACATCCCATAAAGAGTGACAACCAGATACCATGTGTCTCCTGAGAGAGGAAGCCTTGACAAAACAGAACAAAACCAAAAAAAAAAAAAAAAACCTTGAACCTGAATCTGATCAAGTCTTTAGATCCAAATGCCAATGTGGTATTCTTTACATAAAGAAGTAAAATACCATACAGTATGGGAATACAAACATCAAAATCCAAACTAAAGGAAACTACAAAACAAACCACCCATCTCTTCAACAAACAAAGGTAATAGAGAGAATGCTATTAGAAAGTTAAACAGAGAAGGAGAGAAGGGGAACCTACAGATCAAGAGACTTAAAAGATTTACTAACAGGCTGGGCGCCCCCGGTGGCTCACGCCTGTAATCCTAGCACTCTGGGAGGCCGAGGCGGGAGGATTACTCAAGGTCAAGAGTTCGAGACCAGCCTGAGCAAGAGCGAGACTCCATCTCTACTAAAAATAAAAAGAAATTATATGGACAACTAAAAATATATATAGAAAAAAAACTAGCCAGGCATGGTGGCGCATGCCTGTAGTCCTAGCTACTAGGGAGGCTGAGGCAGAAGGATCACTTAAGCCCAGGAGTTTGAGGTTGCTGTGAGCCAGGCTGACGCCACCGCACTCTAGCCAGGGCAACAGAGTGAGACTCTGTCTCAAAAAAAAAAAGATTTACCAACAAATTCAAACAAAGTGTAGAGAAGTGACATCAAGAGATAATGATAATATAAATCTGAATGATTATTTAAAAATACTAAAGAGATACTATAAATTATTTTTAAGTGTGATGGTATTATGATTATGTTTTAAGAGATATATATGAAGTATATATTTAAGAGATATATATGAAGTATATTAAGTATACATAAAATTATATTATTCTAGAACCTGAGCAGGGAAAATGGATGGGCAGGATTGGCTATACAAAGTTGTTGGGGCTGTCTCTTAACAGTCAGCCCCAACATGAGAGACCATGACTACATTACATGTAATCTTTAACTTTGTTTAAAATTCTTCATAATTAAAAGTTAAAAATAGTCTAGCTGCAAGTACAACAAACAGCAGAAGTTGCTAAATAGTACATTTCAGACAGAAATTACTTTCAAAACATTTTAACACCTTCAAGAAGGGGCCTTCTGTTCACGTCATAAAATTTCCACAGGTGGAAAGAGCATTGCAAAAGAAAGGAAATAACAGACATAGAAACGCAACACAGACAAGTTCAGGTATTCAGGAAAAGTTTTTGTCAAGTTAAAGGAAACTGGGCATAGCTGAAAGTGGAAGAATAGCCAATAAATATAGATACTGCAGAAAATGGGAGGAGATAAAACGGGAACAAGGTCCTCTCTATGAGTTAGGAAAAAACAAGTTCAGACAAAGAGGCCTCTGTTCCTCAGGGACTAGGAAAAAATGAAAGGAAGAAAACAGGTATTTGGGTAGAAATACCAGCAGTTTTGTGGATAACCAATTTTTCACTCCAATCTTCAAAGTGAAGAAATAAAAGGGCAAGACTGTGTATGTGTGGGGGTGTGGTGAAGTGAAAGGACTTTAGTAACTGCAAACAGAGACCATGAACCAAAAAACAGAAAAAAAAGACTACCAGGAAAAATTCAAACTACACTAAGATAACAAATTCAAAAGCTTCAAAATATACTCTGTTGGTGAAGCTGTGGGGAAATGCATGGTCATACTTTGTTGGTATAAATACAAAATAGTACAATCTCTACAGAGAGAAATTTGGCAATATGTAACAAATCTACACCCATATTTACCCTTTCACCCAGGAATTCCACCTTCTAGAAATTCTCCCTGAAGACACACCTCTAACTATTTAAAAACACATGTGCACAAGGTTATTCATCAAAATTTATCTGTAACCTGAAATTAATGGAAATTACCTAAATGTCCAAGCACAGTTGAATGACTATGGTATATAAATAAAATAGAGTACACCTGGCCCTCTATATCCGCAGTTACTGCATTTGCGGATTCAACCAACTGTGGATTGAAAATATTCAAAAAAATTTTAAAAACCCAACACAACAATAAAATAATACAAATGAAAATCTAATACAGTAACATTTATATTGTTATCAGATATTAAAGTATCTAGAGATGATTTAAACTATATGGGAGGATATGTATAGGTTCTGGATACATTTTATATAAGGGACTTGAACATCCAAAGATTTTGGTACCCAAGGGGGATCCTGGAACCAATGCCCCAAGGATACTGAGGGATGACTGGACTATGAAGTTGGAAAAGAAGAGAAGAGGAGAGAGGAGAGAGAGAAAAGAAGCTGTAAAAAAAAGGGCGAGGGTGGAGAGAAAGGTTTCTATGAACTAATATTCTATGAACTGATTTCCAAGAAATACTACTAATTGAAAAAAGCCAAGTAGTAAAGAACATATATAGGATGATAACATATATAAGATAATAGGAAGAGAAGATAAGAAAACATACATATATCTGCTTATCTTTATGAAAAACAATCATCACTGGAAGATAATCAGAACACAATTAAGCTAGTTACCTCCAAGGAAGGGCAATGGGATAGAAGGGGGACACATCTCTGAGTATGCATTTATGGGCAGATAAAGAAATATTCCTATTTCTTTGGAAAAACACAAGTATTTTGAGATAAAAGGCTATAAGGTATTTTAATTTGTATCAAATGGATCAAGAAAAAATTATGCATACATGTATAAACATATGCACATATATATAGAAAGAATGCAAATGTTAAAGTAAATGTGGTAAAAATAAAGGGTATAAGTATATACCCTTGGCATTATTTTATTCTTCCATTTTTTAAGTTAGAAATTATCTCCAAATAAAAAAATTTTTTAAGTGGAAAAAAAAAAGGGACTGCCAAGGAATGCCAAGGTATGGGAGCAAAAGTCCTTTTACTGGTAAGGTATGCCATTCTTCCTCTCATCACTTTCTAAAGCTCAGGAAGAGGGATATGAAAGATTGGGATGGCAGGTGCAGCATAAGGTCAAGGAGAATGGAGAGTAGCATTTACATGACTATAGCTTCCAGACCAAATAAACAGTCTAATGTAGCCAGCAGTGAGTTAACAGATGGAATTAAAAACTAGAAAAGAAAAATGTAATGTAGGGTGAAGAGCAGATTCCCTGACAAAAAGATGATGAGGGCCGTATTTATGACACTAGAAGTAGAGCAGTTTGAGCTCTACATATTGCTTGTTAATATGCAAATATTACTTTAAAAATAAAGAAACTGGCTGGGTATGGTGGCTCATGCCTGTAATCCTAGCACTCTGGGAGGCTGAGGCAGGAGGAATGCTTGAGGTCATGAGTTCAAGACCAGCCTGAGCAAGAGTAAGATGCCGTCTCTACAAAAAATAGAAAAATCAACCAGGTATGGTGGTGTACACCTATAGTCCCAGCTACTGGGGGGTAGGGGGAGTGGTAACTTGAGCCCAGGAGTTGGAGGTTGCAGTGAGCTATGATGATGCCACTGTACTTGAGCCAGGGTGACATAGTGAGACCCTGTATTGAAAGAAAAGAAGGGGAGGGGAGAGGAAGGGAGGGAAGGGAAGAAACTTTGCCAAGTGTAAATTCATTAGAAATCAGAATGAGAAATTTTTTCAAAATACTTTATCCCTAGTCCAAGTACCCTAGAAACATACCAGGTTTTAGTCTCCTAGAGGTTCTACCTGGGATTTAATAACTGATCCTACTGTAAATTTGTTTACAAGATGCTATATAGTAAGATAATTTAAAATAATACCAAGCTGTTTTCTGTAAGACTGAGTAAGCTGCTTTTGGACCAACCTCCTACAGATTACAACTATAAACTATGATCAAAATACATAAACAACTATCTGAAGGTAATTGAGAACGTAGAGCAACCACTAAAATAGCTTTACAAAAGGACTCACTAAAAAACTCTATAAATAAATCAAAATGGAATTCAAATAACCCACAAGAAGGCAAGAAAAACAACAAAATGAAAACAAAAAACAGAGGAATAAACAGAAAGCAAAAATAAAATGACAGGCAAATTATGACATATCATTAAATATAAATGGTCTAAATGTATCAATTAAAAGACAGAAATTGACAGAATGGATTTAAAAATATGATCCAACTACATGCTGTCTATAAGAAACAGACTTCAAATATAACAGTATAGGTAGGCTAAAAGACAACAGAAGAAAAAATATACCATGCAAACATTAATAATAGTAAAAAAAAGGAAAAGAAGTTGTATCTTAATATTATATAAAGCAGATTTCAGAAAGAAAATTACCAAGGTCAGAGAGGGGCATTACATCCACACAAAAAATCTCTATATAATTGTTCATAGCAACTTTATTTCTAATAGACAAAAACTAGAAAAAATTAAAATGTCCTACGATAGGTGAATGGCTAAACAAACTCTGGTATATCCATAATATGATATACTACTCAGCAACAAAAAAGAATGTTCATACACACAACAATCTGGATGAAATCTCCAAAGAACTGTGCTGAGTGAAAAAAATCAATCTCTGGGCCGGGCGAGGTAGCTCACGCCTGTAATCCTAGCACTTGGGAGACTGAGGCGGGCGGATCGTTTGAGCTCAGGAGTTCGAGACCAGCCTGAGCAAGAGCGAGACCCGCCTGAGCAAGAGCGAGACCCTGTCTCTACTAAAAATAGAAAGAAATTATCTGGCCAACTAAAAATATATAGAAAAAAAAAATTAGCCGGGCATGGTGGCACATGCCTGTAGTCCCAGCTACTCGGGAGGCTGAGGCAGTAGGATCGCTTGAGCCCAGGAGTTTGAGGTTGCTGTGAGCTAGGCTGACGCCACGGCACTAGGCTGACGCCATGGCACTCACTCTAGCCCGGGCAATGAAGCGAGACTCTGTCTCAAAAAAAAAAAAAAAAAATCAATCTCAAAAGGGTACATACTATATGATTCCATTTACATAACATTCCTGAACTGACAAAATTATAGAAATGTAGAAAACAATGTTGCCAGAGGTTAAGGAGTGCTAGCGAAGGAAGAGAAGCAGCTATAAAAGGGCAACCAATATGAGGGATCTTTGTGGGAATGGAAATGTTCTGTTTTGATAGAATTAGTGTCAGTAATCCCAGTTGTAATACTGCACTACAGTTCTGCAAGATATCAGCATCAGGAGGAAGGGGTAACAGACAAGTATACCATACTGTTTCTGTACTATCTTTGTAACCTGTAAATTCATAATTATTTCAAAATAAAGTTTTTTTTTAAGCAGTGATTCTCACTGTACTAGCTTTTCAGCAATAGAACTATTCATAGAAACCTCATCCTAATAAAAATTTCCACATTACCTGTGTACATGTTTACCCAATCGATGGTTTCTACATTAGGGCCCACACTGCTGAAGTGAACCATTAGGTCAAAGTAGTAAGAAGAATGGAATAGGCAACTTCACTCACTAATCTTTTTTTTTTTTTTTTTTAGTAGAGATGTGGTCTCATTCTTACTCAAGCTGGTCTCTAACTCCTGACCTCAAGCGATCCTCCCACCTCAGCCTCCCAGAGTGCTAGGATTACAGGTGTGAACCACCACACCCGACCACTCACTAATCTTAAAGATAGTTACTGTGGTCATGGTGATTTGTCGGCAGCTAGATTATTATTAATACATTAGAGACAGAAATGATTTTAGGAGTTTTGCAAGGCTTTGCCTTGAAGGAATATGTGAACGTGTTAGTTCGCCTATCAAAAGCTGCCTCGCCTCAGGAGGGTGTCTCAATGGTCAGTAGCAGCTGCTTTCCAAGGTGACACTGCAGTCTCAAGCCTGTGGTTCTCGCCTGCTTTGAACGACAAAGCAGGTTTGCATGGAGCCACTGGAAGGGAGCTGATCAAAAAGACGAGCCACCTGTGGCTAAGAGCAATTAGCCTAAGGGACAGCTTTTGCTTGACTTCTGAAGATCTGTCGCAATACACAATAACTAGATAAAATAAGGAGCCACTATGCCTCTGTTTAACTTTTCTACTAAAGTGATAGTTTTATCTTAGAACTTAGAAGTTTGTCCTAGAAAGATTTTGTAACCGTTTGTTCACATAGATAGAGTTAATTAAGGGACCTATAGAAGCCTGTTGGGAGACTTTGAACCCAAAAAGAACTACCTGTTATTATATAAATCTGTTACCCCTGGCAACCAATCACTGTACCTATAAATACCGAGGTGAAACTTCAGTTTTGGCCTCATAATTCATGCGAATATTTTGGGGACACCCAAGCACCCTCGGTTTTTTCTATGTTCATAAACCTATTCTTTATAAACTGTATTTTTGCCTCTGTGTATTGGTTTATTTCTATTTTCTATTATTTTTTCATCCTTTGCGATGACCCCTGCCTGAGGGACCTGATTCTTTGCTGGGAGAGTAGCTAACTCCCCGCAGTGATTTAAAATATATATACTGAAATGAAGCTCAAGAGTCAACGGAATGTTTCTGCATCACTCTTTGGAGTGGGGACATTGGTCAAAATCGAAAAAAAAAAAAAAAAAAAGCAATTATACTTCATTGGTCAACTTCTAAAAGATGCAGTTGCTCAAAGTAATTTTTTAAAATTACATAGGCCTTTAAAAAAAAGGAACAACAAATGAACAATCATTTCCCTACCAAGATAGCCTATTTTAAAATTAGTAAGACACAGTCATGAATAGGCCATAAGTAAATAATAATAGGCTACAAATAAAAGGAAACAACAAAAATGAAAGTCTCTTTTCCCTGCTGACCACTGTAATCCCCCTCCACAATGGTAACCACAATCAAGTGTCCTGTACCTCATTCTTTTAAGAAGATAACACATATACCCACATATTTACATTTTATTTTTAAAACAGCAATCACTTAAAAGATTATGCTTGCTTTTATTAAGTAGGCTCTTTCCGTATCAGCAGACACAGATCAACTGAATTTGTCATAATATCTATTACCCCATCAAGTGCATGTTTAATAATTTATTTAACCAGTTCCCATTTTGATGGATACTTCGGTGTTTCCAAATTTTGCTAATGTAAACAATGTTGAAATAAACATCTATCTCTCCTTTCTGTCCCTCACTTTCTATATATGCATATATCTTGATCAAGGATGTACGTATATGTATATATACTTTATACACACATATATACATAAACATATAAATAAAGTTTTGTGAATATAGACATAACAGTAAATTCTTAGCAGGGGGATTGCAGGGTCAAAAAAGAACGTGCATTTCTTATTTGGGGCAATACTGCCAAACTATCCATAAGACGGATTGCACAAATTTACATTCTTACCAACAGAATGAGTATATCAAAACTTATGCCAATATAATCACAGACTATAGTAATGTCATACTAATTAGCATCAGAATGAGACTACTATTTTGAGTGACATTTATTATGGTTATTTACCACTTTTATTTCTTTTTATGAAAATTGCCCATTTTTACGCTATGCCCTTTTCCTACTGGGCATTCGCTTACTTTTTGTACTGATTTGTATAAAAACTTTATAAATAAAAGTAATTAGCCCCTGTCACATGTCTTACAAATATGTTCTGCCAGTTTGTCTTTGATGACTTAAATCCTTTTACAGTATAATTTTATAAATTTTCATTTCTAGTCAAATTTATCAATTCTTACATGGCATTAGAATTTTGTTTTCTCTCTTTTTTTATTTCAAAATATTACAGAGGTATGAATGTTTTTGGTTACATGTATAGATTTTGTTATGCTTGAGTCAGA
>CM052439.1:133307992-133391786 GCA_028533085.1 Varecia variegata
ACAGGCATGTGCCACCATGCCCGGCTAATTTTTTCTATATATATTTTAGTTGGCCAGCTAATTTCTTTCTATTTTTTAGTAGAGACGGGGTCTCGCTCATTGCTCAGGCTGGTCTCGAACTCCTGACCTTGAGCGATCCACCCGCCTCGGCCTCCCAGAGTGCTAGGATTACAGGCGTGAGCCACCGCGCCCGGCCAAGTCAGAGTTATAAGTATGCCTATCACCCAGATATTGTTCATTGTACCCATTAGGTAAGTTTTTGCCCACTCTCCTCCCTCCACCCCATTGCTTAATTTTTACTGAGTTTTAGAATTTTGTATTCTCTCTAAAAGCCCTTTCTTAATTCTGGTTAAGTATTGGCTAAAGTACAAAATTGGATAATACTGATCATTGTAGAGTAGCATCAATTAGCTACCGAGAAAATAAAAAATGTTTTACTTAAAGAGAATATATATAAAATAAAACATTGGGAATTTTATTCAATATCACAATCATCAAATAAATGCTACAAGTGATTAATTCAGAAATAAAATGCATGATGAGTATTAAAGTAAATGCCAAAGACATCTGCTGATTTTCATTAATTAATTAACCAAAGGTATTAAACAAGGGTATTAACCCATTAAATTCATCTAATGAGCTATGATGATTTTAACCCCATAACTCATTAGAAATCTATTTCTTATTTTCCATATAAATTTATCAATAAATCATAATTTTATTTTAAAGCTGAAATCTGAAACAAAAATACTAGTTTTATCTTACTTCAACAGCATACAACACAATATTTCACAGAATATTTTTAGTTCTTTATTTGGTACACCATTATGCTGTAAAAGATCAAGATGTTTCTGGGCCAAAGGAAACAATAGTTATGCAAGCAAGAACAATAAGCAAAGGAGAGAGATTGTTTGGAACTCTTACACTTATCAACATGATCAGTGTCTGATGAACAGTTTGAAAAATATGTCTGTCTACACATTACTTACAGCATTTGGTAAATCTACTCTCCCACTGTAACCACAGGGAGCTCCATTTGATGTCTTCTTTAATTATATATAAAGAAATACATTTAACCAAGAATTATAAACATTCTTTAAAACAAAACAAAAAGCACAGAAAAGTACTGACCATGGTTGTTGTTGCTATTTCTAAAATGACAATCCCTTAAATGAAACTTCAAAATGCATGCCACAGATAGGCTATATTTTAATAGGGCTAAGAATAAATTAGTAAGAGCAGCACATTTTAAAACAAAATACACAGATTAGTATCTGGCATGTTTCTCAAGAAAAAGCAATATGATAAGGCACCACTCCAATTTTAAAAGTAAAATATCCACTTTTCAAAGGTAGTTAGAAATACTTCCTATTTAATAGAAAAGCATCTGGCAACATAAAACCAAAAATGCATCTGTAAAAAACTTCAATAGTGAATTTACAATAACATGGTTAGTATCTTTCTTTGAAAGACTGGTAACAACTAAATTCAAACATGCTAGGTTTTTCTTAATGAAAACAGCTAATTTAAATTATTTATATCAAAGTTAAATCTACTTACAAGTGAATCTGCATCAGGGCATTCCCTATTAAAATAAACAAAACATCAGAAATATTCAACTATTAGAATTGTCTGCTAATTATACCATATTTAAAGTGTTTTCCTTGCTAAATATCACTTTTATTTATTTAACTCCACAAAAATACTTAAAGAAATCAAATCATGAAGATTAAAATATATATTATTTTAAAATTCAAAAGAAAGCATTCCTATACCCATATTACGTGACAAAATAAAACACAAACAGCTTACAAGTATTCTAAAAACTGTTTTCAAAAGTATTTCTTTTTCATGAATATATCTGTACACCATATCAAGGAAGTTGTCATTCCTACAAGACTTTCTAACAGTTTTTCACTGTTCAAGTACATTAAGCTTAAAAAATAAATTTCTTAAAGAAGAAAGCTTGGATTTAAAAAAAGAGTCTATATTAAGCAGCAAGTAGTCTTAAAACTTAACACCAGTGGGAAAATTTACATTTATTGGTAAATAACATTTTTAAATAAAATTTTTAAAACACTTTGGTTTCATTTGAAGTACTTTCCATAACTTCATGTATATGGAAGTCAAAACTAGTTTTCTCCAAATACGCTAAATGAGTAGACTTCCAGTTAGAATAAACTTTCTAGTCTAATGTAATATGCAGCTGAGAACTGGAATTCTATCATTTAATATTGAATTTGCATATAAGCTAGTGAAACTATTATTTTATATATAAAACTAAAGCAAAGAAGACTTAAGTATATAAAATTAAGGACACTGAGGTCAAGATTAATGAGGTTAGAAGAATTTCTATGTACACACTCTAAAACAAATTCATAAACGAAAACTAGCGTACAAATTTAAAAGACATTTGGACCTTTGACTGGAGACAGTTAATGTGTACAATACAGTTTAGGCATCCCTAATAAGAAAATCCAAAATCCGGAATGTTCCACAAAATCCAAAAACTTTAAAGCACCAACAGGATGCTCAAAGGAAATGCCCACTAGAGCATTTCAGATTTTGAATTTTCAGATTAAGAATGCTCAATTGGATATATTCTGCAAATATTTCAAAATGTGAAAAAATTTGAAACCCGATACACTTCTGGTCCTAAATATTTCAGATAAGGAATCCTTAACCCATATCAGAATTTACAGAAATGGGTTATTCTCTATCTACCCAAGACTAAACAAAAAACAGAAAAATCTACAAATTTAAGAATTTTCTTAAAAGAAGATAGGATAAAATGGACTGAAAAAAAATGAAAAGGGAGGAAGATGGCTACACTGCTCTTAATCCAAATTAAAGCACCAAAGAGATGAGTAAATGGAAACCTCATGTATCTTAATATCTACCTGAAAGTCACTTAAAATTGCAAGTTTTGAAATACAGCTTCCTTATTGGTAGATGAGGATTATGTGGAAAAAAGAGAAAAACATAGATACTCTGAGAAAATGTTCCAAAAAAGGCATAATAATAAATTCAATCCTTCTAGAGAATCAAATCAATCAAGATGTTAGTCTTTTGTTTTTTTCTTTTTTAAAGATACACTTTCAAAGAAGGGTTAACATCACCAACAGTTTATCCTCTGGCTTTAAGCCAGAGGATTCAGTCTGCCTTCACAGTGGGCTACATGAGACCTGTCGATGAAGCTCCAGGAAGAGGAAGCTCTGAGCAGGATCCATCTTCCACAATTATAAGCATCTCAAAAGTCTTCAGGCTATGAAGAAGGGGCATGCCAAGAGCCTCTGGCATTTCAAGCAAAGCAAATTCTAATATTTTTTCTCCCAAGAAGTTTGAAAGAAAGTAATGAGAAGTTTGAAAACAAGTAATGACGGTACGGCAGTTTAAGCACTGGCTTTCTGCTTAGTATTCTCATTGGCAAAAAATCATTCTAAGTGGCTTAATCATCATAGTAGAAAATTACTGATAATGAAAAACTCCTTTAAAAACATGGCATATGAAAATATTACAAGTTACCTACATGAACCGTAGTGAAAACCATGCATTACAAAAATATTTTAATTTAAGACCATGACTCTTTACAATAGAGTCACTAACAGATAAACTGGCTACATGTTTAAAATTTACTTATAAATCAATTGTATAGATTTCACTATGTGTTTCCAGTATCATAAAAAGAGATTAGGTTCCACCCCCTTAGCAAAATATCCCCTTCACACATGCTCAAGACATTTGCAGAAAAGATAACTGTAGATATAAATCACTTTGCAATTGGCTTTAATTTGTTAACCAAATAACACTGGGGAGAGGGGAAGAGACAAACATTTACAATGGGAGGAACTCAAATAGGAATATAACTAGGTAGGAGGCAAGAATACTCAAAGCACAAATTGTTCTCTTAAGAGTTCCACTGATTATGCTAAAGAAGTAGAGTTTTTAAACTAATTTTCAGCCAATGTTACTGGGTCAAGAAATCACTCAAGACTTTCGATTAGTGTCACTTCAGTCTAAATGTATTGAGTAATCATGGAAAGAAAGATTCCTTTAATTCTAGTTGTCTCTGAATAATCACAGCTCAATGATTCTCAACCCCAGGTGTATATTAGGAATTACACAAGGTGCTTAAAACAAAACAGAACAAAAACTATACTGGGGTCTCCCACCTACAGAATTTGATTTAATCGGTGGGGTTCGGCATAAGTACATTTATTTTTATTTCCCAAATAGTTATAATGTTTAGCCAAAGTAAAAAACTTTGTTTAGCTAAATACTAGCTCAATTTCTTATATGCTTATTATGTATTCTTTGTGTGCTAATTTCTTATTTTTAAAAGAAGGTGAATCAGACTTATAAGTGGACCAAATACTCTATCAAAAAATGATGACCTAGCATAAGTGGTAAAACATGTTAGGGACCCCCCACCCATTTAACATTTTCCATTTATGTACACATATACCACTATGTGCCTATATGCTTAGAATTGTCTCAAAGGATTTTCATCAAATAATTCACCAGAAGTTTTCTCTTAGGCATTAAAATTTTGATGAATTTTGGTTTTTTTCTGCACTTTTGTTTAACTTTTAAAAATATGCATGTATCATTTTATAAAATAAGGATATTTTAAAGTAAAGCTTTCATCTATAATGTCTTAAAATTTTTAAATAATTAATAAGAAAAGTTAATACTTTGAACTAAAACTAGAGGAACTGGCAAATGTATTTATTTAGAAAGGTTTATATTTTTCACCCCTTAGACATATACTTTGAGCTATTTCCAAAAGACTTCTTTCTTTCCAAATTCAAAACAGTCTTATTCTTAATGACTTCTAAAAATAAAAAGGATGTTGACAATATTTAATATACTTACACAGATTCTGCATCCTTTTCCTTTTTAATTATTCCCGACAAAGCAAAAGGCTTTCTTCTCCTTGGTTTCATGCCTTTAAGATAAATGTATTTGTTACAGAAACACAACTCTTCCTGATAAATATATTAAACTTATGAATGTGTCTTGTATTTTGACACTAAATTTACTCATAACTGCTAATGCTAAACTTAGAAGAAATAAAATTACCAACCACTAAACCCTAGTATTTAAATCACAGTCTTAGTCTGTTTAGACTTTTCTCATGTTAATATAATAGTCTATTATTCACCAAAAGATTATAGAATGTTCACTTGATTGATGTAATTCTTCTCTTCTCCTACCTAAATCCCCCTTAAGTCACTTCAGGCAAAATAAGAAGATCAATATATTAATATCTTAAAACGTCAAAGAATGTAGATTATTCATTATATTAGATCTTGCTATAAATGTAGTCCAAATCATGTTCCCTTTCTAGAAGGTCTCACAATATAAATGTATTGTTTTAAATAAAAAGATGATACAGCAGACCCATCAGAAGTAAAACACGAAGTTTGTAACATGGCATTCTTGTGTCCATATGTTATCCCTAATACAAACAATGTTTTAAATGCATCCTACCATAACTAAGGAGCAAGAATCATCTTTGTTTATCCTAATACGGCAGTTCTTCGTTCTCTTCTTGCACAACAAATTATTTTTAAAAGGTCATTCAGGCTATTGTTGATGGAATTCAGCACTTAAAGCTTAGCTGCTTACTCTTTGAGAAGTGAGCAGTAGAGACCTTAGATCACCTAAGCCAACTCTTCATCTTACAGATGAGGAAATTCAAAGGGTTTTTTGTTGTTGTTTTTTTAAATTGTGTTATACCACTAGGAGATACTACAGCTAGACCAAGAATCCAGGTGTCATAATGTACTTGCTATCATCCTAAACCATACATTTGTACAGTATATTTTAAAAATCTACTTTTCATAGTATAGGTATTTATTGTCCTTACTTTACAATAAAGAAGTTAAAGTTCAGAGAACTTAAATAATTATTGCTCTCAAATAGCCAGTGAATACAAATAGCCAGTGAATCCAAGAAGCCTAAGTCCCAGGGTTACTTCTACTAATTAATAATAGGGTTAATAAACTTATCAGATGATAGAAAACCATTTCCCAAAATTCTTACACAGGGGTTGGAAAAAATAGAAGATTGCTTTCAAATTATTTCCAGTAGCTCACAAAGTGAGATATACAAAACATGAACAAAAACAGCAGGCATCTCTTGGGTTTCATTCTATAAAAAACGCCTATTTAAATAGGAGTCATGCTGGTTGTGGAACGAAGTCAAATCATCACCCATTCTGAATGATGGTATAACTTCATTAATTAATGAAATGTTACTCACTGTAGAATAAGCACTACGCATTAACGTGTAGTGATGAGTTTTCATATTCATGACATTAGAATGTTTAAAGATAAATGTTAATGAAGAAAACTCTCAATGTATATTTAAAAATATATATTAATCTTTTAAAATATATAATTTAATACAGTAAATATTTCTCTGGGCAAATCTATTGTTTATTATTAACTAACGATTAGCACCTGCAGGTCTTCAAACTACATTCAGATTTTTACATCACTCCATAAGTATGCTGATACCTATGAATAGCAGTCCCTCCTTATTCAATGAACAGAAGATACTGGCTAGCTGCCATGTACATTAACGTATTACGACTAGTCAACTTACCTTCAACTGCACTAGCAGGGTCACATTCTTCAAATTCAATAAGACCTGAAAAAAAAATTGAACTTCTAGTAGAAAACAAACAGGGTAATAAACAATTATCTGATAAATCCCATTATAATACATCTTTTTTTTACATTTTTAAATCTTTTAATTTAATTTTTTAAGGTACATCTTTTTAATTGTTCCAAAATGTGTTCGAGTGTAACCTGATACTTAATTCAAATATCAGTAATAATTTTTAAAAAATCAAATAATCCTAACAATTAAAAATAATTGAGGCTGGGCGCGGTGGCTCACGCCTGTAATCCTAGCACTCTGGGAGGCCGAGGCAGGTGGATCGCTCGAGGTCAGGAGTTAGAGACCAGCCTGAGCAAGAGTGAGACCCCATCTCTACTAAAAATAGAAAGAAATTATCTGGCCAACTAAAAATATATATAGAAAAAATTAGCCGGGCATGGTGGCGCATGCCTGTAGTCCCAGCTACTCGGGAGGCTGAGGCAGTAGGATCACTTAAGCCCAGGAGTTTGAGGTTGCTGTGAGCTAGGCTAATGCCACGGCACTCACTCTAGCCCGGGCAACAGAGTGAGACCCTGTCTCAAAAAAAAACAAATAAATAAAATAATTAAGACTAGCCCATATGGTCACAATAATTTACTAAAAACCCTTCATATGTGGTATCCCAGACCTGGAGACACAGAAATCTAACATGTAGTTTTTGTTTTCAAGGAGCTTGCAGGACTACTGATGAGAGAAAACAAGCTAAAAGGCAGTTGTTGAATCCTTAGTTGTGCTTATGGGCAGGACAGGGGTATCGAGACAGTAAATACTACTAGAATGCATGGTTGGGACATCATCTGTTCTGTTCACCACTGTATCCTCAATACCTAGAAAATGCCACACAAATAGTAAATCATCAGTAAATATTTGTTGGTGGAATAAATGAATTAATTATATACTAGTTAAGTGGTAGCTCTGGGATTATAACCCAGATCTCTCTAACTGTATACCAAGTCCAGGAATTAGAACTGTAGTTTGCAGGCAATGGGAAGAGTTTTCACGTGAGAAGGTTATATACACATACACCTAGAAAATGGTCTTGTAGGAAAATTTTAATTTAGCACTATGAGGGATAGATTATAGAGAAGAGGAATATAATAAAGTGGAAATCAGTTAGAAAACAATTAAAATAGCCCTGAAATGACAGAACTGCTGAAAGTAGTCTTAAAATGCCATAAAATATTATATACTTCACGTATGTGAAATATCTATTTATTTAGTTAGCAGATAAAGTAGCAAAAGCATGAATTACTCTTCTATTAAAATATCACAAAAGCTAAATATCAGACTAAAAAATTATCTCCCACTGTCATGTTAGTCCTCTTTTATAATATATTCAATATAAATTTATGAAAGTCCAATATTTTTGTGAAATAATTTTTAATTTATTAATGGTAATTGGTATAACCTGCTATATCAAGAAATTTTAAAATAGCACTTAAAGAATGGATGATAAAGGATTTCGTTACTGGTTCTTCTGAGATGTTAAACTTAACTATTAATACAACTATGTGCAAATTCGTGATCAGCATTCTCACTGATCAGTCCATTATAAAAGAAAACCACTGATTCACAAGAAAGATTTCTCTATAAGCAGAAGGATCTAAAAATGTTGGGTAAATATCCCTCTAATTCCCCCTAAATCTAAGATTTATTTCTATTTGGTCCTAGTCTCCATTCAACTAAAATAGATTAATATTTAGTGATAAGCAGAATAACTAAGATAGTCATAAAAGTGATCGATAAACTAATCAATTGATTATTAATATCTTTCTTACTAGAGCATTCTTCCATATATACATCATTTGACCAAGAAAAAAAATACATTTATCACTTCTACCAAAAGCAAGCCTTAAAGAGTCAAAAAAACAGCCCAATTAAAAATTTAAGGGCTTTATTCAAGCCCACTCTGCAAATCTGGAAGCTGAGAAATCAATTAATGAAAGGATACTAAGCTTGTTTATAGAATCCCTTAGAAGTCTATATTAAAGATTTACAATGAGATGAGGACAGACTGAAAAATCAGTAAGGGTAAAGAATTTAGGTATGTATATCTCATAATTAGCAACTTTTTACTTGGTATAAAAATTATGATGAATGAAAAATCTCCATCTAAATTACCAAGAGCTTATTACGGATTATTGGCTTTTCCAAGTACTAATAAAGCTTGAGAAAATATAACCATCTGTGAAATCTGAGAAAGAGTTTAACAGAAACAGGCAACCAGAAATGTTGCCTACAGTTACACAGCACATAATATGTACCCATTAACTATTTACAGAATCTCTAATATTCAGGCAATAGGCTTATGGGGGCAGTAAATAAAAATAAAAACAAAACACCAATGTCAAACAAAATGCATTGTTTATAAATACTAAAAAAAATAATATTTAGAAGGACTTTTACAACATCTAAGCAAATATGGTATATACAGAAAAAGATCTTCAGATGACTTCATATATGTGAAAATAGTAAAGACATTCCTCAACTCTATAAAATCAACCCTTTCAAAATTCATTTTTTCCTCACAAAACCCTTTTCCTATACTAGAGACATCTTGATTGTTCTTTCTATCTTTACTAAACATGCTCTTAAAATCCATTTGAAATAGAAAAATGTCCAATAAAATATTCAATAAAAAACATTTTAAAATATAAAATGCTAAATCATTTCAAATCATAAAATACATATAAAAAATTTTAAATTGAGTAAACATATAAACTTTTCAATTAAAGACAGAAATATTAACAGCTTCTGGTATAATAAAACTACATATACCCTTAAAAAAAACATTAAATCATGCATGAAAAAGATTTTCTTTTTCAAATGGCATATGCTCCACATGCTGCTTCACATGGCAAGGCTTTGCGTGCCTGGCTCAGTGCCAGTTGACAGCTCAGCTGGATATCAATGCACATTCTGACCCCCCTTGTAGCGTGTCACTTCTGAACTGTTTCACAAGTGGAAAGTTTATTCAGCATCTCCCTCAAATGCAGTCCACTGCCCATCATTCTGCTATTTAATCATAAGACAAGTTATTTTTTTTGACAGTACTAAAGCCAGAGTGAGAGTCTTAATGAATAGTTGCTACAACTGGAATTTCAACTGTTTTAGACTCAATTAATTCTTTTGTCAAAATAAATAACTGCTTTTAGCACTTAGATTTTATGCTGGGTCACAAGGGCAATTTAGTTTGTATAAAAGCAAATAAAACCATTTTGGCTCTGTCTCCTGATGCTCTTTTACACATTTTAAAATGCCACTATGAGTTCAATTAAACTCATAGAACAGAACTCTAAGAAGTCAATGATTCAAAGCAAAACAATTCTTAAATATGCTTTAATCATCAGGTAGGAATAAATTATTGCTATTAAAAAAAAACATCAACCTAAAGAATTCATTCAAACCTATTCTGGATCAAAACTTTTAAGAAATGGTTACAGGAGAAAAAGCAATTTATTTAATAACCTTTAATCACTACAACTTTTTTGTGGAATGAGGCAGAGAACAAAATATGTGAAATATTTAATTAATAGTCCCTGTTCTAGAATCAATCCTAAATCTCAGGCCACCAACAGGGCAAGTTTATAACTTTGTCTAGTTAAAAACTGGCCTCAAAACTCAAATAAGAAGTCTGGCCTATTCAAATCAACCATATTTCTGCATATTTCCAATTGAAACCAAAGAAGAACACGATTCTAATTAGAGTTAAGGTAAAACATACAAACACACTCAGACATACACCCAAAGTCTAATAAAAGGAAAGATGATAATGAAGGGGGGGAGGTGTGTATAGACAGAGAGAGGTGTGACTCATAACAATGGAAGTCAATGACTACATTTTCAAGCTTGCTCCTGGGCTTGTGGAATGCAACACAGCCACATTCCCAGATGCCTGGGATGATGAACCTGGCAAGCTAACACACACAAAAAAAGAGAATCAAACTCGAGCTTGTGGTGATAAGCAAAAGGCAAAGAGAGGCTCAAGTTCTAGTTTTGGCACTTGTTTGCTGGCTGATTACCTCGGACTGGTTACCTAACCTAGGTTGTATCATTTATGAAAGGGGGATGGATAACAGTAATACATTTTTCCGCATTTGCTTTTCCTCTCTCTACAACATAGCCATAAACACACAGTGTTTTCTTTTGCTAATCTATTTGAAAGTTGCAGGCACCAATGACACTTCACTTCAGAGATATCTATTTTAATAAAGGACCTATAGAAACAACTTCCTCAATTCAGTGGTTCCAAATCCCAACTGATCATCAGAAACTCCAAGTGTAATGGTTCTCAAACTGTATCAGAATCAGCTGGAGGGCTTATAAAACCAAAGATTGCTGGCCCCACCCCCAGAGTGTCCCTTTTGGAAGGTTGAGGGTAGTGCTCAAAAATGTGCATTTTAAACAAATTCCCAGGTGATGCGCTGGTAATGGAATCATACTTTGAGAAATACAGTCCTAGGAGATTCCTGGCCATTGCCAGATACTTTTTAACTATAGATAGTGTTTCTCCAATTATACTGTGCATACAAATCACCTGGGATCTTATTAAAATACAGATTCTGATTCAATAGGTCTGGGATAGGGTTTGAGACTCTACAGCTATAACAAGCATCCATGTGGTTAAGGCTACAGGTTTTCAACAATGGCTGCACAACAGAATCAGCTGAGAAGTTTTAAAATATAGTGGTATACACCCTAGACGAATGAAATCTGAATTTCTGGGATAGCACGCAGACTGTACATTTAAAAAAAGAAAAGAAGAAAAGAGAAATGAAAAGGGAAAAAAAAAAATCACAAATGATTCTCATACAAACCCAAGGCTTAAAAACCATGAGGCAAATTTAGAAATTATAGTCTTAAATCAAATGAATAGGTTTTTAACCATGGATTTCAGTCACTTCGAAACCCTCCAGTTCTCCAAACACAGAATCTTAGCACTGAAATATAATCTCCTCCTACATCCAAATTCTGACACTGTCCCCACACCCCCAGATTGAGTCATGTTTTCATCCTATATGATCCTCCTAAAAAACCTTGTTTCTTCTTTTAATTACAGCATTTATATCTATAAGCCTTCCCCATGTAAGTTAACGGCAACTCCATCCTTTCAGTTACTCAGGCAGGCCCAAACGCTTGGAGTGATTTCTTCCATCCTCTTTTTAAACAGCTCTGCTGAGGTATACTTAACATGCAATAAACTATACCTATTTAAATTGCACAATTTGATGAATTTTGACATTTACTACATTTGTGAGAGTACTGCCACAAATAAGATAATAACATAGGCATCACCTCATGCTCCTTTTGTAACCCATCCCAAGACAACCACTGTCATTATAAATTAGTTCATATTTTCTAGAATGTTATATAAATAGAATCATACATTATGTATTCTTTTTTTTGTCTGGCTTCTTTCACCCAGAATATTTTGAGATTCATCCACGCAGTTGCGTGTATCAAGAGTACATTAATATTTATTGTTGAGCAGTACTGCACTGTATGGACATACCACCATTTGCTTTCCTTTTCATCTGTTAATGGACATTTGGGTTGTTTTCAGTTTGGGGCTATTACAAATAAAACTGCCAAAAACATTTACATACAAGCTTTTGAACATAGACAAATACTTCCTTTTCTTTTAAGTAAAGATCTACGAGTAGAATGGCTGGATCACATGGTAAACGTATACTTAAATGTCTAAGAAACTGCTGAGTTGTTTTCCACAATGGCTGCACTATTTTATATTTTCACTAGCAGTGCATATGAGTTCCAGTTCTTCCACATCCTCAACAGCACTCAGTATAGTGAGTATTTTTAATTTTAATCATTCGAATAAGTATGTAATGATATCTTATTGTGGTTCTAATTTTCATTTCCCTAATTACTAATGAAGTTTAGCATCTTTTCATGTGTTTATCTGCCATTCATATATTTTCTTTTGTGAAATGTCTAAATCTTTTGGCCATTTTTTGCATTATAATGTATACACTGGCATTGGGGTCACCATGCATTTCTCAGGAAGAAGGTTAAATAGGAAGGCAGTTTGTACCTGCTGAGATGGCATCTCTGGGATGATGGCTGAGGGAGGTAATTGTGGCAACAACTTGCTGGCTGCAGAGACTACAAGTCTGGAAGAGCAGCTGCAAGAATGGAGAGAAGTGACACTGATGGCGGATAACGTCCTCAGATGGGAAAGAGCCTGGTCTCCACCTGCCATCATGGGATTATCTAAATCCATCTGAAAAGTTTAAAATGTACTACATGATCATTCCTCTTGCTGCGGTTGCTTGGGTGGAACATCAAGTCCGCAACCTGCTTCTCACCTATCTGATAGTAACTTTCTCTACTGTTGCTTCCTGGACTTAATTAACATGGAATCATTTTGAAGCACACTGGAATGGCCCAAAGGGACAATAAGTTTCCCAAACAAAAAGAAAAGGAAAAAAATGAATAATTCACCTGCTTTATTAAAGTGATTAATGGAGTATACACTGTCCCTGGGAACATTTTCTACTATACTATCTGGATACTAAAAAGTTACAGAAGCAGCTCTTTGCTCTCTCTATGCCCTCAGTTAACAGAAATTCAGACTCATCAAGTAAGGGTTGGGGTGTAGTGTCTTTGTGTCAAGTGTAGTTGGATGTATTCTCATCAGTTGGCCTTATATGGACAACCATTAGTAAGTATGACTTGGTTTTTCTCACTCAGCATTAACTGAATTCTTACTTTCAGACCACTTCCTTTAAAATAATATAGCAGTGGACTTTACCCTTTAGTACAGTTAAAGTGACTTTAGATAATTGTTCGAGTTGATCTTTGCTTTAGCTAGATACAAGGTAGTGGTCTATGGCTATAAGAAGCTGGTTCTCTACTGTCTGCTTTGACAGTATGCTTAAAAAACTGTGTGACTTTATTAATATAGAGACCACGTTTACCACTTCCAATGAAGAGACCAATTAAGATTCATTCCTCATTCTGTTTCTTTACCATGGGAGAAGAATCCCCATGAAATAAAATAAAACCAATTCTATGCCCTAGTATGCATAAACTTCTCCCTTGTGCAAAACTTAGTAATCTGTAGGAAACATTGATCCTTTCACCCAAATGAAGAAAATCTGACAGGCTTAGAGATCTTGTCCCCTTGCACTTCGATTTCAAGTTAGTAAAGGCTTTTAATACAGCAGTAGATTCCCAAAAGATTGTGTTTAGAGCTTTTAGCATACTTTTAATTTCAGATTTTCAGCCAACCTTAGCTATAGTATACAGTAGGTTAAGACTCATGCCTATGACCTTTACTCCAAGACCAGCCAGTAAAGGATAAAAGTCTTCTATGTTTACTCAAGATTCATTTCAGTAGAAAATAATCTTATCTGACTCATTTTTGAGACCAGAATAAGCCTTTGAAGATAAGCTTCAAAATTCTCATTTTATGGTAATACTGACCATTTCAGTCCTCATAGGTTTCGCATAGGAGATAGTGACTACACTGGTGTCTGACTTTTTCCCTAGATATTTCTCTGAAGAATGCAAGGGCTGTTGGTGAGAGCAGACTTGAGGTGACAGTTGGCCTCTGGTGTACTTAGATTTTATAACTTATTTGAAAGTCTCTTACAATCATTCTTTCACTCTCAGTGGCTAGAAATTTAGAGTACTTGAAATCTGTAGGAATGAAACTCTGAGGGCCAAAAATGTGACATATTTGGGAACAATTCTTAAACTGATTAGCTATAGACCAACGGTCAACTGATATTTAACAAGGGTGCCACAATTCAATTGGAAAAGGATAATCTCTTGAACAAATGGTGCTAGGACGACTGGACATTTATACTCAAAAGAATGAAGCTGGACCCTTATTTCTTACTATATGGAAAAATTAAGTCAAAAACAATCACAGACCTAAATGAAAAGGCTTCTTAGAGGAAAACAAGGGATAAATCTTCATGACCTTCAATTTAACAATGGTTTCTTAGATATAATAGCAAAAGCACAACCAACAAAAGAAAAAATGAACTGAACTTCATCAAAATTAAAAACTTCTGTGCATCAAAAGACACTATCGGGAAAATGAAAAGGCAACTCACACAATCGAAGAAAATATCTGCAAATCATATATCTGATAAGAATCTAGTATCCAGAATAAAGAACTCTTAGAACTCAACAACAGAAAGATAATCCAATTTAAAAATGGGCAAATGAACATTTCTCCAAAGATGATATATTATACAAATAGCTAAGAAGCACATGGAAAGATGCTCAATATCATTAGTCATTAGGGAAACACAAATCAAAACCACAATAATACACTACCTCACACTCACTAGGATGGCTATATTTTTTAAAAAAATAAAAAGGGAAAATAATGTTGGCGAGGATGTAGGGAAATTGGAACCTGAAACATTGCTGGAAGGAATGTGAAGGAGTACAGCTGCTGTGGAAAACTCAAACACAGAATTACCATCTGATGCAATAATTCCACTCCTAGGTGTATACCCAAAAGCACTGAAACAGACACTCCAACAAAAACTGTACACATACGTTCATAGCAGCACTATTCTCAATGGCCAAAAGGTGGAAACAACCAAATGCCCATCAGCAGATGAACGGATAAACAAAATGTGTCATATCCATACAATGGAGTATTATTCATCTACAAAAAGGAATGAGGTACTAACACAAGATGCAACATGGATAAGTCTTGAAAACATTATGCTAAATGACAGAAGGCAGACATAAAAGGCTACATATTGTATGATTCCATTTATATGAAATATCCATCCATTTATATGAAATATCTAGAACAGGTAAATTCAAAGAGACAGAAAAGCACATTACTTTTTTCCAGGGGCTGGGGGTTGGAGGGAAATGAAAGTGAACAAGGTTTCTTTTTTGGAATAATTAAAATATTCTAGAACTAGATAGTGGTTACGGCTATACAATATTATGAACATACTAAATGCCACTGAGCTATAAACTTTAAAATGGTTAAAATTGTGAATTTTATGTTAATTTACCACAATAAAAAAAGAGGGGTAATACACATGCTAAAGTATTCGGGAGAATGTGTATTGACTTCTGCAACTTATACTGAAATGCATAACAAAAGATGGATTGACAGATGAACAGAGAGATGGGTAGATAGATGTAATAAAACAGATATTAAAGTAAAATGTCAGTGGTGGAATCAAAGTGGTAGGTATATAGTCTTTCACTGTAAAATGCTTTCAATTATTCTGTATGTTTCAAAGTTTTCATAACAAAAGTTTAGAGAAAAAAGTTATGCTGAATATGCATTTTCAAACCACATCCCTACCTTTCCCTAATTCCTACCTCCAGAAATTTTAATATATCTCCTAGGTGAGAGTGATTGCAGGAGATATTTGGGGGATATGCTGAGCTCACTATAATAGCTTTTCTATGGGAAATGCCTCCTTCCCAATAAGTAGTAGGTGCAGAAGCCATGTTTATATTGTATGACCTGGCCAGAACTGGCTGGACTAGAAAAAAGATTACCTGAGCCAAGGTGGACCAACCACATTCTTTCTCTGAGATATTTGGAAAGGGACAAACATTTGGGTTAATTCAGAGCTGTGGCTTCAATTAAAGAAAAAGTCTTAAAAACCTAGAAATTACTGGGAGATCACCTTATATCATGTGCCTGGAGAAGCAAAAAGAGCCATTCTGCAAAGCAAATAAAAAAACAGTAGAAACAAAGAGATAGAATAAAGGAAAAATGATAACTAGCTTTCCTACTGTTTCCTTCTGAGGCCTGGCTATATTCCTGATTTTGGATCTTTGGAATGCCTCATTTTTTTTTCCAATAGATTTCCTTTTAAGTTCAACTTGGATTGAGTTAGCTTCTTTTTACATACTGCAAAAAGAACTAAAACCCTGTCCTTGTTACTACACATATAATTTTTAGAAGTAACAATTGTAATCAGCTTACTTTATATTTTCACTTGTATTTTGTTGCCAGAATATTTATGCATTTATTAACATTTTTAATGGGTACCTCAAATCAATGAACTAAGGTTGCCTGAACAAAGTCTGCTCAAAATAGTTTAATGTTTACTTCACAATTTAGGATTAGTATTATGAGGATCAATTACTGTGCTGTGATATAAATGCAGATGTAGTTGCTGTAGGATGTCAGATTAAATGATTTCTGAACCCAAAACAGTAGAATCTGCTTTTTGAAAAAAACTTACGTATTCTCGAGAGCTACATAATTCTAATGTATCATGATATACTGTATGCCAGTACGCCACACAAGAAATGTACTCTGTAACACAGGGGTGGGTAGAGTTTTTCTCTGAAGGGTCAGATAGTAAATATTTTAGCCTTTGTGGGCCACACAATCTCTGCTGTTGTAGTGTGAAAGCAGCCACAATTTAAAAAATACATAAGTGTGACTGTGTTCAAACAAAATTTATTTATAGACTCTGAAATCTGAATTTCATGTAATTTTCCTGTGTCACAAAATCCTACTCTTCTTGGATGTTCCCCCCAACCATTTAAAAAGGTAAAACCTATTCTTTGCTTGTAAGTTTCACAAAAGTAGGCAGAGTTAAAATTTGGCTCAATGGCCATAAGTTTGCCAACTCCTGCTCTAAAAGATGTAAAAGATAATCAACTATCAGGTGGCATGCCAAACAACAACGTATAAGAGGATGTTTTTAACAGTGTACTCCATATACAACCCCACAGGGCAGAGTTCCGTAAGTGGAGGAATACTGCCTCACAGAGTGGAGCTGTTCAGTGTTACTTTCTTTGTAGGCTCTCTTTTTTCATTCTCCCATTGGTACTAATCTACATATATTATCCTCTTTCCCTAATCATTATCCATTCTTTTTTTCTTCTTTTTCTGGTCATTCCCACCTTGCTAGCTAACAGAAAAACCAACTCATCACAGCATAACTGATACGGTTAGTGGGTCTTTGCCTCTTCTTATCTATTTTTAATTTTGCTTTCTACATAAGGGTTTTTGTTTTTCTGATTTCAAAAAAAGCAAAAACATTTGGGTGGGGGTAAGGGTAGGAGGCTCTATTTAAAGGTTTGGCATTATTCCTAATCTGTGGTCTGGAAAGATAACTAGATTACATTTTTGAAAAATGATTTGCTTCACTCCGTAGTTTACAATAATATATCTAATGTAGCAGCTAAAATATTCCAAATATCCAAACTAAAACATTAATGTCATTCAGGTAGTCTGACCACATGAATCTCATTTTCCCCTTTTTTATTGTGGCCAATTGTGTTTTTATGTCCACATTTCTCAGACTTCTCCCATTTGTATCTTTAATTTTAAAGATGTGTATCTATAAACTTATTAATATCATATAATGAAAGTACAGATAAGTTTTTCAACAAAACCTTTTATTTAAACAGATTACATACTGGCCTACCAAATTTTTATTTTCTTTTTTTTCCTTATAAATGGAAATTTGCTGAACTTTTATGAATTATAAATACCACACAGTAAAATTAGCAGAATGACTACAAAATAGGAACATATGTATTTTAATCTCTTTTAGCAACTAAAATACATGAGAATGGTCAGGACTACAAAGATAATGTCATTGGAATATAAAATGACCCTTTCAGGCCACAGGTGCTTTGATATTCAAAGCGTCCACTTATAATGACTCAAATTCCAGAGAAACAAAGAAGTACTACTCTTACAAAGTAATCATTACATATAATAAGTAGTATGACGATATTTCAGGAGCTCCAATGGTCCCATCGGTTAGCATGCGGTACGTAACAGTAGCACTTATGTAACAGTATTTCAGTGAGTAGGGGACATTTTTTTAATGCTATCAAAGTGTTTGACTTACACAGAAGAACTGGAAACATGAAGTAACAGGATATATCTTTTAACAGATAACTGACTAAAGATAAAATTAGTATTATTTTTTCAGCCCCAGAGAAGTAGGTTAACTTTTAGGTATACAAATTTAAAAAAAACTAGGTCTCTTGTTTTTGTTTTAAAATCTGTATCTCATAGAACTTAAAACTATTTTAAGAAGGAACTCATCCACCAGAGGGGGCCCTTACAAAACAGGAGAAATAAATGTTAACAGAAATCAGTAATATAAAACAAAATCCCTTAAGTCCACAGATTCCACAAAATCACATGCAAAATTTTGTGTATGTTATTTTTCTAAGAAACACAAAATTCTTATCATTGCAATGGGCCTCTACACTCATTTGTTCAGGTGCCCATAAACTGAACAAATACATATGAAAGAGCTGTAACTAGTCATCTTGGCCTGTAACTAGTCAACTCAACTAGACAAGAAAATATTTATCCCTTCTACTCTCCCCTCTTTTTGTAAAGTTAGTTCTAGGACTTTTCTGAAAGCCAGTCACATACATACACAATGTCAACAGTCATCGCCAAACAGATACCTAATTCTGGGTTTAGTGACTCTCAGAGAGCCCGTATCATCACAGTTCTTGGCCTCCCTCTTACCTCCTACCATATAGCTATAGGTATTTTCTACATGTCTTAGTATATCTTGAGGCCAGTAAAATTAAATTCATAAAGAAACAGAACATAGTAGTAGTTACCTATTCATCAGGAATGTATTATTTTTTGAAAATATTTATTAAATACTTAATAAATGTTATATTACCTCATGTAAACCTCACAACAGCCCCATGATGCAGGTACTAATATTATCACCATTTTACAGATGAGGGCACTGAGGCTTAAAGATCTCACTGCTGGTAAAGAGCAGACCACAAACTACTGCACTATACTAAAGACAAGAAAATAAACACAACCTAAAAGTCCAGAATTTAATCAGGTAGTGAGTCTAAAGGCAATTTCTGATATACAGCTATTTTAAATACCTAACCAATAGAAGCAAATTAATAAAACAACTGTGTAGGAAGACAAATTTTAGATGTTCTCACTCACATGTGTAAGCTAAAAAAGTTGATGTCATGGAGGTAGAAGATAGAATAATAGATGATACATGCCAGAGGCTGAGAAGGGTGTGTGGGAGGAGGAGAATGAAGAAAGGTTGGTCAATGGGTATAAACGTACAGTTAGCTAGAAGGTATAAGTTCTAATGTTTGATAGAGTAGAGTGACTATAGCTAACAATAATTTATGGTATCTTTCAAAATAACTAAAAGAGTAGAATTGGAAAGGTCGTAACATGAAGAAATGACAAATGCTTGAGGTGATGGATATTCCAATTACCCTGATTTGATCATTACACACTGTATGCTTGTATCAAAATATCACATGTACCACATAAATATGTTAAATATTAGACTGGGTGAGGTGGCTCAGGCCTGTAATCCTAGCACTTTGGGAGGCCAAGGCAGGAGGATTACTTGAGGCCAGGAGTTGAGATCACCCTCAGCAACATAGTGAGATCCCATCTCTACAAAAAACATTTTTAAAAAATTAGGTAGTCATGGTGGCACATGCCTGTAGTCCCAACTACTCTGGAGGATGAGGCAAGAGGATTGCTTGAGTCCGGGAGTTTGAGGTTACAGTGAGCTATGATGATGCCATTGTACTTGAGCCAGGGTAATAGAGCAAGACCCTGTCTCAAAAATAAATAAATAAACACTGATTTATTCAAAGACATGCATGTGACAAAAACAAAACCTTCCCTGAAATTAATATGCTAACACTAGAAAAAAGAAATTTTTTCTAGTAGGTTTCTAAACTGAATTGATATAGGCCTGCGACCACTGATTTCTTCCTTCCCAACAATGGGGAGAAAGTTCACAGCAGGAACTTAAGAAACTGAAGCTAAGCAGAGATAAGCAGAAATGAGAGAAATAAGTGAAACGAGGTTCTGATGACATCCATTTGGTCCTTGAATCCATTCCAGCCTTCCGGGTTAAAAAAGTCAATGCATGGAATTTTTGCTTAAGCTTATTTATGTTGGCTTTCAGACATTTGCAAACAAAGAGTCTCTACTGAACTAAGCCACAGATGACAGGTTTAAACCTGAGTGCCAACTCTCAATACTGGCAGTGACCACCTACAGCACTGAAATGAGAGAGATTCTAAGGTCTCCTCTGGACAAAAAATGCAATGATCTAGTAATGGTATCTGCCATGAATAAAAGCAGTACACATGCCACATACTTACAAGCCCTTGACAGAGCAGTGTCTTAGGAAATATAAACAAAAAAGCAGTGAAAGAGCCCAGGCAGCTAAAGTAGAGTGGGAAAAGTTATAGCAGGGAAGAGGTAAAATGCCAATCAAGAAAAAACTGGCTTGATTCAGAACACATTTTAATATTATAATTATTCTCTGGTTTATTAATACTTTAAGAAAAATACTGATCCACCTCAAGCTGATTCTCTGTATTCTTTCTTTTTGCTTAAATGGATCATTTGTGACTCAGAGGAAAAAGGTATGGTTCATCAGTTTAGGTCCACGTTTTAGCTCAAGTCCACTGGTTTCAAGGTAGTTTTCTAATTGAAATTTTTATTGAGATAATTGTAGATTTATATATAGTTATAAAAAATAATATAGGGAGATCCCTTGAACACTTTGTCTGGTTTCCCACAATGATCATATTTTGTAGAACTACGGTATGATGTCACAACCAAGATACTAACACTGACACAATCCACCAATCTTATTCATTTTTCCATCTAAGGCATTTTTAACCAGCCAATTTGTCTTTGCTTTCATTCTAGAAACTCTTCTAAATACCTGTATAAAAATTCTTGCCGGGCACGGTGGCTCACGCCTGTAATCCCAGCACTTTGGGAGGCTGAGGCGGGAAGATTGCTTGAAGCCAAGAGTTTGAGACCAGCCTGGGCAAAATAGCAAGACCTCGTCTCTACAAAAACATAGAAAAATTAGCTGGGCATGGTGGCAAATGCTTGTAATCCTAGCTACTCAGGAGGCTGAGGCAGGGGTCGCTGCAGTCCAGGAGTTTGAGGTTACAGTGAGCAATGGTGGCACCACTGTACTCTAGCCCAGGCAACAGAATGAAACCCTGTCTCTATGAAAAAATATATATATATATTTGTTACTCTAAGTGTTTACCTCTCTTAACTAGTATTCACTTATAACTTAATCTCCTTACAAAGAGTTTTAGGGTTTTATGCTATTCTGTACTTCTGTATCTCAACATCCTCATTCTCTCTATATATCTATACTTAGTTTTATTCTTATTTTTCCAAAGCATGGTCCTTGGAATCAAAAATCCTGGAACTGAATCCCAGCTCTGCCACATACTAGCTTAGGCAAATCATTTAATCTCTCAAATTTTCCCTCATTTGTAAAAAGGGAGTAATAGTACCTACTTCAAAGAGCTGCTGAAGATCAAAGTATGCCTGGAAAGTGGTTGGCATAGTACATGGCACAGAGTTAGTGCTCATTAAACATTAAATATAATTATTTAGTATTCACTTAACAAAGAATTTTCTAACAGCAAATCCATCTATTTCAACCTTAACACCCTAACCTTACCATTATAAGCTCATTTGTTCATTCATTCAATAAAAATGTACTTTTCACAACAGAACTTTTTTCACAAGTGCAAAACTATTAAAATTTAAATGTAGACAGCAACAATATCAAAAAAAAAGGTACATAGAGTTAAAATTCTCTGGCACTTTTGATGGAGGAAGTAGTAAATTACCTGGCTCTCTAAGAGTTCATTCATTCAACACATAAACGGGAAGATATGGGTAGAAAAGGAGTGGGATATACAGCATTTTCTAGAGTAAGAACATAAGGATAACTAGGTACTAAAGGGAAAAAAGGGCATGTATGGGAAATAATAAGCAGTTCAGTTGGCCACAGTGAAAGTACTAGAATAAAAATAATTCCTATTCTTAGGAATTATTCCTAGGAATAGTAAGAGTAAAGACTGGTCAGCACCAGATCATTAACAGCTTTGAATCCAAGTCCAGAGTTTAACTTTCATTCTGTCTGTAATGACAATTCAAAGATTTATGAGTAGTGCAATTTTAAGTTCATAATTGTATAGTCAGAAGATGAATGTGTTATAACATGTAAAATGGATTGGAGAAGAAATCTCTACTGTGTCAGTATGAAAAACCTGCAAATTAATCAGGCAGATGGAGAAAGCAGAGAAAGAAGGTCTGAAGGGAAAAGTACTAACATAATTGAATCAGTAAGATTTAAAAATTAATGAAATTTCGGAAGAAGAAGAAACTAAAGATGATTTAGGTTTTGAGCCTTAGTTCTATGAACTGTATTGACAAAAAAAAAAATGGCTCTCAGACTTCTCTACAAAGCACTTGGTCATTTTCCTATTCCATATCATATTTTAACTTCTCTACTGGGCTGAATTACTTTTACCTGTGGAGTGAAATCAATGTTTTATAAGAGCATAGTATAGTAACTAATAATAGATTAAAGAAATCTGGAAGAATGTAAGTATGCTGAGCAGGGGAGGAGAATGGGCTATTTATTACATTCAATATACCATAACATACTTATTGAAAATAGAATTTGGGACTCTTGTAACCACTTTTTCATAAAAATAGCAAATAGGATTTCTGTATTCATTTGTTCATTGTTATATCCCCAAGTGTCTAGAATGGTGTCTGGTATACTGTTAGGATTCAATAAATGTATTTGTTGAATGCATCTGTGAATGAGAAAATAAAGTAGTTACTAAATTTTAAGAAAGGGTCTTATGTAGGGTTCAATATTCTCTCAATCTTTCTTTTATTAAAATACCCTTCTGTAGGTAACTCTACTTTCAAAAATCTAAACAAATTGCAATAGATTAATTTAGTAAATGTTATAACTATTTCAAGTAATATAAAATCACGGTATTAACAACTGAAGGCCAAAACAAAAATCTTAACATATAATCAGACACAAATAAAATAATACCTGAGATTTTACACAGATTTTTAGGTATGCCCTGTTTTTAGGTTTAGCTTTATTTTATGGCTTAGAAATATTACTCAGTTCAGATATGTGATATAAAGTTGAAATTACCCCCTACATACATGAATTTAAAGGCAGACCTGTGTCTTAAAAAAAAATTTTTTTTTAATTAGTTGGGCGTGGTGTCATCCAACCATAGTCCCAGCTACTCAGAGGCTGAAAGAGGAGGACTGCTTGAGCCCAGGAGTTCCAGGCTGCAGTGAGCTATGATCATGTGCTATTGCACTCTAGCCTGGGCAACAAAGAGAGAAATCTATCTCAAAAATAAATAAATAAAAGCAAACATATTTGTTACTGGATGGGAAATTTGAAAATGTTTCCTTGTAAAATTTATCATCTTACCAGGTCTTTCCTTCCCAGTGCCTTTTGAGTCAGCAAATTTTTGTATCAAACTTTCAACTGTAGTGTTAGCCATGTTATTTATAAATTCTTCGTGGACCTATTAAAATGGAATAAAGGTAATTTTTTCTTTTTCCACAAACATTCTAACTGTATTTGAGATAAAACTTCCACAAGGCAGTTAAAATTCATTACATCAAACATGTAATGAATTTTTCACCCAAGGGCCTCCGAGAACTTTCGTTTACCTAATGTACAGTGTTACCAGATCTGTGAGGATCAATCGCTTCTTACATTAATCCCTTAATATATAGCCTCATAGCCTTAGAAATTAAAGCAGCTTCCTGTTCCCATCTTTGAGTATTTTAGAGATATAATTCTTATGATAAATAAACCTTATATGAATAATAAAAATACTTTTAGGTTTTTAATAATAAAGAATAGCAGACTTCATCTTTCTCTAATATATTGCAATTTATCCCAAATTGTCATCATTAAACCTCTTTTATATTTTTGGAACATTTCTAAGTTCTATAACTTACTAAGTTGCTGCTCAAAATTTTAAAATAGTAAATAAAACTTGAAAAAAGACATATTCAACAATTGGCTAACTTAGAATTGTAACATAAAAAAGACTGAGTATAGTTAATTTAAAAAATTAATTTGAATTATCATCCTTGGTGGCCAAAGGATCAAAAATCCAGTTTATTTTATATTTAATACATATAAATACATATTTTTGATCTAGAATAATTCAGTATCATATTTGTGAGTTTTGGACAGAGTGATAAATTATTTTGAAGGGCCATAAATGAACATAAAATTTTCATGAATGCATTCAAAATAAACTTAAAAAAACTTACCTGGCCTATTTGCAAATGAATTTCCTTTATAGCATTTGACAAGGATCCTATAATTTCCTTTATGTGAATGAGATGGGTTTCTTCAATATCTTGAAATTTCTGGGTAGCAAATATGAAAAGTTACATATTTATAATATGTATGTATAGGTACACACATATATATATTCTGGAATCAAAAGAGCTTTTAGAAATCATCTCAATAAAAGCTGGATGCAGTGGCATGCACCTGTAATCCCAGCTACTCAGAAGGTTGAGACAGGAGGATTTCTTGAGCCCAGGAGTTCAAGGCCAGCCTGGGCAACAAAGTGACACCCCCATCTCTAAAAAAAATAAAATAAATTAAATTAAATTAAAAAATATCTCAATATACATAACCAAATTTAACAAGTTATCATTATTATAAAATGCTTAATAATGTCTCTAGACAAATGGGTCTAGCAGATAAACGAAAATACAGCATTGAGAAAAATTAACTTTTTGTTATGCCAGTTCTTAGGCAAATATAAACTTTTGCAGATTTTGAAGACATTAGAAAATCATGATCAGAAAATGAGGAGACCCAAAAGACAACAATGTTACAAACCCAAGGGAAAAGTTTCAAAACTAAAGAACAACTAGTTGGTACAGCAAAAACTATAGTTTACTTCTGAAGACTTCATAAGCTACCCCATAAATTTTAAAAATGTCTAATCCTTGAAATGTTATAACACAATCTCCAAAACACATAGTCTATGATCAAAGAAATTTGGGAAAGCCTGTATAATCTATACTAGCAGTTCTCAACCAAAGGTGGCAATGCATCAGACGACTTGGGGAATGTTTTCAAACTACAAAACACATAGACCCTCCAGTACTACCTGTGGGATGGAGGTGGGAAAAGACAATGTTGTTTGGAAAAAGTTTCCAAGTTACTCTTATACTTATTCCCCAGAGGAAAAAATCACTGCTAGACTTGGCTTCATAATAAACATATCAAAAGCTCTGAGAAATATTGAAATAATGACACTTTTCACTTTCTTAGCCCAGTATTTTCTAAATTTCTTTGACCTCACAACCTTTTTGTTTTTCTTCTTCCCTGAACATCTATTATCTCAGAACAGTAACATTCCTCAAAACAGAATTTGGGAAATGGTAAACTACTCATTTTCAAACAAAGTACATTTGTCATTTCTACTGCACAAATCTAATTACCTAATTTTTTGCCAAATTAAACCAGTTCTAAAGAATGGTCCTAAATGCCTTATTATTTTTCTCTGATTAGTTTATCAAATTAAATTCCCTCATCCCATATTTAATGTCAACATTTCTTCAGCAGTGAATTACGTGACCAGAAATCACTAAGCCACATGATGTCTACATTTGTGTAAATGGTATGAACCCCCCCAAAAAAATCCATAATGGTAAAATTACAGTTTTGACAGTAATACCATACAGTCCAAAAACTTAAATCAATTTTATTCATGAGGAGTGGCATAGATAAATTGGAATATTTGTCATTGACTAATTTTGACCAGGTCAATGAGAATACACTACCAATATTTCAAGATCCTGAATCACTCTCAACAAGTGAAGAATATTCAGTAGGACAAAAATTCTATTCAAATTTCATATTATAAGAAATGGCCCTTAGCTTAAATTACAGCACATGAACAAGATATTTTTTCATAGACAGGTAACCATTAATTTTATATGGATGACCCCCAACTCCAAGGAAACATCTCTTCATTCCTTTTTAAAACAGCTATACTGAATAAGTCAGTATACTTAGAAATATCTTAAAGTATGAATCCACAAAGAAACTTAAAGCATGATTCAGACACAATATTAATTTTAAAACTGGGGGATTTTGGAGGGAGCACTGCTAACTATCCCAATTTCTCAAAATTAGTGACTACTAAACTCAGAGTAATCCAGCAATGTAAAATGAATACAGTCTCAAGTATGTGTGTATAAATAAACTTTCTTGAACAAATTAGAGAGGCTTTTTCCCCTTGTAATTTCAAATTCACTGTGTTCACATTTATTGTTCCACTAATTTTTTAAAAAGTACAGTCATGCATGACATAAAGATGTTTTGTTCAACTATGGACCCCATATACAACAGTGATCCCCTAGGAGTATAATGAATTTGAAAAATTCCTATGGCCTAATAACATCACAGCAGTCGCAGTGCAATGTATTACTCAGGTTATGGTAATGCTGGTGTAAACACACTGCAGTGCCAGTCATAGAAAAGCACTGTATAGCACATACAATGATATATAGACATTATAATTAATAATGGTAATAAACCACTATACTACTGGTGTATGTATTTACTGTATTACACTTTAAATTTTAGCCTTTTTTTAAAATTTCAGAATATTACCAGGGTACAAATGTTTTGATTACATGGATTGCTTTTGTACTGCCTGAGTCAAAGTCATAAGTGTTCCCATCACCCAGATAGTGTACATTGTACCTGTTAGGTATCATTTCACCCATCCCCTCCTCCCACTCCCACCTGCATGATTTCCATTGAGTTTTACTTCCATCTGTGCACATGAGTGCTGATCCATTAGTTCCAATTTAATGGTGAGTACATGTGGTGTTTGTTTTTTCACTCTTGTGATAATTCACTTAGGAGGTTGGTCTCCAGTTCCATCCAGAGTGGTATTAATTCATTTTTTATGGCTGAGTAGTACTCCATGGTGTGCATATACTACATTTTATTAATTCACTCATGAATTGACTGGCAGTTGGGTTGATTCCACATCTTTGCAGTTGTGAACTGTGCTGCAATAAACATTCTAGTGCAAGTGTCTTTTTGATAAAATAACTTTTTTTCCTTTGGGTAAATACCCAGTAGTGGGATTGCTGGACCAAATGGTAGGTCTACTTTTAGTTCTTTGAGGAATCTCTATACTATCTTCCATAGAGGTTGCACTAGCTTGCAGTCCCACCAACGTGTGTAAGTATTCCCTTCTCTCTACGTCCATGCCAGCACTTGTTGTTCGGGGACTTTTTTGATAAAGTCCATTTTCACTGGAGATAGGTGATATCTCCCTGTGGTTTTGATTTGCATTTATCTGATGATTAGTGACCTTGAGCATGTTTTCATAGGTTTACTGGCCATTGGTGTATCTTCTTTTGAAAAGCTTCCGTTCATGTCTTCTGTCCACCTTTTAATGGGGTTTTTTCTTGCTGATTTGCTTCAGTTCTTTGTAGATTCTGGTTATTATCCCTTTAGCCAGACTATGTCTCTTGAGTGGGATACTCAAGCCATTCGCGTTTATTGAAAGAATTGATAAGTGGATGCATTTCTGCTCATTCCATTGGGTAGAAACTTACTGCTTTGTTTTAGCTCTTGAGCCATTATTTTATATTGGCTCTGAACTTTAACTTTTGGAGGATTTTACACTAGTGGGTTTCTATTGTGCTGATCAATGTATAATGCAAACCTGAGTATTTCCTGCAGGGCAGGTCTGGTCTTGACAAATTCCCCCAGTGTTTGATTGTCTGAAGAAGTCTTTATTTCTCCCTCATATAAGAAACTTAGTTTTGTAGGATACAAAATTCTAAGCTAGCCATTATTCTATTTAAGATGAATGAAGATGAGCCCAATCCATCCTGGCTTGTAAGGTCTCAGGTGAGAAGTCTGAAGTTAGCCTGATGGATTTTCCTTTGTTAAGTTACCTGATGTTTTTGTCTTTTGGCTCATAGGAGTTCCTGCTTTGTGTTAACTTTGGCTGGTCTGATAACTATGTGTTCATGGTGATTGCCTCTTTGCAATGAATCTCCCAGGTGTTTGTTGAGCTTCTTGTACTTGGATATCTAAACTTTTAGCAATAACAGGGAAGTTTTCCTCAATTATTCCCCCAAACATGTTTTCCAACCCTTATGTGTTTTCTTCTTCACCCTCAGTGATGCCCATAATTCTTATGTTTAGCCTCTTTACATAATCCCATATTTCTTATAGACTTTGCTCCTTTCTCTTAATTCTCTGTTCTTTATCTTTGACTTGTTTAATTCAAAGATGTTGTCTTCAAGCTCTGAGATTCTTTCTTCTGCCTGGCCTAGTCTATTCTTAAGACTTTTCACTGTGTTTTGTATTTCCTTAAATGAATTTTTTCCTATTTAATTTTTTTTATAATTCATTTCCTTAGTGAATTTTTCATTCATTTTCTGAACTTTTTTTTATGCTTTCTTTGTGTTGGTTTTCCATGTTCTCTTGTATTTCATTGAACTTACTTATAACCCATATTTGGAATTCTTTATCTGTCATTTTAGTATTCTGATTTTGGTTGGTTTCCATTGCTAGAGAGCTGGTGTTTTCTTTTAGGAGTGACCTTTCTTTCTGATTCTTCATACTTTCAGAGTTCTTTCACTGCTCCCCTCTCATCTGTTGCTTCTTATTTTGGATCTTCTTTTGTTTAGATAAGGCTTCTTCCCCTTGCCTCACTCATACAGGTGTGTCTGTAGCATATGTTGGGTAAGAACCTTTGGCTTTGCTTGTGGGTGCTTTGATGACAATCTAGGTTCCGGATGGATGCCTTGGTAACAAATATCATTGCGGTGGTAGTTTTCTCAGTTGCTAGTTGTTTGTAGGCTGTAGGAGTGGTGAGCTATGCAAATGGGCAGATTCCCTGACTCTCTTTGATAAGGAAGGATGGAGGTCTTTGAAATCCTTTCTCTTTCCCCAGCCTTGCAGTCTCCTTAACAGCCCGAGTTGCAATGGCATGCCCAGTTTAATCCCTGAGGCAGTAGGTGGTGCTTGTAGGTGACAATCAACCACACCCTGTACAACTGAGTCAGTAAATGCTGTAAAGGGCTTACAAATTGACCTCCCTGTCAGTAGGTGGTACTTGCCAGAAGGAATAAGCTACAATGTTGTTTTGGGTCCTGTGACTGCCTCTAGTCCCTCAGGAGAAGCACTAGAATGCCCCAGGTGGTGGGTGGGCCCTGGAACTTCTAGGGGAATTCTTATTCTCTGTCATAGCAGAGAAGGCATAGGGGAGTGCAGCTAGACAGGACTGGGTTGAGTAAGCTTGTCCTCAGGCTCCACAAAAGCTGGCAAGCTATCTGTTTCAGCAGGGTTCAAAGGTCTGCTGCCAGCTTTTGGGCGAAGCCACGAGGGAAGGGCTGAAGTGGTCCCACCCAATGAACAAGTCTGCTTGTGGAGGTGGGACCAACTGAGATTCACAATCTGGCAGTCTGGAGCGGGCCTCATTCCTCGCCACCCTCCTCTGCTCCACAGTTCCCCCCTAACCCCAGCGTCTGCCGGCAAGCAGAAGCTCAAGCCAGCGGAGCTCCTCTACAACTGTGATGCAGGCTGGGAAGTTCCCTGCCCAGGATCCTGGCCGGAGCTGAGAGCGTGGCCTGCCTATAGAGGGTGCCCCACGAGCATGCTGTAGTTAGGACCCACACTGCACTCTCCCCCCAACATCTGCCTATGCAGGCTCCCTCACCTCCCGAGGCTAATTCACAAATCTTCCCTCCTTGCCCCCAGCAACACAATTGAGACCTGCGGGTACGGTACGGGATCTGGCCTGTAGGCCTGTCTCCGGGTCCCTGAAGATCAAATCCCTGACCATGCCAGGGAGAAGCATGGTGGTCACGTTGGCCACAGGGTGCCCAAGCAGGTTCGATGTCCCTCCGACTTGGGGTGTGCCCCACTCTGATGGAGTCGCCAGGAAAACAGCACCTGGTGGGCCGGGTGGGCAGGGAGTTCACAGTCCAAGCACCCCTCAGTCTGCTGCAGGACCCCAAGATGAAAGGTCTGAGCCCCACTCTCTGTGGAAGCCTCAGTGTGATGGCTCAATTGTCTCTCTCAGCAGCCATGAGTGGGGGAGGGGAAGGGGAGAAAAACAGTCTGAATGGAGGAAAGCTAGCACTCTGGTCGTATCTGTCTCTCACTCCGGGAGGCCACCTACCCAGAATGCCCAGGCACTGCAGTCAAACAGATCACCTGGGACCCACCAGACCCCGGTGGCTCCTGCACTCTGGGCGAGAGTTGGGAAATGTCTGTGTGGGTGAAAGCAAGATGAAACCTGAGGATCTGAAGCTCCCTGGGGAGGACAAAGGCACGTGGTCAGTAGAGAAGCAATATGGCGCCTACAGTCCCAGTATGGGTCTGTGGAGATGGGAGGGGCCCCAGGGGGCTGGGAGCCTGGTACCCTGTCCACAAGAAGCTCCCAGCTCACTGGTGGCAGCAGCCTCTAGACTTGTGTGGGCAGAAAGTCTCTCCAGCAGCTCGGGAACTGCCAAATGTCAGAGATGTGAGAGAGGGAAAAACAAACTGCTCCACCTACCCTTCTCACTGGACCCCAAGCTTCACAGGGATTAATCTCTGCCAATACCCTGCTCCTTCCTGTTCTGCTCTGCAACTTCTTCCCATGGAGTCTCCTGAAGGTTCTGGCACCCTTCCCTCAGATCCACACCCAATCTCTGTTTGTCTGTTTGTTCATTTTTTCTCTTTCATCTAAAACTTCTCCTTCTTACAGAGACACTCTGGCATCTCGTGCCTCTGGTAAGCCATCTTTCTCATTCTAGTCTATACTTTTAATTGTTAAAGTGTACTTCTGCTACTTATTTTTTTAAAAGTTAACTGTAAAACAGGCCTCAGGCAGATCCTTCAGGAGGTATTCCAAAAGAAGACATTGTTATCATAGGAGGTAACAGCTTCATGCGTGTTATTGCCCTTGAAGACCTTCCAGTGGGACAAGATGTGGAGGTGGAAGACAGTGATATTGATGATCCTGAGCCTATGTAGGCCAGTGCTAATGTGTGTTTGTTTTAGTTTTTAAAAAAAGAGTTTAAAAAGTTAAAAAAAATTAAAAAATAGAAAAAAGCTTATATAGAAAAGGATATAAAAATACTTTTGTACAGCTGTACAACGTGTTTGTGTTTTAAGCTAAGTGTTATCACAAAAGGTCTAAAACATCTATGAAGTAAAAAAGTTGTAGTAAGCTAGGGTTAATTTATTATTGATTTATTAATTATTATTTTTATCTTGTATACTATATCTGTATCTGTATCTTTTCTATGTTTATATACACAACTTCTTACCATTGTGTGACAACTTCCTACAGCATTGAGTACAGTGCAGTAACATGCTATACAGGTTTGTAGCCCATAAGACTATACCATACAGCCTATATGCCGTATAGGTGTGTAACAGGCTACATCATCTAGGTTTATATAGGTATACTCTGTGCTATCTGCACAATCACGAAATAACCTAAAGACACATTTCTCAGAGAGTATCCCCTTCATTAAGTGACACATGGACTGTACAATCTTGTCAGTCACTAAAGATATATTAAGTGTTCTAATCCTAAAAATTCTTAATCTGAGGGTGTTGCTTAGCAAATCTCAAAGTTTCCATAAACTAGCTATCTCCCTCCTTTAAGGTAAACAAAATCTCCATATTCTGTTTCAAGTTTTTTCAAGTGTCTCATTAACTAATAGTGGTAAAAGCATGAGTATAAAGAGAAGACACAATTTCAATCATCCTTATTCTCAACCTATGTTTTTCTAAATGAGAAAACTTAAATCACAAATATTCTAAGTAGATTCTAACCTCTTTTACTCTAGGGACTCAAGTATCTTTTCCCAAGAGTAAATATAGGTCCTGCCAGTCAAATCTGATTTTCACTATACTGTCAGGTCCCTTCCTACTGTGATTAGGTCAACCAGCTGGCCTGGAACAAAAGGAAAGTGGAGAAGTAAAAGGATTCTTTTGACTGTTAAATAACCCAAATTAAAGTCCACTCTCTATTAAGGAACAATAGTCAACCTGTTCAGCAGTTGTGTATGTATGACAGAAAGAGAGAGACACACAAAGATAAAGAGAGAAACACACAAAAAAGAACATATACAACATATTAACAAGGTACAGTATCATCTTTCTGTAAAAACAGCATGGTTACACATGTGCTCAAATAAATTAATGTTCCCATCTTGAAAATAGCAGAATAAATAATTATAATGCCATTTTGGAAAAAAAACGTAATAGGGAAGCAGAAAGACATAAGGCGATGGAAAGATGAGTGAACACTCTATCATAAAGTAATATCAACAAACAAAAACCCTGACTCTAGCAAATTCTAACTCCTAATTTTTTCCAATTTAAATAATTAATTGAAAGGCAAACATATTCAGTGATAGAAACTAATCATTTTAATGAGAAATTAACAGATCAACAATAATTGCCTTATAAATGAGTGCTCCTACGATTTAAAAGACAACACAGCACTTGTTCAAGTCTACAGTGACCTCAGTTGCTACAGAAATTGAAACTTTTAGACCTGGAACCTCATTTAACACAATTAACAAAACCCTTCTACTTGAAGCTTCTTTTCACAGCTGCCATGACATTACACTTAAACCAGTTTTCTTCCTTCTTAGGCTTCTTCTACTTGGGTCTCAACATCTCTTCTTCCACCATATTCTCAATAATGAGTCTCTCAGAGCTTGGTCCTGAGGCCCTTTCTTCCCAACACTCTAACCAAAGGTGACGTCATCATGACTTTATGTACTTACAACACTCTATTTCATATAGGCTCATAATCCTTTATTCAAAATCTTTGGGACCAGGTGTGTTTTGGAATTCAAAGTATTTTTTACTTTTTAAATAAAGATAGATAGTATAAAAATACAATATTTTTCATAATACTACCAGCAGGATCTGTAGTAGCATCTGTTTATCAAATACATGAATATTTCTAAAGGAAAACATATATAGGATAAATAAAGACTATAAACTATCTCATACCAGTTCAGGTCAAGTTTTGCTGCCAAATGAATCTGAGAAAAAAGCATTTTTGTTTTCAGAGCTTTTGGGATTCAGAATTGTGGACAAGGTACTACAGACATTATGTCCAGCCCATATTACTTGGCTCCTCAAATACTGCCCACTTGGTATCTCTTGGGCATCTCGAAATTAGTACGTTCAAAATTAAATATCTGATCCTCTCCCCTTCCATCAAACAGTTCTTCATCTAGTCTTTCCCATTCATTTGTCTCTGCCCACATAGACTTAACAAGATAAAACCTGGAAGTGATCTTCATCTCCCTCAGAATTCTTCAACCCACCCGATCTCTGCCATTTCCAATGCCCTCACTTCTCTCCTTCTCCAAGACCACCACACTGGCCCCCACCACCTGACCACAGCACTGTCTGCCAAACTGGACTCCTGATTCTCCATTGGCCATACTATAATCTATTCTTCACAAAAGTGCCAGATTTATCTTTTAAAATGCAGATCGGATCATGTCACATCCCTGCCTAAAACCCTTATTAGGTGGCTTTAAGCTGCTCTTAGAAGAAAACGTAATCCTTACTAAAATCTGGTCTTTGCCTATCTCTTCAACCTCGTTTGTCACCACTATCCCCCCCCTTACTCAGTTTCTAGTAAGCATTTTCTTACCATTGGGCATTCATACCCAAAGCCAGGAACACTCTTGCCCTATTACTCATTCTTCAGGTCTCAGTTTTGAATGTCACTTCTACAAAAAGGTCTTTCATGACTCCCTAATCCAAATTAGGTCACTCCTATTATTCTATCTCATGGAAGCCTATTCTTTTCCTTTGTGACACTTAACAATAATTTATAAACTTTATACTTAAGCATGTATTCACTGTCTGCCTCCCTTCTCTATACTATAAACTCCACCTAGAAGAGGGAGGTATTTGTCTTATTTACATATATACCGTATACACCCAGCATCTCACACAGAGCCTACTATATGGTAGGTAAAGATGGATGCGCATGTGCACTCATACCAGCATGCAAGCCTTTGGTTCTGAGATATGAGTCGTTAACCACTTCAAGTTGGAAGACAAAACGAAGACCTATATTCCAAAAAATCAGATTCACCAAGTCCTTTTTTCATATTTACTGAGTATCTATCATGAGCTGGAACTATTTTAAATGCTGAGGATATAGCAGAAAACTAAACAAAATAAATCCCTGTTCTCACAGAACTGACATTTTAGTGGGGGAAGACAGACAATAAAAAATACGGGTAAGAGAGCCAATGTGCTTCATTATGTTTCTAGGCCCTCAGACGTGATGACTAAGAACATTCCAAAAAGAGGTTCATCCACCAGCCTCAGTACCAGAATAAAGACAATGTAGAAAAGAGCTGCAGCCAACCCATGACGAACATGCAGCATGAGAAAGAAATAAACCCTTGATATTGCAAGCCACTGAGACTTCTGGAGCCCTTAGTCACCTCAGCATACTTAATCTGACATGACTGACACAGGAAATAAAATTTCTGGTATGTGAGATGATGTTAAATGCTAAAGAAGAAGATAAACCAAGAAAGAGGACAAGAAGGGTAAGGGTGGAAATGTTAGGTATGATTCATAAAAGGCACCCACCTTAAACCAGCTCTGTAATTAAGGCACTAAGAACACTACACCAGATATAATTTATCCCCAGCTAATGGAAGGCAGACATTTTTGTCTGTCTTTCTTCACTTACATATAAATTCTATGAGAGCAGGGGTTTTGGGTTATTTTATTTACTGCTATAGTGTTAGCACTGAATCACTTCCAATTTTCTTCCTGATCAGAAGTAAATCCACACACAAGACTCAGCACTGTCTTCATCATCTACCAATGCCCTCATTTTCCCCAATCATCTTTTTTTTTTTTTTTTTAAAGAGATAGGGTCTCACTCTCTGTCTCCCAGGCTGGAATGCCATGGTGTGATATCATAGCTCACTATAGCCTCGAACTCTTGGGATCAAGCGATCCTCCTGCCTCAGCCTCCCAAGTAGCTGGGACTACAGGCACACACCACCATGCCTGGCTAATTTTTTTTTTAATTGTTTTGTAGAGACAAGGTCTTGCCATGTTGGCCAGGCTGGTATTAAACTTCTGGCCTCAAGCGATCCTTCCACCTTGGTCTCTCAAAGTGCTGGGATTACAGGCATGAGCCACTGCACCTGCCCCAATTATCTTTAAACAGCCTCTTCTAATCTAACTGAATAATTCCTATGACATTATAATTATTGCATCTTGGTTCTTGATCTCCAAAACAAGATGCATATTTTTTAAATAGTATCATTAAAACATTGAGATTGTGCATTTTAAAATTTCTAATACTAAAAAATTATATGATAGAAAAATTACATTTAATTAGTATACATAAACATCCCGATTCAAAGCCTTAAAATACTAACCTGAGCTGTTTCTGTCATCTTCTGTTCAAAATCAGCTTTTGCTAATGCATATTTTTCCACATACAGTTTATAAGTATCTGTAGCCTTCTTAGATTTAACAGCTGCCTGTAATAAAACAAAAACATTTTTAACCATGCATTTAACTTTTTTCTTTCCTAAGTTATTATGAAATAACAAATTAAAATACATTTTAAGAGTTCAATATGACACATACCTGTTATAAAGCCTTCCTTAGTCATTTTTTAGTTATAGTCACACAATAACTCAGGAATTAAACAATGATTCTCCTTTCTGATGGAATGTGCTTTGAATAGTTAAAATACTCTCTTTTTACATCCCAGAGTAAGACTGTATAACCAAGTTATAATGGTACAGTGTTACTAAGAATATGTTAACACACTACGGAAAGAAATTTCCTGACAATACATAAAAATGTCACAATACAATGAGAACATGCTTGACACTCCTTTCTATGCCTCTGAGTCTTCCCTTCTCTTGCCCCCACATACATAAATTTCATTTATTGTCTGACTAAAGATGATAAACCTATCTCAAAAGTTGAGAAGATCAGTTTTCCTTAACATTTCTCAGTTTCCATTATGCTTCAGCAAACACAGAAACTTGTTTTTAATCTTTGCCTATTTTTTCAAGACTTCTATTATATTTTTTAAAAAAACTATTACTGTAAAACTATAGTTCTAGTTTTATCAAGTTATTCAATAAAAAAATTAATAACATTAAATATTAGGCAGTAAAGAATATGAAGATGAATTATACAGGAAAGTACTGTACAGCTTACACATTAACAGCTGGAAATTGGTAGAAAGTAACAAAGCCAGAGAAGTCAAAATAAATTCTAGGAAAGGAAAAGACTATGTATAGATTCCAGGTTGGGGCAGACACATGCTGTCAAGAAACTTGTCTTCAAAAGACTGATCAGTTTGGACATAGGAAGATGGAGTGATGGGGTTGGAGTAAATAAGAATTTAAAGAAGATCAGGCCAGGCACAGTGGCTCACGCCTGTAATTCCAGCTCTTTGGGAGACCAAAGTAGGAGGACCACTTAAGGCCAGGGGTTCAAGACCAGCCTGAGCAACACAGTGAGAGCCTATCTCTACAAAAAAAATTAAAAAATTAGCTGGGCATGGTGGCACTTGCCTGTAGTCCCAGTTGTTATACTTAGGAGGCTGAGGCAGGACGATCTCACTTGGGCCTAGGAATTTGAGGTTGCAGTGAGCTATGATGACGCCACTGCACTCTAGCCTAGGCAACAGACCAAGACTGTCTCAAAAGAAAAAAATTCTGATTCTACCACTGACAGTAGTTCCACCTTATCTGTAAGAGATACATTCCGAGATCCCCAGTGGATGCCTTGAAACCACTGATGGTACCAAACCCTATACTATCTACTATGCTTTTTCCTATTACATACATACCTATGATAAAGTTTAATATATAAATTAGGCACAGTAAGAGACTAACAATAACTAATAATAAAATACAACAATTGTAATAATATACAATATATAAATTGTAATAAAACTTATGTGAATATGGTCTTTCTCTCTCTCAAGATATCTTATCGTACTGTACTGCAGGTAACTGAAACTGAGGAAAGGGAAAATACAGAAAAAGAAGGAACTACTGTACTACCCATTTGACCTTGTCTTTAAACTTTATACAGTTATCTCATTCCTAAAATGGGAACAATACCATCTATTTTATTAAAGCTGTGGTAATGATAAAACGTAACTATGTAAAATGCTTAGGACAGGGTCTGGCATATAGCTAAATTTATAAAATAAATAGTACCCTGCTATTACCATGGGTTTCTAATAAGAAAATATCATATAACAAGAATATACGCTACTATATTTTGATATTATATAAGGATATATCTGAGTTATTGAGTCGTATGAGCTGTCCATCCCTAGACAAAGTGACTAAAACCTGCAACAATTTTCTAGTTTGTTCCTATAGATTTTTCTTTTATTACTCTTTTTCCACTTCCAGCCTTTTGACATTATTTTATATCACTGATACTGTATTTCCTATAACATCCTGGCCCTGTTCAAACACATAACTAGGTGAAATGGATATTTAGAGTTTACTAAGTATTTTCCCAGAAAACCCAGATGACCAAGTTTGCTAGAATTTATTTTAAAAACAATTCTAATGGCACATTTCCAGTCTATACAAGAACAATCAACCTACAGACCACAGAATGATTTTTTTTTTTTTTTTTTTTGAGACAGAGTCTCACTTTGTTGCCCGGGCTAGAGTGAGTGCCGTGGCGTCAGCCTAGCTCACAGCAACCTCAAACTCCTGGGCTTAAGCGATCCTACTGCCTCAGCCTCCCGGGTAGCTGGGACTACAGGCATGCGCCACCATGCCCGGCTAATTTTTTCTATGTATGTTTTTAGTTGGCTGGATCATTTCTTTCTATTTTTAGTAGAGACGGGGTCTCGCTCTTGCTCAGGCTGGTCTCGAACTCCTGAGCTCAAACGATCCGCCCGCCTCGGCCTCCCAAGTGCTAGGATTACAGGCGTGAGCCACCGTGCCCGGCCCACAGAATGATTTTTAATGACACAGCCTAGCAAAATGATGTAGCCCCACTGGTAGCTCTTTCTTCTTTGCTTGTTCCTCATCCTAATACCTACTCTTTTTCTCTGATGCCCATTAAATTATTGCTTAATAATTTATGTGCCAGCTTTTGATAGACATGAGTTGAGATCACTCCTATTAGAGATATATGCAATTTGAAAGGAGACTTATAAAAACAGGAAATTACAAAAATATAATGATTGTGTCTATACTTTTATAAATAATTTGTTTCATGGGATATTTCCTATAATCTTTTCTTTTTATGTGTTTTTTTAAAGATTCTGTACAAGATACTTCCCCTTCTCAGCTTACCATTCAACCCTCTCTCTAACCTCTTGTTCTGCACTATTTAATAATGTCTTGGCTGTCTAAGAAAAAGGAAGCTTCTTGAAGACAGAGGCGATTACATGTATTTAGACTTTAATAGCCTTCATAGCATCTAGCATAGTCTAGCCATTCAACTCAGCATACAAACTTATTTGTTCACTACTCCTGGCCATAAAATTGTTATCTTTATCTCAAAGGTTAAGAACTGGATCTAAGTCAAAATTATAAACACGTAAGTTTTGTGGGGCATACGCTCTGATACCAGGCAACTGTAAAACTTCATTTCCCTTATTTGAAAGCATGAAGGAAGAAAGACGGTACCCTTTTTAAGTTCTAATTTGTATTTTTTACATCAGCTGTCACTTTTGAAAGGTAAAACTAATATGCCAGAATCTTAAGGAAATTATACACCAACTTTAAGAAGCATCTTAGAAAAGTGACAAAAGAAGCCCTAACTAATTACTGGGAATAAAATTTAGAAAATAATTTGTTGATTTACAAGATGTTTTAAGAATCACAAAAACAAATTTAAAGAAAATTAAGGGTATCATGTAAAAGGATGTAGAGGTAATTTTAGACAATTTTGTACTGGAAACATCTGTATTTTTTGAAAGCAAAAACCAACTCTCATAGGAAACAGCTACACAACAATACTAAATTATTAAGTCAAAACAACTTTCTAAATAGCACATATGCTTAGTAATGCTATAAATTCTTAGGGTAGACTTACAGAAACTGAATGCCCTGGTAGTAACAAACTTGGCAACTTTTGCAAAGTCATTTAAAAAGAAGTTAGAGCATTTGTTCTTAAGAGAAAACTATACTTTGAAAGCAACAGTTGCATTTCTTTTCAAAAATAAGACTGGCTTTAACACGTTACCTATTGATAATAAAACAAATTCCACATTTTATTCATTTCCTTAGCATTGTAAATTAATTTACTGATATACTACCAGAAATGTTTCTGTTTAAGTGCCTATAATTTTTATAGTACAATCCTGTGAGGCAAATACATACATATAAAATAAGTACTTAGTCACAGTCCATAAACAGTGCCTACTAAATGGTGTTTTATAAAAATAAGTGCGAGTGAGGACGAGCAGCATAATATGTTATAATAGCCATAGTATTTATGTTTTCAAGTTCATCAATGGAAAAATGATTCAGGGATCTATGTCTAAAAAAAGAAAGTCTACATTTATGTTAACAAAAAGCTTAATATTACAGGCCAAAATAAATTACTTACTCAGATCTAGATTAGGATATACTATAAATCAGAGCACTCACTAACAACACCTACTATCACAAGCAGAGATGCCACCTCTAAGCAGATAGAGAAAAGTACCCCTTCCTCTGAGCTGCCCACCCCACAAAGGCAAATGAAGCACAGGCTGGATTTCGGCCACCAACTTACAACCCTTAGACTTAACCATATGTTACAGTCCTGCTCAGTATGTTAATAAAAAAGAAATCCTTTAATTTCATCTAAATAGTACCTTATATTAAACTTTCTGGTTTATATCAAAAGACTCGGAATCTTTTTTTTAAGTGTAATCTCTAGTCACCATATATATTTCAAGTGGTCACTACATACTAGGTACTATGTTAAACCTACCAGGTTTCACAAAAAAGAATAGAGAGCAGTATTATAACCTAGGAGTATTTTAATTCTCTGGAAAGTTTCAACTAATTTAGATAGTAAACAACTGCATTAATGATATGTAAGCCATACCAATTCGCTGTCTGGCATGTATGTTACAGTATGTACTATCAGTAAATTGCTCCTATGGCTTACATATTTTTTTAAAGTCATTATTTTGAAATATGGTCAGCTTCACACCACATTTGTTCTTATCCTTTTTATTTTTTGGAAAAAGAGTAAATATCACATAGACAAATGAGGCTCCATGTTCTTCCCAGTCCCATTACCTCCTCAAAGGTAAATTCCATATTAGTGTTTACTGTCCCCATGCATGCCCCTAAAACACATTTAGTTATATATAAATAGTATTTTTTACAAAGAATTAAAGGTTATGTAAAAGGCATCAAATGCTACATATTCTTCTTAAACTTTCCTTTTCTTGCTCAAAATTATGCTTTTTAGATTTACCCATGTGAATACATGCCATTCTAGTTTTTTTTACTTCTATAATAGAAATTTTAGAACACACAAAATAAGTGTAACAGACCCCATGAATCCAACTCCTAGCTTCATTATTCCTTCTCTTCTTCTCCCTCTAACTTTTTTTTGCTAGAGTATTTTAATCCCAGATATATCTTTTCACCCCATTTATTAAGAGTTCATTTATTTAACCTGCTATATAGTGTTCCATCATATGAAATATTCTCATTTGACAATTAATCTATTATTAGAGGAGTTGCTATGGCTTGAATGTTTGTCCCCTCCAAAACTCATGTTGAAATTTAATTCCCAACGTGGTGGGGGATTGAGAGGTGTGTCCTTGAAGAGGTGATTGGATCATGAGGGCTCTGCCTTCACGAATGGACTGATCCATTCATGGATTAATGTGTTATTACGAGAGTGGAACTGGTGGCTTTGTAAGAGGAAGAGAAACCTGAGCTAGCATACTCAGCCCTCTCACCATGTGATGATGCCCTGTACCACCATGTGACTCTGCAGAGTCTCCACCAGCAAGAAGCCCCTCACCAGATGCAGCCCTTTGACCCTGGACTTCTCAGCTTCCATAACTGTAAGAAATTCCTTTTCTTAATAAATTACCCAATTTCATGTATTCTGTTATAAGCAACAGAAAATGAACTAAGAAGTCTAATTCATTTACACATATTATAATTATTGGTATATTTGGATTTATTTCTTTCAAATTATTTTGAGGTTTCTGTTTACCAACACAGCCTTTCTTAAAAGTGCTCCACTATTATCTCTAGCTTTTCTTCCAAGCACTTTATCTTACCAGAAGGTGTCAATAACAGGTTTTCAGACAACAATCAAAACTATTCCTTCCTCAAATGGTCCTTAAATGGTCTGTTAACTGAAATATGAAAGCATTGTAGCTGTCCAATCATGCAATCAAATTTACACAGGCAATAAAACTACACCATAAATGCCACCTTACCAACAATCATACAATATTATCAACTGAAAATGCATTCTGATTTCATGAGGAAAAACAAATACCTCCAAGCTTTTAATATTCTCTTTTTTTCTGGTGTCTAATTTTTCTGAATTTATCTTTATTTAACCTGCTTAATACCTACAATGTACTTTCAATATGAGGACTCTTGAATTTCTTCAATTCTGAAAAATTCTGAACTGTTAACTCTTCATATATTACTTGCCCCCAACCCCTCCATTTTTTTCCTTCTTAAATTCATACTAGATAAATGTCAGTAGTCTTTATTTCTCCATAGTATGTTCTGAGTGAAGTTTCTCAGTATTATGTTCCAAATTTATTCTTTGACTATACCAAGTCTAAAGTTTCTCTTCTATATTGCTTTTTTAAAATTTCAATAACTGTATTTTTCATTTCCAAGTTTTCTAATTAGCTGTTTTTTCCCATCTAGTAGATCCTGTTTCACTATGCCTCTTAATTTCTTAATCTTCTTTAATGTAAATTTATATTTACTTGAAAATCCTCGATACACAAATGTTTTTGCTCATCTTTTATAAATTTAACTTTCTTCCTTTTTTTTCTTTTTCAGACAGTCTAACCCTAGTCAGTCTCACTCTGTCATCCAGCTAGAGTTCAGTAGTGTCATCATAGCTCATTGTTACCTCAAATTCCTGGGCTCAAGCGATTCTCCTGCCTCAGCCCCAAGTAGCTGGGACTACAGGTGTGCGTCATGATGCCTGGCTAATTTTTCTATTTTTTTGTAGAGATGGGGTCTCGCTCTTGCTCAGTCTGGTCTCAAACTCCTGAACTCAAGCAATCCTCCCACCTTGGCCTCCCAAAGTGCTAGGATTACAGGCGTGAGCCACCACGCCCAGCCATAAATTTAAATTTCATCTGGAGTGAATTCTTACTCTAATTATAAAATATACTTGATGTCTTAGTATTAGATTTCTTAAATGTGCTCTAGAATTTTGGTTGTTTGCTCACTCTGAATGGGAGGATTTTTTATTTTTTGTCCCCCTCTTCTCTTCTCTCTCTTCTTCCATCAATACTGCTAAACAACTTCATAGAATACAATGTAAATGGTACCTCCTAGAAGTGTTATGCTTTATCCTTTATACTCACTCATCCCTAAAAAATAGTTTTCAGGTTATCTTCTGCCAGCCCTCCAAGGCCCCAATTTAGTTTCAGTCATATAAAGATAGTTTTTAATTATTTCCCTGCAAGAATATTGAGATATGGCCAAAACAGTCATGAATTAGGTCCTTGGCTTGATTCCCAGTCAGGATTGTGTCTCTGTACCTAAACTCCAAACTTCCAATTGGCCTTTAACCCTAGTCAGCAGCCCAAAAGCCTTTTCTCCCGATCTACAGCTTCAGGTAGTGGGCCACACTCTTCATACCTCACCTCATGAGCAAAACATTTAGTCCCCTCTACCACATAAGAGCCAAATTCTACTGCCCACTTTAGGACTTCTGAGTCCAACAAGCCTGCATAATTAATCTCTATATGCCACTCTGTATTTCTGTTCTATTTCTGGTCCACAGAAATAGTATTATTCTTTTTGGACCCTGCTATTTTGTTTTGTTTTCTCTTTTTATCTTTTATTCACAATTACTGTGTCTGAAACTTAGAGGGTGTTTTCAAAGCATTAACTTACTGTGTCTCACCTTTTTACCCCCTCCAAATTTTTATTTATTGTGCAAACATTAAAAGAAATACATTGCTCTAAATTCCATCAACCATTTTGATTTTTCCACATTCTCTTCTAATTTTTGCTCATGTATATACACTTTTATAGTCATAGTCACATGATAGGTACAATATAGTTTTCTTTTTTACTGGATATTTCAAATATTTTAAAGCTTTCAAAATTATCATTTCCCATGGCTCATTCCTAAATGAGATATACCACATCAAACAAGTAAATGGTTAGTTTAAACTGTTTTGAAAGGAGAAAAAACAACCTACTTTCAATTAAAATGTGAGTAGGGGAAAACGTTGTGGTTTACCACAATGCAACTGAATGTGGTCAAAGTCAGCAATAAATCACCCACAACATACATTTAAAGCTTACCTTCAAGTGTCTATGCCTTTCTAAGTATACTAAAATCTTGCTTCAAAAAATTTTTACCTCATTGTTAAATTTTTTTTTTTTTTTTTTGAGACAGAGTCTCATTCTGGTGCCCGGGCTAGAGTGCCATGGCATTAGCCTAGCTCACAGCAACCTCAAACTCCTGGGCTCAAGCAATCCTCCTGCCTCAGCCTCCCGGGTAGCTGGGACTACAGGCATGTGCCACCATGCCCGGCTAATTTTTCTATATATATTTTAGCTGTCCATATAATTTCTTTCTACTTTTAGTAGAGGCGGGGTCTCGCTCTTGCTCAGGCTGGTCTCGAACTCCTGAGCTCAAACAATCCGCCTGCCTCGGCCTCCCAGAGTGCTAGGATTACAGGCGTGAGCCACCGCGCCCGGCCTCATTGTTAAATCTTATACCAAGTAGTTATCTCATTAATTATCTTACTATAAAAATATCCTGCAAATGTGTCAATGACATTAAAAAATGACTGTTTTTTATGTGTTAGCTAATCTATTTGCCAGACAACATATTTTACAAATCTACTGTGTTACTTAGGTAAATCACTAACACTATAAGGCACACTGTCTTCATTTTTACTTAAAATTTTTTTTTATTAAGAACCTCCCCCTACTCCTCAAAGAATTTTCTGTGGCTTTCTTTCCTCCATTCATTATAATACCTGTCAACTGAAAGGTTAAATAACAGGCACTACAACTTAACAAAATTTAAAGCTAGTTTTATTCTAAGCCAAGTTTGAGGACTAATAGCCTGCGAGCACAGACTCAGCAAAAACCAAGAATGTGTTTTCGCCAGTGGGCTACACAAGTGCAGTATTTATATATCTGTTACACAGAAAATGAGAGAAGGGGACAGGGAAGCAAAGGTGACATTCTTAACAATTCTGACAGATGCTGTTCCATGGTGAGGAGGTCTATGCAAACCTATCCCCAGAGGCCAAAGCAGCTAAGAGGCCGAAGAAAGAGGTTGACATATCCAATTTCTTAGAAAGAAACATTTAATAGGAACTTATGAACAGAAGCCATGTCTCAGGTAGCCACAAGACAAGATGGTGGATCTCAGTCTTCATGTTAAAATAACATCATATTTTAGTGTGATGTGAAGATGAAATGCAGTCTTGTTTGTCAAAGTGCTTTGAAACCAGAGGTGTTAATTTTATTACAATTACCTTTTCTATTTCTCTTTGTGTAGCTCCTTCCTTTTTCAAACGCTCCTGTTCTACACACTTGGCATTGTAATTTTCCTTGGCTTTCTGGAGGGCCTGAGTTATGCTCTGAATGGTTTGGACAGCTTCCAGAGTTCCTGCAACTTCTTCTTTAGTCTGTTTAGTATGAAATGATTCATCAAAATGACTGAACTGTAAAGCATTCAATATCTGACCAATCTTTTAACAAGAAACAACTGATACCTTTTTATGGGATTTTACTTGTTCTTCTCCATACTTCTGAACTTCTTTTATTAGTTCTTGTAATTTTCTAACAAGATCCAAGTGACAATTTGCTAATTTCTCTGTAGATGTTTTGAACACATCCCACACTGGTGCAAATGTTCTGAGGAAAAGGAAAAACATGGGAATAATTTATTAAAAGAAAAAAAGAAGTTTAAGGTGCTAAGATGAAACCAATGGAAATAATAATGGCATATCTAACAATTTTATTTAGTCAAAAGATGAAATTAAGATAAATAATGAAATGATCGAGAAACTGACTTTCATTTTTTGATCACTGGTTAATTACTTAAAATAATTTTAGACCCTCAGGAACATAGAAATGGGTTAATTACATATCACAGGTCTTGCCAAAGCCTTTTACTTAGTTATATTGTATTAATTTCTGAGTTGATTTGGTTATTTAGACTTCTATCAGAAGCCCTTCTATCACCATCTATTGTTAAAAATTAACTCTATTATCAAACTTCAACTTAAAACTATTCAGTACTCCATTTAAAATGCTCCATCAAAAATAAAGTTTCTCTGAATTTAAACATGCAAAGTCAAATTTTTACACATGATTTTATAAGTGTCTTCATCATTTATAATTATATAAGAATTATTTTAGGACAGTTATCTGAAACCTTTGGTTGGGTATTATAATTTTATCTACCTGTGTATTTCAATAATACACTAAATGAGTCATCTTTCTACTACAGGGTATAGGTTATTATGATATACTTTCCTACCACTTTTTCTCAATATTAAGGATTTAAAATGTTCAGCAGGCTCAAGCATATCTAAGAATTACTATATTCTCATATCTTGAATACATATGTAGGATGCTAATGGTTAGTTTAAACTGATTTGGTCTGTAGACAATAACCTAAGGATAATTTTATCCTATGCTTTGCTCAGGTACTACTTTAAAGTAGTCTCTATGGTAAAACTTCTAATGGAAAACAAACCAAAAATAGCAGCAATGCTCACTAAGGCAAGAGGGCAGAGAAAGCAATTACTTATTCTAACACATATTATGTGCCAATTATTACATTTCCTACCCAGTAGGAAAGTTAACTGGTGACAATCATTTTTATGCATTAATAAAGAAGTTCAAAGAGGATAATTAAAATCCTTAGAAAAGGACTGTTCTGATTAGATCTCATCTCACACTGTAAAAATCTAATCAGCACTAAGTCCGGCAAGTATAATATTAGATGGAAAATTTCAAGAGAAAAAAAATACCTGAAAATTATCCACTTACTAAAGCACCCAAATGCATGTATATGACTTCATATGAACCTGATATACGATAGTTTAGACTTCACAAAGCAGATAAGATGGAGTATTCCCTTACTTTACTAAAGAATTCTTTATACTGCAAAGGGTTCAACATAAGATTTCTTTAAATACAGGTTTAAGGAATTTCAAATATTATTCAATTTTTAAAAGTTTGATATATACAACTATTTTCTGGTCAAGTAATACACATTACTATATACATTAATAAGTGCTAAGAAAGAGGACTGACAAATCCAAAATCCAAATATCTTAAATACAACTGAAAACCAAAAGACAAAATTCAATTTCTTGCTAAAAAATGCAACAACAAATAAAAACATGAATATTTAAAATCTTTATGATTTCGAGAAATGACACTAACACAAAAAAGACTATACTACCTATTATTTATGAAAAGCAAACATTCTGAAGATATTAATATTGTCAGTAACTTTGTTATTAGGAAACATTGTTGAAGTTAATTCATGTTCCTTTTATCTTCCACCTGGTAAACTAAGAACAAGGTAGAATTTTGTATAATAAGACCATGGTCAATTGGCTAGCTTTTGTTATTCCAGTTACTTTCTGGCCCCTCTACTGTGGTAAAGAAGAAATTATGTTTTAGAAGAGCCATATCATCATAGAGCCTCTAGAAATAGGAGAGTGTCAGAAAAGTGAGAAGGGAAGTTGAAAAAGAAGGAAGAAGGAAGCTGTAGCAGAGGGAGGCGAGGGAAGAAGAAACAGGAGGACAAATGGGAGGGGGAAAAACCAAAACTAGTTATCAACTACCAGTCTCTGTTCTCCTCTAGTTGAAACAGGTGGTGGCTCCTCAACTTTTCCAGCCACTGTGGGCATTCACTACATAAACAGTGCCACACTGAGGATGAACTGAGATTCCGACTTCTTTTTGCCCAGGGCACAAAGTAGGGAGACTTTTGTTTAAACTCATTCAACTACACTATAGAATACTTACATAAAAGTAGTCATTCTTAATCCTTTTTCTGGATCACAGAATTATTTGTGAATCTGGTCATTGATATAGACCTTCATTGAAATATAAATTAATACCTACATAAAATTTTGCATAAAATTTCATTTATCAGAATCCCAGATATAAAGGAATACTTTACTGAATATCACTGCAAAAGTCTTTTAAAATGTTAGACTAATTATTTCAACATTTTAGCTAAAATATAACTTTTCCCCAATTTTTGATAATTAAATCAGATTAATCACTCCTTCCTGAGTCGTTATGGTTCAGATTATACAATTACTCTTTCCATAGCTGTTATGGCAATGAGTACATCTCATTTTAAATGTATTCTTATTATTAATTTTCATTTTTCAAGGAATATCTTTCTTCAACGTAAATTTTTAAAAGCAAGATTTAATGATAGTCTGTAAAATCACAGGAGACATTTTTAATGTATTTGAATTTCAACAAGGTTTATCTTAAGTGAGTTTTTAAAGATGACTTTTAATCTACAAAAGAATTTAAATGAATTTACAGACAACTAGAATAAATACTTTGTATGTGCACAAGATAACATGTATAACTTAAAACTTACATTACTGACTAGTTTAATAAAAGGGAAAAATAAGTTTCATTTACTACATTAACTGATTCAGTGACTTCAATTATATTTTCAATCAAGTCAAGAATATATTCAGACTGAACACATTTTTAATGAATATATAATATTTTACTATACTTACAAACTATTATATCCTCAACAGAAACTTAATATTCTCAAGAACTTTGCCTAAATGAACATTGAAAAAGAGGAAAAAATTAACTCACCCAAGTTGTGAATAATTACTTGCAGATTTTGCTAGTTTTGTCATTGACCTGGAATATGCCTCTTCTATTGTAGCTCTGTTAAATCAAATTTCCACATTGTAATACCTCGTTTAAAGACCAAAAACATAGCAAAATTATCAAAACACAATTAAAATTGCAGAAACAAAAGGATACCTCAAATTACATGTTAAAAGGAAGTAGGTATATGCAGTCATGAATTCTGGTCTATCTTTAAATGTCATTTGTGCGCACAACGACCTTAAAAAACTAGTCTGGTATAGAACTAAAATAATTTATATCACAAAAAATGTTAATGAAGTCATAACTCTTTCGCTTTAGTGCCAATGCTTATTTCAACAGGAAGTACAAGAGTGCAGCTTCTTGTATTCTCTCTCTATATATAAATGATTCACTATGGTAAGTCATTTGTATTTAATACTTCCTTGGTGTATTTAACATAGTTTTATCATTCTTCAACACTGTGATGCACATTTAATAGGGTAAGAGACTTACGACAGCCATTTGCACAAAACAAAATATGAATCATCAGCAAGTCTGAGATCATGAACTTCAGGTCTTAATTTATTTTGTAATTAGATTGAAAATATTAACAAATAAGCATTTCACATTAGAAAACTGTGTTTTATATAACTACTATTGAGCATATAAGATTTTAGGCTTAAAAAATAATCAAAACCATGAAGCATGGAATAAAAAACTACAAATTATTCTGTAGACACATAATCTCTGAATACAAAATATGAGGCTTCCTTGGCCTTCTTAACACTATAAAACTTAAGTCATAGTTTTACCTTTCCCATAATTACCCTGGCCTTTTTCAATATATGCGACCCTTAATAGGGAACATTCTATAAGCACCACTATCCTTCCATTTACTTTGATAGGTTCAACTAACGTTCTGCTTCTAATGTCCAAACCCAGTCTCCACACTGCTCTTGCACTGAACCATCTATTCAACATCTAATGGCCCCAAGCATAACTATACTTCGATATCTGAACTACCTCAAACTCAAAATATCCAAACTAAACTCATCTCCAAACTCTTTCCCAACCCCATCCCCACAAAAACCAGCTCTCTAACAAAAAGGAAACATTACCAGTAACTGCCTCTCACTAATAGTACTGTGTTTTTTTTTCCTGCTCCTTTAAAATCTTCTCCATGGTTAAAATAATCCTATATTATAATACAGGAGCAGTACTTTGATCATCTAAACAAGTTAATACAGAAAGAAATATTAATATACCAATGGATAAGTTTAACAGCAAGAAAAAGTGGTTCACTTTCCAGTACTAGCTGAGAATCCCTAATACAAAAATCCAAAATGTTCTAAAATCTGAAACTTTGAGTGCCAACATGACACTAATGAGTGGAAAATTTCACACCTGACCTCATGTGACAAGTTGTAGTCAAAATTTTGTTTCATGCACAAAATCATTTAAAATATTGTATAAAATTACCTTTAAGCTATGTGTATAAGGTGTACAGGAAACATAAATGAATTTCATGTTTAGACTTGGGTACCATTCTCAAGATACCTCATTATATATATGCAAATATTACAAATCTGAAAAACTCCTTAAAACACTTCTGGTCCCAAGCATTTTGGATAAGGGGTACTCAACCTGTAACAGTGAGTAAGATTATTAATACAAAAAACTCCCATTAAGGAAAATTAGAAAAACATGGGAAACCGGTGGGGGGGGGGGGGGTGGTGACTGAAAAACGTCAGACAATTTAAGAGGCCGTTAAGAATCAGTAGGCCAAGATCCAAGAGAAAGATATCAGAGAAGTGAGTTAGGTATGTGGGGCAGCTTTTCCCTTGGGGGTACCAAGAAGAGGCAGCTGAGAAGTGAAGCAGAGCTTTTCACAGCCTCACAAGGCTAGGGAGACAAAACTTAAAAGAGTTCAGATCTACCAAAGGTAGAAAGCATGGGAAATCCCATGCCCTTTGACATTCCAAAAGAATTTCAGTAGAGAACCAGAAATCATTTTAAGGAGTGCACAAAAGTACACCAAATCTGGAAAATAAAATGGTAAACTATAGATCTGAAAAATACAGTAACCAAAATTAATATCCCAATGGATGGGCTTTAACAGCAGCAGATTTTATATACTGTAGTGAGAATTAGTTACCTGGAAGATAGATGAGAAGAATCCATACCAGATTAAAGCTCAGCAAGACAAAGGAATGGAAAACAGAGAAGAAATATAAAGGACAAAGCAAGAAAGTCTAACATACCAGTAAAGAGAAAGAATAGGTCAGAAGAAATGTTTGAAGAAATAATGATAGAGAATTTCCCCAAACTGACAAAAGATATCAAACCATAGATCCAAGTAGCCCAACAAACCTTACTAGGATAAATTTTTAAAAATTTACACCTAGTCACATTATAGTAAAAACTGCTAAAAGTCAAAGACAAAAAAAAAATCTTAAAAGCAGTCACACCCTTCCCACCAGCAAATGTTACTTTCAAAGGAGCAACAACTAGACTGATAGCTAACATCTCAACCATAGATAATAGAATGATCTTCAAAGAAATTTAAAAAAAAATAATCTACCAACTAGAATTCCATATCTAGTAAAAATGTTAATGAATGTAAACCCCTAATGAAATAACAGATCTAGGTGATGATCATCAATGGTCACTAACATCACAAAACAGATATAACAGGATATTTTATGCCTCTGATGGAAGTACATATACCCCCCACCACCTATGAAGTATGCTTTCCAAAATACTGAATAGCATCTGATCATGCTGCTAGGTTTAAATGACATTTTTGAGGAAATACAGGGGTAAAGGAAAATATAAAATAAAACTACAGATATGCAATCAGCATATTCCAGGATGTGGGGACCCTATGCAGAACAAATAATCTGGTTTCTTCAGCAGCAACAAAAAGTAAAGAGGGGGGCCTATAGATTAAGAGATTCAAAAAAACATCAACCAAGTGTAACGTATAGATCTTGCTAGAATCCTGACTGGAAGAAATCAAAATACATAGATATGTGTATGCATGTGTATATGTGTGTATGACAACTGAGGAAAATTGAGCACTGACTCAATATTTGGTTATATTAGGGAGTTACTAATATATTTTTAGATAGGATAACATGTTGTGGTTATGGTTTTTTTAAAGTCCTTATGATCTACAGACACATCTGAAATGCTAATGGATGAAATGTAATGCTTCTGAATCTGATACTTGCTTCATAACAATTCAGCAACAGTAGTACGGAAAAGATGGAACAGAAGTGGCCATAATTTGATAATTGTTGAAGCTGGGTAATTGCTACATGGAAGTTCATTATACTAAGCTCATAACTTTTGTGTAAATAAAAGAGAGAAACACATTTAAACCATAAAGACACATTTATAGCTGAGGCTATAATTATAGGTGAAGCCATAACAATAACAAAGCAGACTTCAAGACAAAAAAATACTGTTGGAGATAAAAATGGACACTTCATAATGATAAAAAGTTGAACTCAACTGGAAGATGTAATAGGTCTAAATTTGTACCCACCTACACATATGACCTCAAAAATATAAAGCAAAAATTAAAAGAACTACATGAATAAATAGAAAAAAAATCACAATCACAATGAGAGATTTTTTTCAATACAACTCTCTCGGTAACTGATAAAGTGAGCAGAACAGAAAACCAAAAACTAGCAAGAACATATTAGAGTGGATCAACAGAATTAACAAACTTGCTCTAATGAACAGATATAGAACCCTATATTCAACAAATACAAAATGCTGTCTTTTCAGAGTATTTATCAAAACTGACTCTGTTTTGAGCCATAAATCAAATGCCAACAAATTTCAAAACACTGAAATTATACACAGTATGTTTCCTAAACACAATGCAATTAAACTTGAAATGAATAGCAAAAATAGACTTTTAAAAATCATCAAATAGTTGGAAATTAAGAAATACAATTCTAAATAACCTAGGAGGGCAAGGAAGAAAGCACAATTAAATTTAAAATATATTTAAACTAAATGTAATGAAAAATCTTTTTTCTCAGAACAGGTGGGATGCAGCAAAAGCAATGCTTAAAAAACATTTAAACATTTAAGTGAATATATCAGAAAAGAAAAAAGGTTCAAGATTATTAAGTATCCATCTCAAAAAGTTAGAAAAAGAACAGCAAATTGAACACAAAGTCAAAGGAAATAGGAATAAAAGTCAATGAAATCAAAAACACATAAACAAAAGAGAAGATCAACAAAGCCAACAGTTGGTTTTTTGTAAAAACGATTAAAACAAATAAACACCAAATGAGACTGATCATCAAAGAAAAGAAAGCACGCACATACAGCCAATGTCACGAATGAAAAGTGGGAATTGAGGACACAAGACAGGCCCTGTCCTTTGTGGACATCTTTGATCCCACATGGCTACATGAAACCTAGGAGGACCGAGAAAGACCTTAGGGATAGTACCTACAGTGTGGTTTCAAAATTCTTTTCAGTAACTTAAAATCTTAAAGTCATGTTATGTTAAGTTAAAAAGGATAATCATAAAATGTCTGAGTCATTTATAAGGTAAAATACTAAAACATTAATTGTTAAACATAAGTTTAAGTTTATATACCTTGACATCTTATTTTTATATGATATAAAAAACTAACTATATTTAGGTGTGCTAATAAAAATTGGGAAGTGATTAAAAAAAAGACTGAAAAGTGGGACATAAGTACAGATGCTGCAGACACTAAAACAGTTCATAAAAAGGATATTAAGAATAAATTTTTGCCAATAAAATTTGAAAGTTCAGATGAAATGAAAAAATTCATAGAAAAATATAATTTTTCCAACTCACAGAAGTGAACAATCTGAATAATCCTATAACTATGAAAGAAATTAAATATGTAATTTAAAACCATCCTACAAATAAAATTTCAAGCCCACATGGCTTTACCAGTAATTCTATGAAACACATAAGGAAAAAACAATTCCACAAATTTTTCCAGAGAATACAAAATATATGGTATACTCCCCAACTCATTTTATGAAGCCAACAAACCTTGATACCAAAACCTAACAAGGACATTTAGAAAACAAAAATTTTCAGGCCAATCAGATTCACAAACGTGGATGTAAAAATCCTAAATAAAATAGCAAAATGATCCACCAACATATAAAAAGGATAATACATCTCCACCAAGTTGGGTTTAGACCAAGAATGGGAAGTTGATTTAACATTAAAATTTCAGCTGGGCACCGTGGCTCATGCCTGTAATCCTAGTACTTTGGGAAGCTGAGGCGAGAGGACTGCTTGAGGCCAGGAGTTCAAGACCAGCGTAGGCAACACAGCAATACCCTATCTCTACAAAAAAAATTATAAAAATTAGTCAGGTGTGGTAGCACATGCCTGTAGTCCTAGCTACTCAGGAAGCTGAAGCAGGAAGATCACTTGAGCCCACAAGTTTGAGGCTGCAGTGAGCTATGATCACGCCACTGCACTGCAGCCTACGTGACAGAGCAAGACCCTATTTCAAAAGAAAGCTCATAAATTCCCATTCCTGTTGTCCCTGTCTTGAAGTACACGTTCTCGCTTCTGCCCAAGGCTGCTGCTTCCCAGTCTGTCAGAATGGCCACCCTGCAGTCTGCAATCTTTTCAGAGAAATAAAGCACTCCTTTCCAAATTTATGAAACTGGTCACTCTTCAGTTGACATGACTGACAACAAGGATGAGATCCGGGGATACCCACTGACATCTGTATGAGCCCACTGATAGCTCAGCTGTCTCCTCAATCTCGCTGGGAGGAATTAGGGTCAGTACCACTGACAGAAATAGTTTCCAACACTTATACTAAAAAGGCTCTCAGTGATCTGTGTGACCAGGACCTCAGGCCACATGAAGAGTTGTCCGGCAGGATATTAGGTAATATATGGCACCCATAGAACTCATTTGGGCAAGGGAACAAGGCCTGTTCTAGCCCCCTTCCTTCTCTCCATCAGAACTCTGATGAAGTGTTCTGACAGTAGCCATAGAGACTATGGGTGGGGCTCTGATCACACCTTTTAACGATGGTTGGAGGTAATAGTGAAATAGTATTTCTTAGAGCCCAGGGTTAAGTTCAAATGGGAGAAGGGGATTAAAGTAAGATTTCTAGATAAGATGTATGCAAGAAAAAGAGGAGTTTAATATGCTAACCAAGAGGTAATAAAACTAAATAAAAAAATTAAATTTCAATTTAATTCATATAAATGGGAGAATCAGCAGAGTGGGGGAGAGAAATAAAAAGGAAAAACATACCATCTTAATAGATGCAGGAAAAATATTTGACCAAATTCAAGATCCATTCATGACTCTTAAAAAAACCTTTGCAAAATAACATATGAAAGGGAATTTCCTTTTACTTTTTATATACTGTTTCCCAAAAACTGTAGGGGAAAAACCTAGAATAAACATATCATATTTAAGGGTGAAATGTGAGACTGGAAACAAGGATGCCCACCATCACTATTTCTGGTCAACACTACACTGGAGGTTTTAGCCAGTACAGTGTCAAGAAAAAGAAATAAAATGTATAAGACTGGGAAAGGAAGAAATAAAACTGTCATTTACATACAATGACTATACACAGAAAATCCAGAACAATCTATAGATTATCAGAATAAACAAGAATTGTCAGGTTGCTATACACAAAGTCAATATATAAAAAACAAAGTACATTTATATATATTTGCAACACATAACTGACAAAGTGCTTTTATTCAGAATATATAAAGAATTCTCCAATCTATGTTTTAAAAGGAAAAAAAAAAAAAAACAACAGAAAAATGGGTAAGACATGAACAGGCACTTCATAAAAAAAGATGCAAATGGCCAATAAACATATGAAAGGATGTTTAACCCTATTACTCAACAGAGAAATATAAATTAAAGTCACAATGAGATACCCGAGATACCTCTACTATCAGAAAAGCTAAAACATTACAAGACTGACAATACTAAGTGTTCATAAGAACACGGAGCAACTGGAACTCTCAAACAAGGATACAGTGGTATAAACTGATACAACCACCCTGGAAAATTCTTAGGCATGATTCACTAGTATTAAATACATATATACAGCCTACAACCTCACAATTCTACTGCAGGACGTATACCCAATATAAATGTGTATATATGTGTACCAAGACATATATACCAAGACGTGTACCAAGGGTATCAAAGAAATGTAAATTAAAAGGAGATATCATTACACACCTATTAGAATGGCCAAAATCCAGAATACTGACAATGACAAATGCTGGTAAGGATGTGGATCAACAGGAACTCTCATTCATTGCAGGTAGGAATGCAAAATGGTACAGCCACTTTGGGAAACTGTTGGTTTCTTAAAAATTAAATATACCCTTTCCATAAGATCCAGCAATTGTACTCCTTGGTATTGACTCAAAGGAGTGGAAAACTTATGACCCACAAAAACCTGCACACAGATGTTTACAGCACCTTAATTCATAATTTCCAAAACTTAGAAGCAACCAAGATGCCCTTCAGTAGGTGAATAAAGTATTGTATATCTAGGCAATGGAATATTATGAAGCATTAAAAAGAAATGAATTTGACGAAAAGACATGAAGAGACTTAAATGCATATTAAAAAGTGAAAGAAGCCAATCTGAAAAGGCTTTATACTGTATGATTTCAACTATATGGCCATTCTAAAAAAGGCAAAACTATGAAGACAGTAAAAAGATCAGTGGCTGCCAGGGACTGGGGAGGGATGAATAGGCAGAGTACAGAGGATTTTTAAAACAGTGAAAATACTCTGTATGCTACTATAATGATGGATACATGACATTATACACTTACTCCTCCAAACCCACAGAATGTCAACACCAAGAGTGAACCCTAAAGTAAACTACAGACTTGGCGTGATTATGACGTGTCAGTGTAGGCTCATGATTTGTAACAAATGTAGCACTCTGATGGAGGATGTTGATAATGGAGGAGGCTGTGCATGTGTAGGGACAGTGGATATACTAAGGCTGTGGTCCCCAACCCCCTGGGCCATGGACCAGTACCAGTCCATGGCCTGTTAGGAACCAGGCCGCACAGCTCGTGGTGGGGGTAGGGGAGCTGCAAGTGAGCAAAGCTTTATCTGTATTTACAGTCACTGTCTCCCATCAACCCTGGATAGGATTGTCTAGATGCAGGAAAACAAGCTCAGGGCTCCCACTGATTCTTTATTATAGTGAGTTGTATAATTATTTCATTATATATTACAATGTAATAATAATAAAAATGAAGTACACAATAAATATCATGGATTGCATCATCCTGAAACCATCCCTACTCCCCTACGCCCAGTCCATGGAAAAACTGTCTTCCCTGAAACCAGTCCCTGGTGCCAAAAATGTTGGGGACCGCTGTACTAAGGGAAATCTCTGTGCTTTCCTCTCAATTTTGTTATGAACCTTATACTGCTCTAAAAAAAATAGTATTTAAAAACATTAGAAACAACCCAAATATCCATCAACAGTAGTAAATAGATTTGGATATATTTATACAATTTAATATAAACAGCATTATAAATGAACTATAGCTAAACTCGGAAATACAAATGAATCTCACAAACAGTATTAAAGAACAGGATTCAGACAAAAGAATATCTACCATATGAATGAAATGATGTATACGTCATACAAAGTTCAAGAAATAGATATAACTTTCTTTAACAGATGAATGGACAAATTATGGAATATCCATAAATGGAATCCTACTCAACAGTAAAAAGGAATAGGGTGACTCTCAAAAAAATTATACTAAGTGAAAGCAGCTGGACAATAATGTGTACTGTATGACTCGATTTATATAAAATTCTAGAAAATGCAAACAAACTAACCTAAGTGTCAGAAGCAAACCAGTTGCTACTTAGGGATGGGGGATAGGGAAGAGCAAAAAGGAGGGATTACAAAGGAGATAATGAATATGTTCACTATTTTGATTGTGGTATCAAATTATACACTTCAAATATATGCAGTTTACTATATGATAATTCTACCTCAATAAAACTGTTAGAAGGAAGTGAGGAAGGGAAGAAGGGAGGAAAAAGGAAGAGTAGAAGGGAGAAGAGGAGGAAGGAGAGAAAGTCAGTGTAAATGACTGACTTAGGAAGTTATTTAACCTTTCTGACCCCAATTTTCTCATTTGTGAAATGGGACTAAGAATTTTGAGAGCAAATGAGATAATGTAGCAAAGTCCTTCATGCACAGTATATATTTAAAAGTCTATCTCTTTTCCCTTTCTTTCTCATTCACTCCTTCAATAAATGTGACTGTTCTGTTGTACCAGGCTCTGTACCAGGCACTGGGATACAACAGAGATTATCTCACAATGGAATGTAAGAGTAACAAAAATGAATAATTACAAAATTTTATAAATACTACAAATAGACATATTATATTGAGAGAGATTACAGTAAGTGTTTTTTACCTAGTCAGAGAGATGAGGAAAAATATCCATGGAGCAGCAAGCACACTGCTAAGCTCCAAAGAATAAGTAGGCATTAACTAGGTGAAGAGAAGAGTAAGTATGTACAAAGCCAGGACTGGAAAAAGCCCATCAAAAAAATGACCAATATCTCCGAGGTGGAAAGAATAAGGAGGAGCCTGTACATCATGTATTTCTTTGTAGTCTTTATAAAATTTTTTATTATTCATTTTTGTTATTTGTTTCTGTTTTCCCCTATGAAACAATATTTTGTTGTGTCCCAGCACCTAGCAGAGCCTGGCACAATAGGCTTGAAAGGTAGTCAGGGGTTAGACAATGCTATCTTAAGAGCAATGGGAAGCCCTTGAAATAGTTTAAACAGAAAATGTAACAAACTGATTTGTACTGTAGTTAAAAAAAAGCACTCCAACTACAGTACAGAGAATAAGTTGCAGGAGAACAAGAGTGAATGTAGGCCAGGCGTGGTGGCTCACGCCTGTTATCCCAGCACTCTGGGAGGCCGAGGTGGGTGGATTGTTTGAGCTCAGGAGTTCGAGACCAGCCTGAGCAAGAGCGAGACCCCATCTCTACTAAAAATAGAAAGAAATTATCTGGACAACTAAAAATATATGTAGAAAAAATTAGCTGGGCATAGTGGTGCATGCCTGTAGTCCCAGCTACTTGGGAGGCTGATGCAGGAGGATTGCTTGAGCCCAGGAGTTTGAGGTTGCTGTGAGCTAGGCTGATGCCACGGCACTCTAGCCTGGGCAACAGAGTGAGACTCTGTCTCAAAAAAAAAAAAAAAGAGTGAATGTGGATAGACCAGTTAGGAGCTGTTGCTTAAGTTCAGGCAACTATGATAGTTTGGATGACCACAACAAAGTTAGAGATTCATTCTATCAAACAATCTTTACTGAGGGCCTACCAAGTGCCAAGCACTATACTAAGTACAGGAGATAGAGCAAAAAGACAAAATAAGCAAAAAAGATAAAAATCCCTGCCATTGTAGGGTTTATATTTTAGTGGGGAGAGACAGAAAAATAAATAAGTAAAATTCCCCTTAAGTCAGATGGTTATAAGTACCATGAAGAAAAATAAAGTAGGGAAGGAAGAATGAAAGGAGGGGCTGTCTCACTGCCCATGAAATCAGAAAGGGCTAGCTAGATTCTGGGCAAAGAAAGGATGACTCAGGAATCCTGGACTCCTGATATGGTGACTGATATAAACAGGGCTAAAAGGCATAAGGATATCTGTCCTGATGGTCCCAAAGTAGACAGTGAGAGTGGCGAGGTAAATGCTGGGGAAAAGGAAAGGCTACGGGATGCAGAGTTCTGGAGCCTCTCTTTTACTCCTGCCAATAACAACGTAGAAGCTAAGGTAGGGATAGCCTTACCCAAAGCACTTATAGCTTTTGGACTCCTCCTCGACTTTGGTAGAGAGGTGGAAACAAGAAGAGGACTGGTCTCATGTGAAATAGTTTATTCCCCAATTCCTACCAGTCTGTAAATTCCATGAAGGCAGAAGCTGTATCTTAACCACTATATTCCCATACTACAGACAAGTGTCTGGCACACAGCAGACATGGGATATATATTATGGAAAGAATAAAAGAATGAGAGCCAGTTGTGGTGGTGCACCCCTTTAATTCCAGCTACTCAGAAGGCTGAGGCAAGAGGATCGCTTCAGCCTAGGAGTTTGAGACTAGACTGGCCAACAAGCAAGACCCTGTCCCTGAAAAATTAATTAATTTAAAAAATGAATTAAATAAATGAATGGAGTATTGTATTTAAAGGCAAAGTATCCCTATATTATCAAGGTAAAGATTTTAAATGTGTTCATATAAAAAATTACTAAGTGGGGCTAGACACAAAATAGCTTTAAGAAGTAGTACAGTAGCTTTGAATTCCATTTGATTTTATTTATTTATTTTTTTTTAAAGCCAGTCAAATTTAGCAGTGGGGGGTTGAATACCATCCATTTGATTTTAAATCATAATCAAGTTATATTGATTTTTAATAGTGTTTTGTTTTTCTTTTTTAATTTTTTTTTTTTTTTTTTTTTTGAGACAGAGTCTCATTCTGTTGCCCAGGCTGGAGTGCCGTGGCATCAGCCTAACTCACAGTAACCTCAAACTCCTGGGCTCAAGCAATCCTACTGCCTCAGCCTCCCGAGTAGCTGGGACTACAGGCATGTGCCACCATGCCCGGCTAATCTTTTCTATAAATATTTTTAGTTGTCCAGATAATTTCTTTCTAATTTTTTAGGATAGACAAGGTCTCGTTCTTGCTCAGGCTGGTCTCAAACTCCTGAGCTCAAACGATCCACCCACCCACCTCGGCCTCCCAGAGTGCTAGGATTACAGGTGTGAGCCACCACACCCGGCCCTTTAACAGTGTTTAAATTGACTTATATTCTAAGAGTCTTAAAGACAATCACATTTTATAAATTTGTAAGATTTAAAAATATATACTTAGGACTATCTAAAGGTTATAAAATACATAATTAAACCAAAGTTCAGAAAACTTAGTTTTTCCAAATTATTTTTGCAATTTTGTTTAAAGAAATGTTAATATTTTCTCCTACAAAATCCCTTTTTTTAGTTGTATCCCTTGCTAGCACATTCAATGGAAAACATGTAGATAATATTTTCAAGCAGTAATTTGCAAATCAGGGGTTTAACAATGCCATTGAGTCACTATACAGCTCTCACGCACATAGATGACAGGTAACTACTACTTTAAAATACAATTGTATTGTACTTTTTAGAAGTGTGCTTTCATTACTTTATTCCAAATCCAAATCCAAATTTCTCATTTATATTCTAAAATTTAAACTGCCATTAAGTTGTTAAACAAATTACTAATAAAAATACATACCTTTCTCTTACAAAATCTGCTAGTTCTTTTGTCGATATCTGTCCATGTTTCATATTATGGTAGAGGACATCAAAGCCACTATTTTTTTCCCCCTAAAATTTAAAAAGATTTTTAGTTTAACAAAAAACAGATAAGAATGATTTGAGAATATAATAGTCCTACACTAACTATATGAAATTTTTATGCTCAGGTGAGCTCTTTTTCCTTAATTTAGTGATTTTTATTTATGGTATTATTTTAAACTGTATCAAAGTTATAACCTGCTCTGATAAAGTTTACAATTTACTATATATACATATACATACATTCACACACATATGCACATACTCTCTATAATCACCCATAAGGGTACAATTAATGAAATTAAGTATGAAATTTTAGGGGATAATATGCAGATAATTTACAAAAGATAAACACTGACCTTTTAAAACACATTACCAAATCCCATTTCAATTCTTTTAACACACATTAAGGGATTCTTGATTATTTAACTCAGCAGACTTTGTGCTTTAAAATAACTAAATCTAGATTTCAGAGTCAAGACAGTCCAGAGTCAAGTACTTGTCACATACTAATCATATAAGCATTGAACACCACAAAATACTTTATTATCATTATTCTTTCAGTAAACTTAACTTGAGAAGAGAGAAAACGGATAAAATTTTAACAAAAGAGAAGTAACAGGCTATTTGCTACTATTTGATTAAGGGGAAATTAATAGAATGATGTCACTATATAATCCTAGAAAACCTTAATTGCTGTTTATAAATTCTAAATTAGTAAAACATAACAAAGACAACAAACCTCAATTTATTAGGTGAAATAATGAACAATCAATAAACTAAGCTTAACAGCTCTCTTTACAGTTAGTGGTTTTTATTTTTCTTCAGTGAGAAGGAAACAATGAAGAATTGAATATATTTGCTGGACATAAAAGTGATAACATGACCAAATGTTATGTAATCTGAAACCTGATTTTTCCACAATTTACCAATAACAGAAAACACAGGAACTTCTTGTTATGTCCAAGTGATCCCTAATAACCTCATCAGCTAATATAGCAAGCAATTAGTTTGTCATATACACAACAAATTAAATGTCATATCTAGAATGAGATAATATAAACAATATCCTTAGCATTTTGAACACCCATTTCCATTTATCAAGAAGAATATAACATAAAGCCATAGTCTCTTGTGAATACAAATATCTCCATTTGGTTTCTACACCTTTCCATGTTTAAGAAAAAGAAAATATTTATTATCTAACTTTAGCTTTTAATTTATGTTAAGTTTTTCAAGCAAATTTATTCTACCCAAAATAAGAATATTCTTTGAGGTAACTATTATCACTTGTCTACAGCAAGCAAAAATAATATCATGCAGATCAGTAAATAAAATTACATGTAGACAAAAAATGAAGGGCCTGAAATCCTCCAAGGGATTCTATTACTTATAATACAGAAACTACACATATCTGATTATACTACCCACCAAATCCTACAATATTGTCAAGAATCCTGAAATAAGCAAACAAAACCAGAAACAAACCTGAAATCCAAAACCATTAAAATTCAAGGCTCTCATGCCTTAAGGTTCTCACCTGACACCTACTAGTTCTCATGTGCATGTAATTCTAATAAGTCAGGTTACCTGTGTTCCCAATGTGCATCACAAATACTTAAATGAAAAATTAGAAAAGGTTTGGGAGTAAACGGCTATCAAAAGGCACACAGACTATTAGAAGAAAGAAATTTACCAAGCTTACAAGGGAATGAACAAAAAAATATCTTTTTTTAAAAAGGAGACAAGATGATGGCCATCAACTGATTGGGACAACAAGGTCCTGGGCATTTAAGTGTTACAGTACTGTAAACATTAAGCAATTAAGAAAAGGTTAAATTACATTCAGCAATCTGCGTTCTGATTAAGAAGTCCTTGAAGGAATAAGCTATTTATTTGGGAAATTAAGATATCTGAACAGCATATTACTTAGGCATTTTCAGTAGAAGGAATGAGGTTCATTTGTTTTTTATACAATATAGTAATATTGTAACAGTCGGCCAGGCGCGGTGGCTCATGTCTGTAATCCTAGCACTTGGGAGGCCGAGGTGGGCGGATCGTTTGAGCTCAGGAGTTCGAGACCAGCCTGAGCAAGAGCGAGACCCCATCTCTACTAAAAATAGAAAGAAATTATATGGACAGCTAAAAAATATGTATAGAAAAATTAGCCGGGCATGGTGGTGCATCCCTATAGTCCCAGCTACTCGGGAGGCTGAGGCAGAAGGATCGCTTGAGCCCAGGAGTTTGAGGTTGCTGTGAGCTAGGCTGACGCCATGGCACTCACTCTAGCCCGGGCAACAGAGTGAGACTCTGTCTCAAACAAAAAAAAAAAAAAAAAAAAAAACAATATAGTAATATTGTAACAGTAATATAATATACCTTAGGAAACAGTACTAGCTACTCCATGTCTCAGGTCTTCATGTGGAAAAAAAGGAAAACTCATCCTAATAGGGCTTGTGATGCATTAAGAGTTACTTAACATTTAAACATAAACCCCCTGGATGATTACAAATCCATCTGTCATTTCTTCCTATTCGGGGATTCCTTAATTTTGAGGTCAAAAAAATGTCACTACATCCCATCCCTTCCCTTTCCTCTGCCCTGCCCTCTCCTTCCCCCTCCTCTCCCCTCCTCCCTCCCTTCTCTCCTTGCCTCCTCCCTTCCTTCCTTTTTTTCCCCCCCCTTCAGAGACAGGGTCTCTGTCGCCCAGGCTGGAGTGCAGTGGCACAATCAGCTCACTGCAACCTCAAATTCCTGGGCTCAATGATCTTCCTGCCTCAGGCTCTCAAGTATCTGGGACTATGAGGGTGCACCACCAGATCAGGCTAATTTTTATTTTATTTTTTGGAGAGATAGGGTCTCATTCTGTTGCCCAGGCTGGTCATAAACTCCTGGCCTCAAGTGATCGTCTCACCTCAGCTTCCCAAAATGCTGGGATCACAGGCATGAACCACCATCCCCAGCCAAGCAAGAAGAACTTGCTTTTCCTTGGCTAATTATAAAAACATAAAAGTACAAGTAACTTGACAATAAGCCTTTATTAACAAATTATGCCTAAAAGTCTCTTGTGATCTTCAACGTTTTATTAAAAAACTGTAAATGTTCCTGCCCTTTGATCCAGCAATTCCATTTTTAGAATCTATACCACAAAAACACATATACAAAGACAAATGTGGAAGAATAGTCACTACAGTACTGTTTATAATAGTGAAAAATCAGAAATTCAAAACATCCATAAACATTATTGGTTAAATAAATAAATGACACTATATCCTACAATGAAAAACAGTGTTTTTTAAAAGACTGTTGCAGTAAAAAAAAAAAAAAATGCAGATTTTTAAGTACTAATTTTAAAAATCTGCCCTAATAAATTGTCAGTGGAAAAAAAAAGCAGGGTGCAATTATTTATAATAGCCAAAAATAACCTTATGTTGGAAACAACCTAAATGTCTATCAACTGGTGAACAGACAAAATGAAGTACATCCACACAATAGAACACAATTCAACAATAAAAAGTAACAAACTACTGGCACATGCTACTTCATGGATGAACCTCATAAATATTTTGCTAAATGAAAGGAGCCAGAAACAAGAAGCCACATATTATATAATTCCATTCATATGAAATGTCCAGAATAGGCAAATTTATAGCAAAAGAAAGTGGATTAGTGGTTTCCTATGGCTGAAAGCGGGAAAGAGCATTAATTGTAAATAAGCATAAAGGATCTAATTATTGGGGGGATAAAAATGTTCTAAAACTGATTTATGATGATGTCTGTACCACTCAGTCAAGTTATTTTATGATATATAAAATATACTTCAATAAAGCTGTTTAAAAAAGGTACAAAACTGTATACATGACTCCATTTTCACTGAAAAAAGTAATGTTGCATACATACATATAGAAAAAGAATCTGAAGGTGTATACAGCAAACTATTAACAGCACATTAGCTCTGGAAAGTAGGATAATTAGCATAGATTAACTTTCTAATAAAAATTAGGAAAATATTAATAAGCCAAATGTTTCATACAGAAATAACAGAATTAAAAGCTATAATGACAATTTTAAAATGTCATCTTCTCCCAAGTGTGCTACAATTGTTAACATAAAACCTTGATTATCAACGGCTATTTTTTCATCTCAAATTTTTTATTATTTTTTTTATAACAGCTTTATTGAGATATAATTCACACACCATATAATTCATTCACTTTAAGTTACAATGCAATGATTTTTAAGATATTTATACAGAGTTGTGCAACCATCACCACAATCAATTGCGGTGATGAAAATTAGAACATTTTCCTGTGTTAAGTATTTAACAAACCTCTGCATAGATATTGCTATAGTTAGAAGTGTTCAGCTTACCTTTTTTAATCAATAAATTCTAGTTTTTACTGCTATTTATTATATAACCATGGACAAGTCACTGCAAAATATAACATTAACATGTTTGATATAGTCTCACTTTATTCCGCCTTATCTGAAAAGCATCATAAAACATAAGTAATGCTAAATATTTTTTTTTCTTTTAAGAATAGACCCTGTAGAAGTGAAAAACCTACAGAGATACCTTTGATGGGAATTCAAAAAATATGCAATGACAGCTCTCCAGTGCCATTTTTGCTTTGAAAACTGCTAGAGGGAAGAGGATATAATACAGGCACACTTCATTTTACTGCACGTCACTTTACTGCACTTTGAAGATAATTGTAATTTTTACAAATGGAAGGTGTGTGGCAACCCTGTGTAGAACAAGTCTATCAGTGCCATTTTTCTAACAGCATGTGCTCACTTCATGTCTCTGTCAGCTTTTTTAGCAATAAAGTTTTTTTAAATTAAGGTAATACATTCAGACATAATGCTACCGCATACTTAATACTAGTGCAATGTAAATAGTATAGTATAAACAAAACTTTTATGTGCACTGGGAAACCAAAAAAATTGTGTGACTCAATTTATTGTGGTGATCTGGAACCAAACCTGCAACATCTCCAAGGTATGTCTGTACGTGCAAGCTATTTTTCTACAAGTAAACAGGATGTTCAGCCACAAGTTACAACCTCTTCTAGTCACCATTCTGTACTGTATTTGTACAGTAGTTCCCCACTTACGCACAGGAGATACATTCCAAGACACCCAGCAGATGCCTGAAACTTCACAGATGGTACAGAATCCTCTATATACTATGTTTTTTCAAAATGATAACCAAGATGGCTACTAAGTGACTAACAGGAGGGGAGCATACCCATAGATGCACTGGACAAAGGATGATTCACATCCCAGGTGGGACAGTCAGAGATTTCTTCATGCTACTCAGAATGGTGTGCAATTTAAAACTTATGAATTGTTTATTTCTGGAATTTTCCATTTAATATGAATATTATATTTTCAGATTACTGTTGACCTTGGGTAATTGAAACCAGGGAAAGAGAAGTTGTGGAGAAGGGGGGACTACTGTACATTGGAATTTTCAGTCATGATCTCTACAAGTATTCTGCAGAGCTATTGGCAAGATATTGCTAAAGCAGGATATAGTGATTAAAATATGTAAAATGGGTACTTCTCAGCAATTAGAACTATTTGATACAGGTACAAAAGTGACTCAATCATATTTATTGGCTGACTGAAGGAAAGAAACCATATTACATTTCAAAAAATTATTTTTCTCACCCCTCAGGTATTCCTCTCTAATCTTTAAATTATAACTCACCTCTTCCACTTAGCTGAATCCTTAAAGCCACCTAAATAGATATTACATGGGCTCAGTAAAAAACACAAAAGCAGCAGTGGTGAAATAATTTTTTTTATTTTTCTATCTTTTGAATTTTCTGTAATAGTCTGTAAAGTATTTTTCATTACTTTCAAAATGAAAAAAATAAAACAGTGATTTCAGCTTTCTCAACTCTTCAATCTAGAAAGCTACTTTCTTAAACTGGCATCTTGTTCACATCAGTACTTAAATCTCTAGTCCTAGTAATTCACAAGTGAAAAAAAAATGGAAGTGATCAAAGTGTCCAAAAGGCGAGTGGTTAAAAAAATTACACCTTATCCATTCCATGGAAACCTATGCAGTCACCGAAAGTATTTCAAATACTTAATCACATGCGAAAAATGCTTGATGGTAACATCATTTGAAAACATCAAGATACAGAACTATATGGTAGAACCCATCTTTAATGTTGTATTTCTAAAGAAAACCATAAGGATAGAGGGAGAGGCTATAGGTAATTTTTATTCTGTATTCTTCTGTATTTTGCCTATCACATAATGGTTATAATTAGAAAGGTAAATTGTCTTCACTTGAGGCTTTTTCAACCAACTGAAAACTCACACTTCTTGGTTTCAAGGCACCACCACCACCAATTTGCTTTACTTATATGATATTATACCTTCCTAATTTTTTCCCTAAGGTCAAGCAATCATGCTTGTCATATCTCCCATAACTTTTACTCTTGCAGTTCCATCACAGAGCATGACAATCTCAACTTCATCACACAGGTTAACACTTTCCAATTTCATCCTCTCTGGCTATTCCAGCAATATGCTCCAGCACCTTTACCAATACAGTAGATTTAATTATAGGTCTCAGTTGCTGTTGTGCTGTTGTTTTTGTTTCTCCCCACATCTGACCAATTTATACTTATCTTTATGGACCAGATTGCTACTTAACTTCTTCCAAATCTAACATTCATTAATTTTTCCACACTAAGAAAATCGAATGCCAAGTCTTTATTCCCTTTCCTTCATAAGTCTTCATAGCACCATATTTCCCTTTGGATTTCTTAGGGTACTTTGGTTAACTGTTCTAGAATTATTATAACAGCAAGGATAATCTCAGGAGATACCCCCATGACTCAAAAAACTACTTTCAAAGGGATTATATTAACCAAATGTGCAAGATGATTCAAAGCATAATTGCTCTCCTATCCTTTGCTTAAATAATTTAAGTAGTTCTGAAAGGATTAGGGCATTTTGGATTTGGTGTGTAGAGCTAGAAAAGAATCCAGACATCAAAATTTTTATCCCTTCCAATGTCAATGTTCTCAAATCCTCCCCTGAATTGCACTTCTGCAGACTAAATCAGTATCAATTTTTCACTTTCAAATTTCTCCTATGTTTAAGGAAAAATACAAAACAAACAAATCACACACCCCCCCAAAAAATTCTAAAGGCCTCACAAATTTAGTGTAACCTAAAATACTGTAATTTTATAATGTCTACCTGTCAAGTCTTCTTGAACCAAGTTAAGATGAATCTGTAGTCTACATTTTTTTATAAGCTTGGCACAGTGAAAGCAATTTGGACATGGCTAACCTGCTAACAATTATACAATAATACCTTTTAATTTAGTGTATGTTATTTGCTCTTTTACATAGGTTACCTCTAGAAAACTAGATAAGAAATTTAAAATGGTGATTGCCTTTTAGGAGATCTTGACTGGCAAAAAGAGGGAGATTTTATACTGTCTTCCCTTTTGTATCTTTTGAATATTAAATCATATAAAACTTATGAATCCATTAATGTAAAAAATAAACATTATACATATATACAGTTTTGGTCTATCATCTGATGGGATCAGTCCTAAGTAGTTATCCCAAACCATATCCGGAAATATTATAAAAAAGTAACAAAAATATTATAACAAGTAACAAAAAGCCTATATTCTGGGTTTCTATGGTCACCTCAAATAATTTTTTAAAGATATATATTCTTAAATTTTCATGTGGATAAATAGCCCCAAAGAATGTGTATATATATGTGTGTGTGTTAGTCTCTCATCTAGGATACTAAATTTAGATAATCAAGCAAAAATACAATAATGTTTTGCATTCCAAAATCCTATTAATAGCAATCCCAGATTTTCAAAATACATTTTAATCTTCCCAGCTTATCCATGTGATGATAGATCAAATTTTAGATATATAACCAAGTGCTTCAATTTAATCTAAAGTATGACAAAACCAATGAAATCAACAAATGAAATGAGACTTCTGTACAGGTTAAACAGTAAGAGAAATAAGGAAAAATTTCAGGATAAAAATACCTAAGATAATTGTTTGTTCATTTTTGATGTGCTGGTTAGAGGTAACCTCTGGAAAAGTCACCTAACTAAAAATATCAGTTCATTACAATGTGATATATACTGAAGAATACTACTTAGTGTCTTTGCATAAATGCTTCATATCTTATACAGATTGAAACTACTATGTAAAATGAGATTTATAAGGTATTCAACTCAAGTAGTTTTGCTTATTTTTCCCCCTTTAAAAATTATTACCTATGAAATTCATTCCTTTAATATTTTTTACGCTGAATTAAACAATCTAGGTTTACATAAAAATATAAAGCCGTTTTAATTACTATGGTGCAATGTTGTTATAGATAATCTCAAGAATATTATAAACTAGTACTCAACTCTTCTTTGAAAAAGATGTACAGATATACTTCCTCACAATAATATTGGTCAATACCTTTTTAAAGTTATGTAATCTTTTGAAGAACTAACAATAGTTTTTTACATATTAAAGGCAATGGTGTGGATTTCTGCTATCAAAATTATTTTTGCTATCCAATTTTAATAGAAAAGAAAAACATTTTCAACTTCATTATCAATGGCACTATACTTAGTGGCAAAAAACTGACTTATCAGCAACAAAACACCTTTTGTGTAGGAAGTTCTGAATACATTTTTTTCTTTGAAAGTACATTAAGTAAAGGAATTTTTAACTTAGCATATAGTTTTAATTGAGAAAAAATTATACTTAAAAAAAGGGATGTGCTCCTTTCAAAAGAGCTTGAAGAGAGTTTCACTGTGTGATTCAAACTTTCTTTTAATAAAATGCCGTAACAAAAAGGTTTGTCTTTATATGCTCCTATGTAGGGGAAAATAATTTATAGGCTGTTTGGTTAGAAGCCTAAAACTTCAAAGGTTCCCATTACCTCACTTTGACAAGTATTTTTTTATTTATTTAACTGATGAAAATTGTACATATTTACCATGTACAACATGATGTTTTGAATTTTGGCAAATTTTATTTCCTTTTAACAGTGCCACTTTAAACATTAAAGGGAAATAAAATTAATAAAATTTACGTATTTCAGGATCATTTATAAAATAATTCCTCTATGATCCTGAAATATGTATATTTTTAAGCTGTTTTAAACAGACAACTATCAAATTCTCAGAAGTTGGTTAGTTTTCAGACTTTCCTAGCTCATTCAGCCTCCTCTGGAGCTTTTAAAGCTCCAATTTAGAGCTTTCAGCCCCATTTCCAGGCTGGGAAATAAAATGCAGCCTATTTTACCATTTGTTCTCAATAGTGGAAGTGAAGGCAAAGACTGAAACATAAATTAGATTTGGGGTTCTACCTAGATTTCAAATATCCAAATTTATTCCCATACCTCTGCTAACAAGGACAAAGTAGGAGCACACAAAAATGTGTACAAAAATACTCAGAGAAACATTATTCAGAAGCATTATTCATAATAGGCTAAAACATGAAACAAGAATATGCTCAAAGCTCAATAAACAGAACATGAAACATAACTTTAAAACGTTAAGATACAATTTGGAATCAAGTTAGTAAACTTAAAAAACATTCATGCATCAAAAATATGCAAAGCATTTATAAGAACCTCAAATTTTAAACGATCTTTATAAAAGTGGGGTTTTTTTTGTTTTGTTTTGATTTTTTTGAGGTAGGGCCTTGCTTTGTTGCCCAACTGGAATGCAATGCTGTGATCATAGCTTACTGTAACTTTGAACTCCCAGTCTCAAGTAATCCTCCTGCCTCAGCCTCCCAAATAGCTGGTCCTATAGGCATGCACCAACACACCCAGGTAATTTTTAAATTTTTTGTAGAGACCAGGTCTCGCTATGTTGCCCAGACTGGTCTCAAACTCCCAGCCTCAAGCAATCCTCCCACCTCAGCTTTCCAAAGTGCTGGGATTACAGGCATGAGCCATTGCACCAGGCCTTTAAAAAGTTTTTATAAACTGCCATTGTAAAACATAATGCCTACAACTGACAGGCTAATCCTAAACTTCATATGGAAACAGAAGGGACCCAGAATAGTCAAAATAATCCTGAAAAAGAAGAAAAAATCTGGAAGATTCACACTTCCTGATTCCAAACTAACTATACAAAGCTACAGTAATCTAAACAGTGTGGTACTGGCTGTCATAAGGCTGGACAATGGAACAGAATTGAAAAATCAGAAATAAACCCATACATCTCTGGTCAATTGACGTTCAACAATGGTGCCACAATGTAATGAGGAAAGAGTTTTCCAACAAATGGTGCTGGGGCTGGGCACTGTGGCTCACACCTGTTATCCTAGCACTCTGGGAGGCGGGAGGATCGCTCAGAGGTCAGGAGTTCGAGACCAGCCTGAGCAAGAGCGAGACCCCGGTCTCTACTAAAAAATAGAAAGAAATTAACCAGACAACTAAAAATATATAGAAAAAATTAGCCAGGCATGGTGGTACATGCCTGTAGTCCCAGCTACTCGGGAGGCTGAGGCAGTCGGATTGCTTGAGCCCAAGAGTTTGAGTTTGCTGTGAGCTAGGCTGACACCACGACACTCTAGCCTGGGCAACAGAATGAGACTCTGTCTCAAAAAAAAAACAAAAAACAAAACAAAAAACAAATAGTGCCGGGACAACTGGATATCCATATGCAAAAGAATGAAGTCGTACCCCTTCCTTGCACACAAAAATTAACTTCAGAAGTATCATAGATCTAAACAGAAGAGCTAAAACTATTAAACTCTTGCAAGAAAACTTAGGAGTAAATCTTGGGTTAGGCAAAGGCTTCTTCGATACAACAAAAGCACTAGTAACAGAAAAAACAGAGAAGCTGGACTTCACCAAGACTTCATTAAAATTAAAAACTTCTGTTACTTAATAATGACACCATCAAGAAAGTGAAATGACAGCCCACAGAATAGAAATATTTGCAAATCATACATCTGGTAAGAAATGTGTATCCAGAAGATAAAAAGAACTCAATAATAAAAAGACAAATAGCCCAATTTAAAAATAGGTATTGGATCTAAACAGACATTTCTCCAAAGAAAATATAAAAAAGGGCAATAAGCACATGAAAACATGTTCAACATCATTACCCATCAAAGAATGCAAAGCAAATCCACAATGAGCTACTACTTCACATCCACCCATTGGAATATTATATTTTTTAATAATAAAAAGGACAGATAACAGGTGTTGGTGAGCATGTGGAGAAACTAGAAACCACAGGCATTGCTGGTGGGATCGTAAAATGCTGCAGCCGCTTTGAAAAGTCTGGCAGTTCCTCAAAAAGTAAAACACAGAGCTACCATATGACCCAGCAATTCCATTCCCAAAAGAAATAAAAACATACGTTCACACAAAAACTTATACGAAAATGTTCATGGCAGTATTATTCATAATAACCAAAAAGCGAAAACAACCAAATGTCCATCACTGATGAATGGATACATAAGATATGGAATGGAATATTAGCTAGCCATAAAAAGGAATTGGTACTGATAAGTGCCAAAGCATGGATAAACCTTGAGGAACACTATGCTAAGCGAAAGCAGCCAGTCACAATGGTCCCATTTATAAGATTATGTCCAGACTAGACAAATCTACAGAGGCAGAAAGTAGATTAGTTGCCTAGGGCTGGGGCAGAAGGTAAATGGGGAGTGACTGCTAAGGGATACAGGGATTCTTTCTGGGACGATGAAATTGTTCTAAAATTGTGGTGATGTTTGCATAACTCTATGAACATATGAAAACCCCTGAATTGTACACTTTGAATGTATTATATGGAATGTGAACTGTATCTCAATAAAGCTGTTAAGAAAAAAAACTACCTAACATCTATTATATATGTTGCTTGTGGAAAACAAGAAACAGTCAAGACAAATAACTACAAACTGATTTGATTACTAAGACATTTAGAATTAAGAATTCAAAATACACTGCTAACAGAAAGACACCTCCCTTTAAATATTTCTAAATCTCAACTAAAATGGGATTGCAGTACTTCAACTGTAAGTACATAAAAATGGGATTCATCCAAGATACCGGAGTAAACACGTTACTTTCCTGTACATGGCTGAACTGTACTTCCCATTACAACAAACAATAACTACAGAAAAACACTCCACAGGGAGACTCAGAAATTCTCAAAGAGGAATCTAATACTAAGAAGAAGGGGCGTGGAAAGAATGAGGAAGGGCAAGGAGCAGCACAGAGGACTAGGGGGATGTTTCCGTGAATTTAAGCCCAAGGAGTTCAGTTACATTAAATTTAACTCGTTTACGCTTTGTGAACAGGCCCAGAGGCAAAGTCCTGGGCGCACACCCACAAGCTGAGCTGCAAGGCTGGGAGGAAGTGCTTATCCAGCCCAACCCTGCACGGGATTTCGTGTGGAAATGGTGGGGGCAAAGGGACTCAGATGGGGGACCGCGGTGCGGGACGCCGGCGAGCCCCTCGGTCTGGCGCTCCCAAGCAGCGCGTAGCGGGAGGCGGCCGCGCCGCTGGCCAGTCCTCCGAGCCCGAGCGACCGCGCACGCCCCGCGCGGAGAGCGCCTGGCGCCGCCGGTGGGGCTGGGTCCCGTCTCCCGCCCCATCCGGCGCTTTGTCCCAGCCCTGGCGGCCCGCGGCCCCTCAGCGGCCCCGCCGCGGGCTCCCTGGGCCGTGCTGACAGCCCCCGCCGCCAGGAGGGCTGCGAGCCCGGGAGTCCGGATCGTCCAGAGACCCGTCGCCCGCCGGACTTCAGCCAGGCGGGACCCAGCAGGCGGCGGTCCGAGGACGCTCGCCCTGCCTGAAGAGCCGCCGCCACCGCCGCTGCCGCTCGAAGCGCACGCAGGCCGAGGTCAGGCGCCGAAAGCTCTGGACTCCGAAACTCACTATTTCTAACATCCTTCGCTTACCCAAAAATTCTCGACAAAATACGCCATGACCATCGTGCTGCCGCCGCGCCGGGTTCCGCGTCCGCGCCCGCCCGCCGCTGTGTAAACACTGCCCGGCCCCCACGACGCCCCCGCCTTCGCCGCCGCCGCCGCCGCCGCCGCCGCCGCCGCCTTCTTCCCAGAGACTGGCCCGCACCCTCCAGGGCGCATGCGCCACCTAGCGGCTGCCGCCGCGGGGCTAACACTTAGACGCCACGGCCTCGGTGCGCGCATGCGCTCCGGGCCCCATTCCCGGGTTTTGGTTGTCCTCTTCCCTATCCCGGGCGGGGCTGGGTTGAGTATTCTCTTAGCAATGGTGGCGAACCGGGTCCCTGAGGATTCACCGGGGAGACTATCCGCACCGTTTGCGGTGAGACGGGCACTGGCGGAGGGAAGATCCCAGCGGCAGTGGAGTCGGCAGGCTGTCTGCCCACTCGCTTCCTTCACACAAGACTCGCTTCCCGGCCTTCGAGGATCTCGAACGGACCAAAGTCTGGGCAAACTGGCATGGTGGAAACTTGGCCGCTGGCCATCCAGAGGAGGCTCTGAGAAACCTTTGGTCAACAGGGTGCCTTTCCTTTACAGGGAACTAAGAACCAAAACAAAACTTTCCGAGGCCGGAAAGGGAGGAAACGCCCAGTGTCGCCTGAGCGCCCTGGAAGCTGCGCGAGACCCAGGCACCGAGTCCGGCCCCAGCCGCTGACCTCTAGCACGCCCGGAGCAAACCAGCCGGGACGGACGGCTGGCCGGCCCAGGGCAGGAACGTGACCCGAAACCAACGAACTTCCCGACTCCGGCCTTAAAAAAAAAAGTCTTTTCCAGGACTTGTTCATAAAGTCCATGGTTCTCTTAGCAACTCATACATTTTGGAAAAAGAAACAAGTCTTAACACGCCCCGGCCTAATAGAGAAACTAAATCCCCTTCTCATGCCTTGCTTTCCAAAGGTGAAAAAAAAAAATAAGTTAAACTCTTGTAAAGGTCTGAAGTTCCCTGTCACCAGGTCAGCTAGGTATAAAATCTGCAGTTCTTGAAGCCAAGCCCTACAAATAGATTCAGTATAGGTTGTATTGTTTTGTTTTTTTTTTTTAGGCAGAGTCCTGCCCTGTCACCCTCGCTAGAGTGCCATGGTGTCAGCCTAGCCCACAGCAACCTCAAACTTTTGGGCTCAAGCAATCCTTGTGCCTCAGCCTCCCAAGTAGCTGGGACTACAGGCATGTGCCACCATGCCCAGCTAATTTTTTCTATATATTTTCAGTTGGCCTGTTAATTTCTTTCTATTTTTTAGTAGAGACGGGGGGGTCTCACTCTTGCTGGTCTCGAACTCTTGACCTCGAGTGATCCTCCCGCCTCGGCCTTCCAGAGTGCTAGGATTACAGACGTGAGCCACTGCACCCGGCCCTCAGATCTTGTGACTTCAGACATAGTGAACACTATAAAATAACACTGATTGTGAGAAATTATTTTCATTCTCAAAAGCAAAAACCATGTGCCTTTCATGTGAATGAAACTGTAAAGTTCTTATTGAATAGGGAATAATTGGATAATGGTATTGTGGTCATATCTTTTTAAGAATATCTTTTAAAAATATATAGGATGCAATGATAAGACATCTTGGATTTGCTCAAAAATCATTCATCTATACTTTCCTGCAATGAGTAAGGGTATAGATGAAACAAGATTGGCCATGAATTGATAATTGTTGCCGCTGGATAATGGAAACATGGTTGTTCACTATACTAATTCTCTCTTTTTTATGCATATGTATTTAGCTATTTAAACCTAGTTTTGGGGAAAGTCAGATTTGTAATAGAAATATGCTGCAGTTCTCTAAACTATCAATCTAGCTCAATTTTTCTTGATGCTGAAAGAATTCTAAAAAAAAAAAAAACTCAGCCATCTAAATCCCCTACAAATAAGCTTGGCATTAAATTCCTGTTATCACTAAACACTACCCCCATTAGATTTGGGCAAGAGAGACAGATCCCTATCCTGGACTCCATGCATTAAAGGACCTTAACATCACACACACACATTAATTTATTAAAAAATACATGGTGCTTCCACCACTTGTGCTGTGATACTGAATAGTGGCCCACACCATACATTCCCTCTCCCGTGAACTACACTATTCAGGACCCAGGGAAACTCTTCTTCATATCTCTTGCCTTATGCCCTCAAACAAAAGGTGGACTCCAAATGCAGTGAAAATGTGTGGGTAGTATGGCTGTCCATATCAGAGATAAACTGCTTTGGAGTTTGGGCAGAATTTAAGCTGTAGAAGTGCTTAGGTAAGAGAGAAGACAAATTAGTTAATTTGTCAAATACTTCATCTCATCTTGAATGCTCTAGATTCTTGCATAACAAAACACAGTATTGTTTCCCAGTAGCGTAAAGATTTTCCTTAGTGTTCCAATTTGTGGTTACAAAGCTGACGGTTTAGCATAGTATTCACAGTAGTTGCACATGATACATTGGCCTCCATTTGAACTCTTGCCTCTGGCCCCATAAAATTTAGGGCTATGTCTGGCATGAAGATAAATATTCTATGTATTTCAGGTATTTGCAAGGTTCAATAGGGCCAAAACACCATCTGCTGTAATTGCCTGGTATTTAAGGTGTGGAACTTTATAGTAAACAGTGATTAAGGTTACTAAATTTCAGACAAGATGGTGTTGTATAGGAAGAATGTGGGTGATATCAACCTCCTTCTGTCCTCTCAAGTGAGGTTTCCAGGGTTGCATATGTGCTCTGGCAGAGGATAGATAAAGCCCTGAGTCGGTAGCTCACTCATGTGCCTTAAAATATTTGTGCCACACATGCTTAGCCCTTGCTTATCCAAATAAAAACCGACATAGATAACAAGACTGTACAACTCACTGCGTGTACTACCTGTCACTTTGTAGTCACTCAGTAAATGTTCAGTGAAAGAATGAATGAATGATTAAGACTATCATAGAAACGTCAAGGTGGGTTGATCTGAAGATAGTGAGTTATCTCAACTGATTGTTCACAGTCAGTTACAGATCAAACTCCTTGTTCTACTCTTTCCCTCCTTCTCACTACTGCACTTGACTAGTCTTTTAAAAAATTAAAGTAAAATCATTTTTAAAAAAGAAATATCAAGGTGGATGAGACCTTGGGCATGTAGTAACTCCATTATTTTTTACTCATATTCTTTAATTGGTGCTAGATCCTAGAGCTTATAGAAAATGTTATTATTCAAGTTCTCTTTGCTTTAATTTCCTCACATTAATATTTTCAAAAGAACTCTTTTGGGCTTGAGTACTTCTTAAAAGATAGAATACTTTTGTAATAAAAATAATAGAAAATTGAAATAATATTTAAGGTTGGCTGCAGCAGGAGATCTCCTGTTGGAAAGGGACCCTAAACAATTTGACCTTTCATTTTTGGGTGTCCCCACCATCAGATTCATCTTTCTCTTAGAATCTCTCTCTAATTACACCTGCTGCCCACACTTCGGCTTCTAGGCATGCTGTTGATCCCCATTTAACTCTGGCCCAAGCATATACATTATAGCTCAAAGATATGGACTGTTAAAACATAACTCGATAAATGGTAGCAAATGAGAGGACATTTATGCAAAATAACTTAAATCCAGATTCTCTGGTTTACAAACTATAGTTTATCTCCAAAATTCGAGGGCCCAATCTCTTAGGCAAGGCACCCAGAGCACTTCCCACTTTCCATTCCTTAGTTTGATCTCCTCCCATTTCTAATCCTGGGTTCACAGCACATGGTACATTAATCAACATTTAGTCACAAGAGCCATTTCCTCATAACTTCATTTAAAACTAGTTCCATATCAGAAGAGTTGAATATAAAGTAAAAAACATTTTTCCATTTATTTTCAATATAATTTTGCAAAGGTACTCCCACTTGTTTCCAAGATGAGAGTGGCAGAGGAGAAGATCCTTATACATCTCTCCTGTTCCTGCTAGTTTCTTCAAGGGACAGCATCCTGTGTCAGGTGCAGGAGCCCTTCTCTGCACTTATTTTGTACTCAACAACAACAAGTGGCAAAAGAGCTAAGCTCCATTAAAAGGCAGAAGAGAAGCAGGCAGATCTCTAAAGTCTGGTATTCTTTTGTTTTTCCCTATTCAATAGTGCATATTAAAAGCAAAAGCTTTATGCAAAGCAGGAAGAAAAGCGAAGGCTTGGCAGATGGTAGCCCTGCAGGCTGCTACATGAGGGCCAAGAGGTAGAAACATGTCAATGGAACTGCAGAATAGAGCTAAACATCACCCTGCACACAACTTTCTTAGTTCAGAGCGGCTTGCCAGACACACATTTACTTCTCTCCTGAGTGCACTGGGATTCACTGCCTGCTCCCTGATGGGGTACCATCTCTTTCTCCAGAATGAGATGTACTTTCCCAGAGGCTCCCTTACCTTGCTGTTTGTGGAGGAAGCACAAACACCTGACAGGTTGTTCAGGGGTTTACATTGCTAGTGACGACAGGAAACCCAACAGGGGTTTCGCAAAATAAGAAAAGAGAAACTACTAAATTACAGAAAGTCATAAAGATAATGATAATGTAAAAACACACAAAAATATTTGTCATTAAGGTTAAGTGGAAAGGCAGAAGATGACATGGAAAATGTATTAAAATTACAAATATGTAAAAATATGTATGTAAATAGACAAAAAAAGAAAGTATAGAAAAATGTGTATGTAGTAAGACTATGACAATTATTAAACATTTAAAATTTATTTTAATGTTATAGTACAATTGAAAGAGCAATCCTTGTTCTCTGTTTTCATTCGAATGTATAACAAGCCTAATTTTCTTTAATGTCTTTCATTAACGTCCTCCTCTTTCATTTATTCAGGCAGTAGACATTTATTGTGCACTTTTTACCGTGAAAAGACTGTCTCTGCTCTTAAGAAATTCACAATCTAATATAAACTCATGACAACGATGATAGAGATAATGACAATTATAATGATAATGTGCATAGCAGAGTGCCTGGCACATAGCTGGCAACCAGTAAACATCTATTAAATGAATAAATTAATGTACCACTGTTCTGGAAGGATAACCTCAAAAAATTCAATTTGTGCTGTTTATTCTTTCTTTCTTCCTCTTTCTTTCTTTTTTCTTTTTTTCTACAAGGAAAGTGACAGGAAACTGCCCTGGATTCGCCAGGGGTATCCTCATTTATTTGGGGGTTCATGGAGTAGCAGAGTCCAGAGCAACTTCTGAAACTCAGTCCTTCTGGGACCAGCTAGTTCCTTAGGAGATGGCTGTTTATGGGAACTGGAAGAACAGAGCACTAGGAGCCCAAGCAAGAGGAACCCTTGGCTGAGCTAAGAATGGAGGAAGTAGACTTGGTTTCCCTTGAAGAGCCATTGAAGCCTGGACATGAATCTGAGTCACGAGCAGACCAGCACCTTGTAGCACCAGATTTCAGTAGTAGCACATTATACCAGCATTCCCATTCATCTGTTTATTTAGTAAACATTAATTGAACATCTATAGTGAGTGAGCCCTCTTCGAGACATTGGAGATGCAATGCTAAATGAGACAAATAATTTTGCTGCTCTCATGGCATTTGATATAAGAAGACAGACCATAAGGATGTAAATAAATACCTTTTCCAAGAGTGGTACATGCTTCAGAGTGTAATTGAGATGGAGGGTGGTAGGGAGAGAAGGCTTGTTCTTTACCTAGAGTGGTCAAAAAGACCTCTCTGAGGAAGTGACATTTGAGCAGACACTTGAATAAGCTAAAGGAAACAGCCGTGCAAAGATCTGCAAGGTACTCCATGTTGAAGGATCAGCAATAAGGTCCAGAGGTAGCAGTGAGCTTGATTAGTTCAAGTTAATGGGAAAGAGGCCAGGGTAGCTGGGATGCAGTGAGCAAATGGGAGAACAGAGATGAGGTCAGAGGGGAAGGCAGAGTCAAGTCAAAGAGGCAAGTTTGTAATCTAAGTGCCATAGGAAGCCAATGGAGGATTTTAAAACCGTGGAATATTATCTGATTTATATTTTTAAAAGATCACATTGACTGCTCTGTGAAAAGGGATTATAGTGGGACAATAATTGGGAGGCCACTCCAAAGATGAATATAAGAGTCCTGGCAAGAGAAGATGATGGCAGGGACTAGGTGATAGCTGTGGAAGTGGTAAAAAGTTATCTGGCTCAAGATCTGTTTTGAAGGTAAAGCTGCCAGAGCTTGCTAATGGATTGGATGGGGTGGGAAAAGAAGAAAGAAATAAAGGATGATCCTGGGAGTTGTGCCTGAGTGACTTGGTATATAATGATGACACAAAGGTGGAAAAAATATGGAGAGGAACTGTTTTGGACAAAGAGGAGAAAACACAAGGGTTCTGCTTTGGACTTGTTTAATTTGAGGTGCCTATTGGAAACGTCTGTCAGGCAACTGGATATGTGATTCTGGAGCTCAAGACAGAGGATGGATTCAAGACATAAACTGGAGCATCACCAGCATATATAGATGAGACTTAATGAGATCACATAGGAATAGAGGGTGAGGCAGGAGGATCGCTTGAGTCCAGGAGTTTGAGATGAGCTTAGACAACATAGCAAGACCCCATCTCTACAGAAGAAAATTTTTAATTAGCCAGGCATGGTGGCACATGCCTGTAATTCCAGCTACTCGGGAGGCTGAGCCAGGAGGATCACTTGAGCCCAGGAGTTTGAGGTTGCAGTGTGCTATAATGGTGCCACTACACTTCAGACTCTGTCTCTAAAAAAAAAGAAAAAACAAAGAAAGGGGGAGGAGAGAAAAAGAGAAAGGGAGGGAGGGAAGAGAGAGGGGGGAGTGAGGGTGAGAGAGACAGACACAGAGAGCGGCTATGGAACTGAGGAAAAAGCCCTGGGCACTCCTTCATTTAGAAGTCAGCATAAGGGGATGAGCCAGCAAATGAGATTAATGCAAAGTAAAAGAAACACCAGAAAAAAGAGATGACATTAGAGCCAATAGTGAGAATGTTTGAAGAAGACATCAATGGATGACAAATACTGAGAAATGCCCACTGGATTTCTCCAGATGGAGGTGGCCTTGGTATGGGTTGATTCTTTGAAGTGGTGGATATATAAATCTGATTGAAGTGGGTTGAAGGGAGAAGAGGAAGTAAAGATGGCAAGTATAGACAACTCCTTCAAGAAGTTTTGCTAGGAAAGGGAGCAGTGAAATAGGCAGGTGTTGAAGATGGGACATAATAAAGCATGTCTGGGTGCCAGAGAGGGTGAGCCAAAGAGAGGGGAAAGGGAAGATAACTCTAGAAATGTAGTCATTGTGTAGCGGAAAGAACATGGGATCCAGAGTAAAAGTGAAGCTCCATGAGGATGTTTCTAGATTTCTATCTAGTAAGTCTAATAGGGTCTTGATCAATTAGTTGGAAAAAATAAGAACTGTGTGTTATTTTCATTCTGCATATTAAAAGTATCCTTCATGTAGTATCTCATCAAATCCACACATCAACCCTGTGAGGTCGCAACTATTATTCCAATTATACAAATGAGAAGATATGCCCCAGGAGATTAAATGAGTTGCTCAAGGTCATACAAGTAAGTGGGAAACTACTGTGAATTCAGGAGTACAAGGAATAAAATGTTATGGAGGGAAGTAAGGCCTCAAGGAACAAAACAGGTTGAAAGAAGAGGAATGGTCAGGGGTGAAAGTTAAACTCATCCACCAATGCCTTTTATTTATGCTTTCTTTTTTAAGCTGGTAGTTCTGGTATTCATAAGTTTCCACATTCTTTCCATAAAAAGGTCTCCTTCTTGATTACCTTCTCCTTAACTAGGTGCTCTAAATGGATATGAATGCTAACTAATAAGGATCAAAAATTTCAAGGACATTTATTTACATCATACTGTTCTTCTCTCCTCACTGTCAGTCCTGAAAAATGCAAGAAATATGATTGTTCAAAAACTCAGATTCTAATCAAAATATAAGGTTGATGTACCCTAAACAGGACATCCGAGCATGGCATTACAAAGCAGTCCCTTTTTATAGGCAGAAGGAAAGAGAAAACCAAATTAGCCTGTAGACATAGCTGTAATCTTCTGTATCAAAATCCTTAAGAAAGACCACAAAATTCTGATTAACTATTTGCAGAGAGGCAACTGCACAGGATCAAACTGGCTAGATGCAAAGGTAATGAAATAATATTTTTGTTTCTAGCTTTAAAATCCCACTGCCTTTATGTACTTTTCTTTATAGTGTTTCAAGAACACACTTTCACCAACTAGTTATTTTTTTTCATTTAGGTCCACAAAATGTATGTTATTTTTTTCTTCCTACTTCCCACATGCCAGCTAAAACCACTTCTTTCCTTTATTCAAGGCTATGTTCAAATATATCTCTTCCCAAAAAAGAAAGGTGCAAAACCATTACCTTCTCTATGATCTCACTTATATTTCTTTTTTCCTCTATACATAATGACAGATACATTTTTTACCTTGAGTAATTTATATTTGTCACAAAAAGCTACATACTGTTCTTTGTAGCATCTTTCTTGTTTTTCTTTCTCTTTTTTATTTGTGCAGATGTATGTGTTTGTATTGGTGGTGGTAATTGGAGAGGGAATTCATCCTTCTTTTTTCACTCTCGAAACACATCTCTTACCTTTCAGTTTATACATGGGCTTCCATATTGGGAGAAAAGAAGTATGGACATAGATGCCCATTCATTCATTTAACAAATATTTCTTAAGCACCTGTTGTGTGTTGGCACTGTTGTAAGTGTGTGATATATAGCAGTGAGGAAAAGAGGTGAATCCTGCTTCAGAGATCTTACAGCCCTGCAGGGATGATAGGCAAAATTAAAATAACCAAGTAGATATATAGTATAATGTCAGATACATCAGTGGATTTATAGAATAGTGTTAAGTGCTATATTAAAAAATTAAGCAGGGCAAGGACAATATAATGTTATGTTGAAAAACAGAAGATGAGATCAAGAAATCTATTGTATCATATAGTGACTTTAGTTAATAACAATGCATTGTATTCTTCAAATTTGCCAGGCGTAGATATTAAGTGTTCTCACCATGAAAAAATTATAAGTATGCAAGGTAATGCACTAATTAGCTCAATTTAGCTATTCTACAATGTATAAATATTTCAAAACAACATATTGCACAAGATAAATATATACAATTATTTGCCAATTTAAACAATTTATTTTTTAAAATTGTTTATTCTTTTTGTTTGTTTTTTTTTTAATTTTATTTTAAACAATTATTTTAAAAAATAGCAGATGAGAGACCATATAAACTATGGCTCTGGAATTAAACTACCTGGATTTTAATCCTTGCTCTGACATGATCATGAACTCTATAACCTTGGGGAAGTTACTTAACCACTTGTATGACCAATTTACACATCTGTAAAGTGGGGATAATAATAGTATCTACCTCAAAGGGCTGCTAAAAGGACTAAATTAGTTAAAATATGTAAAGCACTGAGAACAATGCCTAGTATGTAGTAAATACAATAACTACAAGCTATTAATATTATTAAGAAGAACAGGGAGTGATGGAGGGGTGCTGTTTCAGAGAGAATGTTTAATGTCGGAGATGAATGAGGTGAAGGAGATGAATCTTATGAAATCTAGCAGACAGAAAAAGGCAGAAGGAAAAGCAAGTGCAAAGAAAAACAAGTTTGGTATAGCTTGAGCAGATTGAGTGGAAGTGAGATAATAATTGTAGGAAATGAGGTAAAAGAATGGAGTTGGGGCTAAATTAGCTAGAGCCTTGTAGTTCATAGGAAAACTCGAGGTGGAGCTCAGGAGTTCGAGACCAGCCTGAGCAAGAGCGAGACCCCGTCTCTACTAAAAA
>CM052439.1:133391886-133413881 GCA_028533085.1 Varecia variegata
CTGCTATGTGGAGAATAGGCTATACAGATGCAAGACGGTTGTTCAAACATTTACCAATACATAACTAGATTCAGGATATATTAATAAGTAGAAAAAAGCAAGGTTTTGAACAAAATGCATAACATACTGGTATTTGCATTAAAAGAAGAAATCTATGTATATGTGTGTATTTGTATGTATACAAACATAAATGTATATACACACATTTTATGCACGTACATTAATTATACATGCATATGCACACATAATCTATGTATATTATATATGTGCTTTGTTGCATATATATATCCTATCTCTGGAAGGAAGGGTGTGTAAGAAACTGGTAACACTGATCCTTTAAAGAGGAGAACTGGATGACAGGAGTAAAGAAGGATATCATCTTTTGCAACTTTTGAATTTTGTTCTATGTAAATGTATTACCTATTTAATACAAGTTAAATGAACTTAAATATTAAAAGGAAAAAAAAAGAATCAGAATCATTTTACCCAGATTGTGAAAAATGGTGGTGGAGTTGGGGGTGAGAGATAGGGCTATAACCAAAGGCACCAAAATGGATTGGATGCTTAATAGGAAAAAACACAAACATTACCACCAAAGGTACTAGTATGTGTATAATAAAAACAAAACAAAGCAAAAATGAAAAGGGTTTTCTGATGCCTTTTTACCTCAATGACAATATGACTAGTGTCAATTGTGTGTGTGCAATTATTTTGTGGTCCTTTATTAATTTTATAGGATCATTCTACTGTTTGTTGGATATATGATTCTGGAGCTCAAGACAGAAGTTGGATTCAAGACATAAACTGGATGGTCATCAGCACATATAGATGAGATGATGAGATCACACAGAAAGAGAGAGTAAGGTGATGGGTGCCCTAAATGGCCTGATTTCTTTAATTCACATTGTATGCCTGTATCAAAACATCACAACATCACATGAACCCTATAAAGACATACAACTATTATGTACCCATAATGAGAAAAAAGAAAAAACAATCAATTTTTCTTTCCTTGTCTTCCATAATTATTATTTTTCTTTCCAATCCTTTTTAACTTTAAAATTTATTTTGTTATTTAAAAAAAAAAAAATCCTGTCCCCTGTGCATCTTACTGTACTTTCTGCAGCGTCTATTTTCCTTTGTGCTGCTTCCCATATCATGTTCACATTTGCAAAATTTTCTTTTCTTTTCACTTCTCCCTGGACCCTTCCTTCTTATGTTTCATCAATAAGAATAAAAATACGTCTTCATATTTTTTAATCTTGTCCTCCTTGAACTCATATGTTTCTGATTTATGTTCTTGTTTTATGTAGTTGAATTTTTACATTTTATTTATCTATTTATTTATTTATTTTGAGAGACAGGGCCTCTCGCTCTGTTGCCCAGACTAGAGTGCAGTGGCGTCATCATAGCGCACTGCAAACTTGAACTGGGTCCAAGCAATCCTCCTGCCTCAGCCTCGCAGGTAGCTAGGACTACAGGCATGCACCACCATGCCCAGCTAACTAAAAAAAATTTTTTTTTGTAAAGACAAGGTGTTGATATGTTGCCCAGGCTGAACTCCTGGCCTCAAGTGATCCTCCCACCTCAGCTTCCCAAAGAGCTGAGATTATGGGCATGAGCAACCAAGGCCAGACCGAAATTGAATTATATAGAAATAAATTTTAAAAATATAATTCATCACAATTTGTTTGAGCTCAGTGTTATCTGTTCCATGATGAGAGTGCTTCATCTGTCATTTGTTTTGCCAGGGTTTTTTCCTCACATTTTTTTCCTTTTTTTTTTTTTTTTAATAGTTCTTATGCTAGCTTTATTTATTATTTTTTTTTTTAGTTCCACTTTAAATAAAGTGAGTTGTTATCTATTTACTGGAGTTTTATGTGAGAGAGGAGACCAGGATTGTATTCATGGCCAGTAGAAATTGTCCTCCTAACACCGGGCTATGTGTGTGGATCAGTTCCTGTAAGTTTTGCTTCTCTGCAGCCTCCTTGAGGTCAGCACCAAAGGGATGTCACAATGTGGCCTCTCTCTTTCTCTTTCCTTCCTCAATAGCAGACTACTTCCTGAAAAATATGATTAGTCTATGATATTTCTTGCTCAAATCCACTTCCCCAGCTTTTCCTCAGTAAACTGTGTCCAGAAAAGTTCCTGCCACCAGAATCTCATTCCATTGTTGCAAAAAAAAAAGATTACTTATTTGTCCTTTTAAGCTATGCACTTTACTTTGGAGTTATAAGTTCTGCTGGCTTTTGCCAGATCTGCAGTTCTGGCCTCCATATATCTCTGATCTCCACTGCTTTTGGCAGTTCTTCCTATTTTAGTTTCATATTTCTGCTAGTTTCATCAGATATGGAGATTGGCATTACTATTTCTCATTCTTCTTGTTACTTTTGGCTGGTTTCTAAAAGGAAAGGCAGAAAAGACCTAACTTCTTTGTCATGTTAATACCTGGATACTGTCAGAAGATTATTTTGCATTAATTCTGCCTCGCATTTAATAGACTCTTTCAATCCAAGTCCTTTTTAGTTCTGGAAAATGTTCTTTTCTTATTTCTTTGATAATGTCCTCCCTTTTATTCTCACAGCCTTATATCTGTACAATTTTAGTTATATCCATCCTCCATGTCTCTTAACATTGCTGTACTTTTTCTTATCTCTTTTTTCTCTTTTCTTTCCTTCTCTTTCCTTCCTTCTTTCCTTTCTTTCTATACCATCTTGAAAGAATCCCTCAGCTCAGTTTTCCAACTCATTAATTTTATATTCAGCCAAACTATTAGATTTAGCAATCATATTTTTAAATTTCTATGAATTCTGGTTGTGTTTCATAGCAGCTGTCTTTTTTTTAAATGGCATAAGCTTTCATGTAACTTGAAGATATTAACTATGTTTAATTTAAGTCTTTACCTGTGTCTATTAACTTTTTTTTTATAGTAGGCTAGTTGGTTAAATTTACTGCTCTCTTTCATGCTCCTGCTTTCCCTAAAATGTTTGTTGATTCTTGGTTTTCCGTTCCTATTGTAGGAACAGAATTTCATAGCTGGAATGCATTTCCTTACGTCAAACGAGAACTCCTGTTTACCTGGCAGTGAATGCAAGTTTTTGTTACAGGAATCTACCTCATGGGATTGGGTAGGGATAGGCAGACTCTGTAGGTAACTTCTCTTTGTAGCGTGCTTTCCCTGACCCTCCAGAGCATTGTCCTTTTGCTGTAACCTTAGCTTTCTCAGGAGCACTGGTAATGCTGGTAAATGTTTAACAACCAGCTCTGCAGTGGAAGGGGGAAGTCTTAATTTGCAGTATTTCCTGATTGCAGTGTAATGTAAAGTCTCCTACCCTAGCAAATTTCAAACGAGCAACGTAGCATCACTGACTGGGGAGTTGTGAAGAGATGTGCACAGCAGACTCCCAAGAGCCTGGCTTCATTCAGCACATCACTGCTCTGGGGCTGCTGTGATAATTTTGGAAAACTATGCCCACAACTCTCATCTGAGCCCAAACAATGGAGCCAGCTGCTCCAGGAGCAACTCCAGGAATTGATGGGGACTTAGAAGTATGGCTCAGTTATTTATCCGTTTAGTTAACTGAGTGCCCTGTTGCGTTTAATAGTTTTAGGTTCTTCTTCCCTGCTAGATTTTTCTGTCAATCAATTCCCATGTTTTTTATTCTTTTCAAAAATTCCTTACCATGTTGTTTGTTTGCTGGAAGCACCCTTTCTGGTTTTCCTCTACTACTTTGGATTTATTTTTCTATTTCTTTGCAATTTCAATGGAATTTGAAGGAGCGGCAAAGAGGAAGTCCTTCTCCTATTTCATGCCTTAAGTTGTTTTTATTAGAAGTCACTTCCTTTTATGTCTCAGAGTCTGATTCTCCTCCCGTGACCAGTGATTTTCCTGTAAGCTCATTATTGTGAGTGATGGTTTGGCTAGCTAGGGCTACTGGCTGCTGAAAGGCTCAGAGGAAACGTGGGTAGGCTGATCGACGCTGCCTGCCTCTCTCTCCACCTGGGCTCTAGTTGTGGAGTACGCTGCTCTGTTCATGGAGGCCACGCACACTGGCCACAGAGAAGCAGCCCAGCTGCAGAAGGATCCTCATGAGCATTTTGCATTCTCACAGGTCAAATGAGAGAACTTCCCAGAGTTATTCAGAAGCTGTTGAAAGTGGTCAGCCCCAGATCTTCTCTGTTATGACTTTTCTCTTTTCCTTTTCCTTCCTTTTCTTTTCTATTCTTTTCTCTCTCTCCCTTTCTTCCTTCCTTCCTTCCTTCCTTCCTTTCTTTTTTTGTACTTTGAGTTGCTGTTTTATCTAAGTGACTCTTTGGTTGATGTTACTTGGACCCCAAAACTTGGAAGGCCCTTTCTGGCCAGAAGCAACTTTTACTTTACTCTGGAAACATGGGCAGGTGGGCACAGAGCACAGTGAGTCTGTCCCTAGCATAGAATCCCCTTTAGGCTAACTTTGTGGCAGGCATTGTTCTAAACCTTTACATGAGTTAACTCATTTAATATTCAGGACAATCTTCTAAAGTAGATATTGTTATCATCTTTGGTTTACAGATACACTGAGACACAAAAAGATCACTCAGCAATAAGTGGTTGAGGCAGGACTGAACCCCAAGAAGCTTTGTGACAGTTGTGATGAGTCACATCACAATGGTGGTGGCATCCAGGTAGGTATGTGGGTAGGTATGTAGTGGCTTTCCCTTTAGTGGAAAACTCCCAAAGCACTGTGAAACAATCAGGTAGCTGAAATTGCCCAGGTGTGTAGGGACATTGGTGGGTAGACTATGTCCCAGGTCACATTAAAGAGGCTGATTTACAGCAAGCCTATCTCCTTGTGACAGAATATATTTTCCAAAAATGGGCAAAACACTAGATCCCATCCCATATGCTCTTCTTACAATGTGACTTTGATACTATATTCCCATTTAGAGGTGGGGGTCCATGTTTTCGCCTCTTGATGTTGGGCATAATTGTGACTACAGTAGAAATAATGCTATATGACTTTTGTCCTCGTAGGACATGATCTTGAAACCCAACCACCATGTTGTGAAGAAGTCTACAGCCCACGGAGACGTCCATAGAGCTAGAAACTGAGGCCAAAGGCCCACATCCCCTGCTGAGCTCCCAGACTTCAGTCAGCCCCAAGTGCCAGTCATATGAAGAAGACATCTTGAAAGTAGATGCAAGCCACTCCAGCCAATGAAACGTACAGCAGAGATGTGCTTCCCTTTTAATCCCTGCCCAAATAACAGATTCATGAACAGAATAAAGCACTGTTGTTGTTTTAAGCCACTAGGTTTTGGAGTGGTTTATCATGCAGCCATAGATACATTCCTGGATATTACCTGTTTGTCTTCATAAAATCCAAAGCTTCAGTCTCAGAGGTGGGATAACGTAGGGATAAGGCAGAAAAGGAAGGTCAAGAGAGCCTGAATATAGCCATTTTGACTGATACCAGACCCTAACCACCCTGAACAAGGAAGTCGCCAACAAGGCGCTGGCCTGGGACCACCTGAGGATAGATCAGTTACTAAGCTGGATGCCTTACAAACTGTTTACACTTACCTTTCTGTGACAGCAGTTTATGATTAACCTTTATGGCCTGACCACAAGACAATATTGGTCACATACAACTGTTGTGTGTGGGTTTTAGAACATTTTAAAACGTTACCATTGCCCCTAAGCTATCTCCCTCCTGCTTGGGAGAGGAGGACCCCTGCTCTGTGGAGTAGGATCTATTGTCTGTCTCTTATCTTGGTAAACTTTCTGTCACTAGTTGGCTCGCTCGAATTCTTTCCCTCACGAAGCCAAGAACCCGTCTGGCAGTTCAGGGGACATTCCTCCATTCACTGGGGCACCCCTGCATCAGGACTTCCTCTGAGGGCTCTGGCAGTCATCAAATTTTCCCCACAACTTTCACCAAATTGTTGAGCTGCTCTAGGAGAGGAGGAATACAGAGAGTGTATTTATAATTTTCCCTTGATTTCAATTTTTACTTTTAAATCTTTAATCTATTTAGAATGTATTTTAGATTAAGACGTGATATAGGTCTAACTTTTTTTCTAGTTATCCCAAATTTGTTAATTAAAATTTCCATTATTTTGTTATTGATTTAAAACATCACTTTTATGGTAAGCTGGGTTCTTAAAGGCAATATTATTAACGTAAAGGTGAGCATAAAATAAACCTACACACAGAAGGAACAGTATGGAGACATTGACCTTTACAATGGATGGAGGGGGAAAATCTCTGCTAAAAATTCATAACCACAAACTAGCACTTATATGAATTTGTAGCCTGAATTCATGCTACTTAAAAAAAAAAATCCTCAAGCAGAAAATGTATTACAAAGTGGCCCTGGGTTACCTGTATGCAAAGTAAGTAGAAGAGGCAAACACAAATTCTCTCTGGATGTTAATAATTTCAACTTATGCCCCAAGAATTTCCACAACTAAAGTTCTAAGAAACATGAGATCATCAAAGTTAAAAAATCACAAAACACAAGGAAACCAGGCACCATAAGTAAAAGAGATACCAGAATCAGACACACAAAAAATTAAGATATTGAAATTATCCAAGAATATAAACAACCATGTTGAATGTTTATAGAAAAAAAGAGATGGAAAATAATAATCAAGGAATAAGAGAGTTACATAAAATGACCAGATTTGAAAAAGCATCAACTAGAACTTTTAGTTTAATATAACAATTAAAACTTAAAACTCAATGGAAATTTAAGTGGAAGATTAAACAGAACTAAAGACAGAATTAGTGAATTGGGAAATAGATATCTGAAGACAATAAGAAAGAGATAAAAATATTAAAAAGATACTAAAAGACATGGATGATGGAGTGAGGTCTAACAAACATTTAGTTGTTCCAGAAATAGACAAGAGAAGATTCAATATTTTTAAAAAGAATGGATAAAATTAATACACATTAATCTTCAGACCTAGCAAGTCCAATGTCTCCCAAGATAAATTAAAAATATTTCCACAGATTCATCATGGTGAAATTGTACCAAAGACACAAAAAGATCTTAAAAACAAAGAGAAAAGCAGGTAACCTACTAAAAACATTAGTGATTAGACTGAAGCCTGCCTTCTTAATAGCAACAATTTATGGCTCAAGAGAATGAAATAACTTCAATGTGCTAAGAGAAAATAAGTATCAACCTAGAATTATCTACCCAGTGAAAATATCTTTCAAGAAACAAAGCAAAATTAAAAGAAAATTTTGACCAGCAAAAATATTTTACTACAAACAGATCTTCACTAAAGAAAATTCTAAAGTATGTGCTTCAGACACACAAAAAATGATTTGAGATGGAACGTTTGAGATGAAAGAAGAAATAAGCAAAGATAGTAAATACATGGATAAACCTAAAAAGGTTAAATATATATTAATAAAATAAAAATACATAATTTATGGATTTAAAAAAAGAGAACTAAAATACTATTTAATAATGGCACATAAGTTGGAGAGAGTGGTGATCAGGGTTAAAACATTTTAAGGTCCTTGGATTGGTCCAAAAAAAAAAAAAGATACCAATTAATTTTAGACATCATTCAGTGACATGTTAGGTGTGCATGATAAAATAGCTCGTCCCACCTCAGCCTCCCAAAGTGCTAGGATTACAGGCATGAGCCACTGCGCCTGGCCCAATTATGGTTTTTAATTGCTATTTTAAGTGATTTAAGTGACACATGAAAGATAAGGAAAGGTAGAAAGAAAAAGAAAATATACATCAGGCAGTATAAACCAAAAGGAAGCTGGTGTATTTAATAAAAAAATTGTCATTTATAAATAACTTTCTTATTAATTTATGTTTATTATAATACGAATACATCCAATTTCTTTGGAAATTATAATGACTCCTAATTTATATGTACCTAACAGTATATCTTCAAATTATATAATGTAAATATTGACAGAACTACAAAGGCAAATAGGAAAATCCACAATCACAGTGGGAGATTTTAATATACTTCTCTCAGTGATTGATAGATCAAGGATTAGTGGGTCCTCCAGCCCAGCTGGAGTTATCTTCCAGGTTTCTGAGCTGGAATAAATATACCTGGGAGTAGCAAGCATATAAGAAGCCCCAGTGAATCAAGAAGCCCCAGTGGATCATCTGAATGCCAAACCCATTCCTTTCTACTCCTATTATTTAGTAGCAGTCCTACCTCCTGATGATAATTAGGGTCAATCGCCCCTGCCAGTAAGGTAAGTCCCTTTTTTGCCGGTTGGTCTATTGGCATGCAAAGCCCAAAGTAACCAAGTAGCAGACATAGCTTTTAAGTTCAGCAAGACTCTTTCTGTGTTCCCTGTGGAAGCATCTCCCCTCTGGGAAACAAGACCTCTGGATCCACGGAGCCAGTGTGGGAACAGCAAGTACAAATTCCCCAGACTGGTCACTGGTAGCGATGGTGTATGTGTGGCTACTCTTGTGGATTCTGCTCTGTTGAGACTTATGTTTTAGGAATTTCTGGGTGAGGCAGTGCCTGTCAGCCGATGGCAATGCGCAGGAGAAGGATGTGGCTGTAGGCTGTGATCAGCCTACATTCCAGCAGCTGGGGGATGGCAGACTGGCTTTACAAAGATCAGGATGGGCAGCAACAGTGTCCACTACACTGACTGACGATGAGTATAGATTTAGAAAAGAAGGTTCACCCTCTAGCTAAAGAAGTCTGGCAAACTGAAGCACTAGCTGAGAGTAAGAACATGGAATGAGTAGAGGAGCAAGGATGTTATAAATATCAACTAGTGCCCACTAACTAGTTGCAAAAAAGAAACAAGGGATTGCAGTAGCCACCCATGGTCTTTTCCTTTTATCGTTATTAAAACATATATATTTACCAATTTTCTTTTCTCCATCCACTTTTCTGTTTACCTATACAAGATAAATCAGTGGTGATTTTTAAATTTAATTGTTAGGTTACAAGATATCAAGGTACAGTTGATACTAGGAATTTAAAAAAAATCAGAAATCGAATTGTATTTGTTTGCTCTAGTTCTTTGAGCCCCACTCTGAAGTAAATAAATGGCCATGGAGGCTCTGAAGCCTATGGGTAGGGGAAAGAAGGTAGAGAGAAAGGGGAGGCAGAAGAGAGAACAAAAGAAAAACTTATGCTTCATATTACCAATTTTAACCTAACACACAAAGGAAAGCACTTCCTTATAATAGAATGCCAGCTGAAAAATGCAGAAAAACACAGTCTGGTAGTCCACATAGTAATAATTGACTCAGGCAAGAATAATCAATAAATGCTATTGGAGTTATAATGAGAAACAGGATACAGGATTTGTATAATTTCAAAGTATTGATCCACAAGATACTTATTATTTATTACTTATTAAAAGGAGAAAAGAGTAACTTTACATTTAAGAAATGTGGTACCTAACACCTTGATCAAGAGATCAAAGTTGGCATCACTAATAATATATTTCTGCATGTAATATTAAGGAAATAATAGATGAACTTTGGTTGTGGAACAGTCTAAAAAATAATTGGTTTATCCTCTTCAAAAATATCAATGTCATTAAAGACAATATCTGAGGAAACTTTCCAGTTTGGAAATAAAGAGACAAAGGCTTCTGAATATAATGAGTGACCTGGGAATTTTCTTTTGTTATAAGTGACATTAGGATAATTAGTAAAATTTGAAAAGATTTCAAATAAGATCTTAATTTTGATTTTTCTGTGTTTATAAAAGAGAATATTTTAGGGCATACACTTTGAGGTATTTATGGATAAAGGGGGCATCTGTAACTTACTTTCAGATGGTTCAGGAAAAAAGAGTTTTAGTTACCCACTTTTCTGTAACAAATTTCCCCAAAACTTAGAGGCTTAAAAATACTTACTTGGTAACATTTACCCAAGTTAACACCTTATGTTCACACAAAAGCTTGTACGTGAAGGTTTACAGCAGCTTTATCTATAATTTCCCAAAATTGGAAACTAATGTGTTTTCCAACAACAGGATAAACTATAGTATATCTATACAATGGAATACTACTCAACAGTGTAAAGGAATGAGCCATTGATTCATGCAAGATGGTTGAAGCTTAAATAAATTTTGCTAAGCATAAAAAGCCAGACTCAAAGGCTATATGATTCCATTTAATATGATATTGAAAAGGCAACAATGTAGAGTCGGAAAATAGAAGAATAGTTGCCAAAGCCTGGGGGAAGAAAGAGTGATTGACTACAAAGGAGCTGTATGGAGAAATATTTTAGGGTGATGCAACTGTTCTGGGGTACCCTCACTTTGTGTGTGGGTAACAGAGAAGTCAATGTGGCAGGAGCTGTGTGGGGGCGGGGAGGGAGAGAGAGGAAGGGGGGGAGAGAGAGAGAGAGAGAGAGAAGGCTAGGGTTGGAGGTGAGCTGGGAGATATAAGGAGAGGAGGTTGGAAAACATATGTTCAGGGGACCTTGGGATCACAAGAAACAAAGACATCTAAAAGGTAGGGAAAAGGTGTCAGGTACATTTGAATTTACATATACAAGGTATCTCTCATGTTTCCTAAGAAGATAGAAGCTGTCTGAGATATCCATGGGTCTTGCTAAACTATTCAATAAAAATATTTTCACTTGTCATTAATTCAATGTTAAATATAAAGCTATAGGAACTTTCAATCACAAAACATATAAAAATAGAATTTATTGTAGATAGGAAATGGATTATAAGAACAGTAAATGAACTTTATTAATACAACATACCTCACCCCCATTTTAAATTATGTACAGACTTCTGGTAGATGGAATTTCAAACAGCAATCTTTTTTAAACCAGATTTGCAAATAAGATCAAATAGTGGCTTTAGAAGATTAGAAAAATAATGTAAAATAAAATTTTTTTCTGACAATATGATGATATAACTGGGATGGCAATTCCTAACAGTAAGCCAGAGAAGATGGGTCAGTACTGAACCCTGGTGCAGCAAGAGACCTAAAAGATGGATGTAAAATAACTCCCATCTGGCTGGTTGCCAAAGAACACTTGCAGAGACCCTGTCTTTATCAAGCCTCCTTAATTCGGGATCATGATCCATTCCTTCTGCTAATGAAACTATGAGGCTTAACTAAAGTTAGGTAATGGGATGAGGACTGGTAGTATCTTGGTCCTTCATGAACCCTGAGTGGGTTTTAACTGAACGTCTCTGTTACCTTCCCACCCCCAATCTGTGAGCCAAACCAGAAAGTGGGGAAATGTTCTCCATGCTGACAGTGTGCAGTGTTGACTACCATCATTGGAACTCTGTTGTGGCATAGCAAACTCCACAATCTGACAGGAACAAGTGACCATAAACAGATATATTACATCAGGCCTTTGGACAATAGTTTTATCAGTCTGACACTTGACCTCTTTGTTGATGACGTTACCTAAAAATGAGTGGCAGTATAGTATTTTTGTTAAAACATGGACTCTGGAGCTAGACCAACAAGTTAATACTATTTGGGTTCAAATCCTGGTTCCACTACATACGCCTTATTTGCTTCTCTGTGAACCAGGAAAAATAGAGCTTACTTCAGAGGCTGTCAAGAAGAGTAAATGAGTTAATATACTTAAAGCACTTAAGACACTGTCTTCCTTCATTCAACAAATATTTATTGAGCATCTACTTTGTTTTAGGAATTGTTCAGGCTACTGCAGACACGAGCAAACAAAAATAAAAAGCCCCTGCCCTCTTGTGAAGCTTTCATGTTAAATATTTACTCATGTTGTTATAAGGGAACTTCAGTTTCCCAAGAACTTTCTAGGTCCTTGCTAACTCAAAGTGAGGTCCGTAAACAAGCAGCGAGGCACACCTGGGAGCCTGTAAAGAAATGCACAATCTCAGGCCTAATCCGGACTTAATGAATCCAGGTATTTTATTAAATAACAAGATTCTTAGGTGACACATATGTACATTAATGTTTGAGATGCCCTGTTTAGATCATACATCCTGTACTTGGATTTATAGAAACATCTTGAAGGTTCTCTCTGCATCCCCAGGGGAGAACGGCATATGAAATTTAAAAACTGCTCTAAAAAACGTTCTCAAGGTTATTTTCATGTAAAAATACCATGGTTCAGTGAGCTTAAGGGGCAGAAATATGCTCATTGTATGTATACACCTTGTTTCTACAAAATACTGTCCGAATACTAACATTCCAGGCTTAATCTAGGTAAATGGCTCCCTCTAGTGGAAATATTTTTATTTATATATCGCCAGGTATATAGTTCAAGCTTAAAGTCCTGAAAGGCTTAGATCTCGAGAAAAGTTCATTTTATTAATAAGAATTTTAAAGAAAATGTGCATGCCTGCAATTGACAAATAAAGGGTGAGGTTTAACAAAAACAGAAATGCTTTTAAAATCGTAGCATACATGGAAAAGGTTAGTAACCCTCAATTCCTTCCATCTCACATATGAAGACAGGGCCTTTGAACAAGTGCTAATTTTAAGTTGTTATAAGGAAGTGTTCAGAAGTCAGCATCTTAGATATACTCTACTATTTGGGAAAAAGTGCCTTCAGATTGCAAAAGTACTGAAGGAGGTTTATCAGTAAAGATTTTAGAAAGCTTAATATACAAGTATATTATTCTGGCCTTATAGAAAATATTAAATACCTGAGAAGTTTAACAAAGACCTTCAGGTTAACACATAACACATACGTAAGTGTTATCATAAATTTGCCTTTTTTTTTTTAGGACTGGTTTTATTATAAAGGATGAACTTGCTAAAAAAAAAAAAATCAAGGTAGATTGGTATGCCAATACATAGTAACCAAATGGGTCTTTTTCAGTGCCATGAAGTTATGTGTGAAATATACATGAATATATATTTACGTACCATTTAAACAATAAAAGAAACATCCAGGTACCCACTATTCGGATCTTTCATGATTGAATCCTCAGCTCTCCTTCAAAGATGTAATCATTTTAATTTTGTATGGCTTAGTTTTTTTGTTTTTGTTTTTGAATTACCTAGAAATGGCTTCTGCGTAGGCACAGTATTCTGAGACTGGCTTCTTTTGCTCAGTATTATTTTCAAAATTCACCCATCTCTTCAACTTTACTGGCTAATGGCAAACTGGTTTCCAAAGTAGTTGTACTAAATCAGAATTACAAATTCCTGTTCCTCCATCATGCATTCTTAATCGGTATCACCCGAGTTTTCGAAGTTTACCAATTCATTGAATGTGAAGATATTTAGTACCTTTCCATTTGTTTATGAGCTAGCATGTAGGTTAAGTACTTAGGGGATGAATTATAGGTCAAAGGTTATATACATACATTTAAAATATGTAATCTTGATAATTTCTAAATTGCCCTTTATGTTGTACTGATTTACTCCCACCAGCAATGTATGAATGCCCATTTCCGTATTCCCTAAATGAGAGCATGTCACCAGGCCTTTTTGACCTTTGCCAATATGTGTAAGTGATCTAATTATAGTTAGATTTCAATTGACTATCTTTAAAACAAATCATCTTCTATGGACTACTCATATCCTTTGCCTATTTTTCTAATGCGCTGTCGTACTGCCTTGTAGAACCTAGGGAAGTAACCATTTTCTGTAAAGGGGGACTGCCAAATTTCCCCTAAGTTTTTAGAATCTGTCATGCAACTTTTAGTGTTTTTTTTCTTTTAAAGTCAATCTTTTCTTTCAAGATTTCTGGGTTTTGTCTCATACCTAGAAATGCCTACTCCACACTAAGACTGTATTTAAAAAAAGAAATTTAAGGTTTAATATACTACTTTTAATTCTTTGAGCCACCTAGAATTCTGGTATACAGTGTGATACGAATCCAATTTTCTTTGCAAGTTATCTCTACCCAGTTTTCACACTTGTCAACTAATCCATCTTTTTTCATTAATTTGAAGTGAAATACTATAGTTTCAGGTGCATTTATGTTTCAGGACATAGCTCTTTTAAGCTGCCTATGCATGCATCAGTTTTTAATATCTGTAGCTACAATTCTTAAAATAATTTTTCTGGCTTGCCTTACTTTTTCATATGAACTCTAATCTTGTCTAGTTACAAAAACTTGTCACTAATTTTTTGGGGTGTTTAATTTTAGACACTACAAGCTGGTAACTATTTGGGGAAGTGATCTATCTCAGGCCACTCTGGCCTGCTCACTCTTCACCTTTTCCTGAACAATTCAGTTTTTAAGAAAACAAAGCCATTTAACCTGGCCTTGAGGAAAATGGAAGTCCAGGTTCTATAGAAACCCTTGGAGGGAGGAATGAGAGAGCACTCATTTTGCTTCTTCTATAGCCATGCAAGAATCTGCCAAAATCTATGGCTTTTACATTGTTAAATGCAAAGTAAATTCTCAGTCCAGATAGTCCATACATCAGAATACCATGCTCCTTTGGTTTTCTTTACTCAATTCGTAGACTTTCATGTTGGGAGTGTTTCAGGTTTAATCCCTGTCATCATTAATTTCTCCAATCTTCGGATGTTGTTTCCTAGCTGGAAACACCATTTATACACCAACTTCCAGTTTTTGATTTTCAGCCTGCTTATCTTCCCAAACTCCAGAACTGCTCACTCTGCTTCTCATGGATGGCTCAAACCAAATGCCAGACCTTTCCTATTCTCGTTAATGGCAATTCGACCCTTCCAGCTGCTCCAGTCAGGCCAAGTGTCTTAAAAGCCATGTGTGATTCTTCCTTCACAACCCATACCCATTATGCTGGCAAATCTTGTTTCCTCCTTATAAAATATATCCAGATATCCAACCACTTTTCACCTTCCATCCTAATTCAAGCCATCAATGACCTCTCCATTGTTCATAATAGCAACCCCTAAGTGCTCTACCTGCTTCCACCCTTGAGCTATATAGTCTGTTCCTAATCAATTATCGCCCCAAACCCCTACATAATGGCCCCTTACTACATTCAAGTGTAATACTGGCCAATACCATCTGGCCTTCAGTTACCTCTTTAATCTACTACTCTTCTCCCTTGCTGTGGGTGCTCAAGTTATATCCTTCTCATTTGTAATACATATCAAACACATTACTGTCTCAGAGCATTTGTCTTTATTGTTCCCTTTATCTAAAATACTCTCCTCAGACATCCACAGGCTTACTCCTTCAGGTTTTTACTCTAATGATCCCCTTCCAGACCTTCTACCTCCTAACCCCATTTGAAATTCCAAGTCTCTCCCATCATCACCCCCTTCCATCTCCTGCTCTTGTTGCTTACCGGCACTTGCCACCATGTAACACACTATTTTACTTATCTGTCTCCCTACAATAAAATTTAAGCTCCATGAGACCAGGGAACAGTGCCTGCAATATAAGACTCAGGTAACTGTTAAATATGTAATATGAAAACATAGATTTCACATAAGAAACCTAAAAATAAAGTTAGAAAATCATGCTATATCACAACTTACAACATACATGGCAGCACCCACTGAAGTTGGTGCTGAACATGAAAATTAGTACAAGTTAACTGAAAAGTAATTTGACTATACCATACCAATTCCTTTGACCTGGCAATTCCACTAAGAAATCACTGCAGATGTATGCAAACATTTAAGCATGGGGACACCCACCACGACTTTATTTCTAAGAGTGAAAAATTAGAAATAACTTCTGAATGTCCAACAATAGTGAGACAATTGTGTAAATTGTTTAGAGATTACAACATAGGATGTCAATGTATATTTATTAACCAGAAAATGTGGATACAGTATAACTAAAAGCTCCACAAATTCACTATATGTCCACAGAAATATTAACAGTAGTTGGATCACTGGGTAGTTGTGTTAAAACTCATTTAAAATTGTTACTTGCCTTTCTTAAATTGTTTAAAAAAGGAAGTTCTTCAAAAAGCAACATAAAGTTTGAAAAGGAATACTTAAAATTTAAGTCATCAGAGTAAAATTCCTATAATATGCATATAAATAAATTTCATTAATGACTGGCACAAAAACCTAAAGAAAGTTTCCTAGTGTAACAATTCTCTGTATCATTCTTACCAATGATGTAGAAATTGCATTAAATTTTCAAATTGTGATTGACAAATTGTGTCTAACTGGAGATGTTTCTTAAACTTTCACATCAAGTTAATACTGATTCAGAGATTAAGGATTAAAAATATGACAGAGCCTCAGCAATTCCCACAGTCCACTATACAGTACAAAGGAAATCCAAATTCAGAGCTGTGTAGTTCCAACTGCCACTTTTCTAGTCAGCCCTAAAGAATCACATGAAATGTAAACTGTTGGACTCAGATTATGAATTTACTATAAAAATGGCTGTCAGTTCAAAAATGAAGCCAGCCTTACTCATTTATCATTAAGATGGTTTAGCTGGGCAGTGTCTCACACCTGTTATCCCAGCCCTTTGGGAGACCAAGGCAGGAGGACTGCTTGAGGCCAGGAACTCAAGACTAGGCTGGGCAATAGCAAGACCCCATATCTGGAGGGTGGAAAAAAAAAAGCCAGGCATGGTGGTGCATGCCTGTAGTCCCAGCTCTTCAGGAGGCTGAGAGAGGAGGACTGCTTGAGCCCAGGAGTTTGAGGTTGCTGTGAGCTATGATGCCACTGCCCTCTAGCCTGGGCAGGAGAGAGATCCTGTCTCAAAAAAGTTTAATCACTTGAACTGGGGAGAAAAAAAAGATCATCTGCATATAACTGATAGGACTTTAGTTTCAGTAAAACTAAAACATTAAAGACATACCCAAGAAAAGATTTTTGGCTTCAGGCACAATTTAAGATTCTTTAACTTAGAATCTTAAACAACAAAAGATTACGGTGATTTTAATTATCTTCTCCCATAACCTAAGTCCTAAATTCTGGTATCACAAAATTTTCTTTTGATGATGTATTTTAGAACGATATCCAAGTTTTTTTTCTTGTCAACACAATGGAGATATCTCAAATATTTTCACATGCAGGTAACCAAGGAAAAGAAACCCAAGACTCACTTCTCTTAAAAGCTTTTGGGCTGCACTAATCTTAGGTTTTTTTCTTGGTCTAAAATGCTCTAAATTTCAAAAGACTACTTGAGGGCCATGGGCGTTGGCTCACGCCTGTAATCCTAGCACCCTGGGAGGCCGAGGCGGGAGGATCTCTCGAGGTCAGGAGTTTGAGACCAGCCTAAGCAAGAGTGAGACCCCGTTTCTACTAAAAAATATAAAGAAATTAACCGGACAACTAAAAATATATAGAAAAAATTAGCCGGGCATGGTGGCGCATGCCTGTATTCCCAGCTACTCGGAAGGCTGAAGCAGGAGGATCACTTGAGCCCAAGAGTTTGAGGTTGCTGTGAGCTAGGCTGATGCCACGGCACTCTAGCCCTGGGCAACAGAGTGAGACTCTGTCTCAATAAAAAAAAAAAAAAAAAAAAAAAAGACTAATTGACTGCTATGTACACATATTCCCTGAAATGTATTAATACATTTAATTTTAATTAGTATCATGCAACTATACTAATGGATTAAAACCTGACGAGGAAACTACTACTTTATACATGTTAATTTCCAAAATTACAAGTCTTAATTTTTTGAAGGATAAACAGGAAGCCTTAATAGGACGTACATTCATACACACTCAAGCAATCTATCCTTACATCAATGTTTTATATTCACAATTTCACCATTAATTTTCTTTTTGTAGTACCTCCCCATTCTCAAACAGCTGAACTCAGAATCAACTGTTTAAAATTTATCAATAGGAGTTAAGTTAAAACGAAGGGAAAACAGGTTTTTTACTACACTATACAAAATAAGAAAATACTGGGTTTAAAGAATAAGTGATGTTAAAACAAGAGTGTACTAATGTGTAAGCTAAGGGAAAAAAACCTCAAACAAAAAAAAACAAAGAAAAAAGCCCACAAGATCCACCTGAACCCAAAATGGGGGAGGGGGAGAAAGTAAGCTCATTTCTTTTCATTAAAAATCAGAGTGCAACATCTATAGTTAAACAACTTTATTAACATAGTCAAGCAGTGATTAACATTCACATCTATTATGTCACATCATACAAATGTAAATACAAAATTACTACAGTACAATATATATTCTCTGCATGATCCAAAATATTTGGTGGCCCCAAAAAACTCTCTTTAAAATTCAGCAGCTTATCAAAAATTAAAACCGTATTCTATTTAAAATGAAGATCTGTTAGCACAGAGTTAGACTTCAAGAAATATCAATTTAGTACAGTTTGAGAAGTTGCAGGAGGGTATGTTTGAAGGACACATTCTAACATAGTGTGGCAGGTACAGGAAACATCAGATTTAAAGCTTTTAAGCGTAACTCATACAACCTAAGTTGTCAGCAGAAAGATCCAGTTATTTATAACTAAAGCTAACACTACTAATTTATTGCACCCAATGATAACATATGCGTAAAACTGTTTTATAATATGAAGTGAAGTCATTTACCACATTTAAACATCTCTTCTCACAAGATGATAATCTATTAAGTAAAATTAATTACACAGTATTGTCTAATTATTATCTCCATAAAAATCACTTAAGCTCAATTTGGTTATATATCCACAAAGGAAAACAACAAAGTATTATGAGGAAAGTACAGCGGAACCTCTTTATGAGGCTGATATGAGAAGGGGACCAACATTGCCTTACAGGCTAACCATGTTATATATGGTAGAAAGATGTAAGACCTATAAAATATCTAATCCTGTATAATACCAAGCCACAGTATAGGGAATTCTATAGTGGATAAACAAAAACTGTAATAAAAGGAAGACTACTACTTGTTTTCTAATTAGTGGTATACTGCTTGGCAAAAAGATTTGGCTTGGTTTTAAAATATATGAGAGGGTAAAAAAAAAAAACTCTCAAAATCATGCATACATTCAACTATTATGCATCTTTTTTAAAAACACAATACATTCTGGGATACAAACCACAATAAACAGTTGCTATAATTTAAACGTATACCTTAAAAATGTATATGTATAATAATTAGGAATAAATCTACACATAAGTAATGCCAATGAGGGAAAGATCTATGTAAGACTGAAGAGATTAGTCACAAGTCACCTGGGAAGTGTACAGGTGAATAAAACTAACTTTTATGTAAAAATTTTAAAGAGGTGTTAGAAGTATTTCCATATTTAATACAGTATGAAATGCACTAAGTTGGTATACAATGCTATATTGCATGGTATTATTACCAGATAATATTGTTAACAACACAGCTCATTATTGATCTGATTTTTGATCTAAATTATCCCAGGCCCATAACTATCTGAAGACCACAGTTTTCTTAAGGTTCCAAGGCCTATACTTCATTAACAGTACTAGTTGCAACAGTTAGTGTTTTCCCCTTTTGTATTATTTGCAAAAATAATTCAATAAGCAAAGCTGTGTGTGTTTTAAAGTACTACCAAAGGAAGGGTTTAAACTGCAGTTATGCATGATACACTCTTCTCTTGGGAAGAATGTTTTTGCACCATTATCTGTTAATACATTCAATATGAATAATACAGATTAACTACATGAACCAAAACCACTTTTTCCTGCCTTTTCATGGCAAACGGCTTAAATTTAGACTAAAGGTTTACAACATAATTATTAGTTTAATTCTGGCATTTCTGCTATGCAGGATTTTATATGGGGGAGTAATTTTCCACTTTCCTATTTTGAGGGTTTAGAGAAAATAAGGACCAAATTTAACTCACTTTCAGGTATACCTGCATGCAAAAGTCTTGTGAGGCTGGCTTTATACCACCCCCGTCTGCTAGAATGATAGGAAAAATGAGAAAGGGAAGAGTCTCAATGAAATACATTAAAAAACAAGGAATTTAAGTATGATGACCCTTTATAAGCATATATCACCAAAGCAAAAACGATATAGGAGTATTCACCTGAGATAAAACTGTATCTGAATACTTTATAACTGAGTAGACAAAGCATTTCAAGAGGAAAGTCAGTTGAAATTAGTTTAAAATATACATCTGATCCTATTTTACAATATATGCAATTTAAGCAATTCAGATCAATGAAAAAATTTTAACCAAAAAAAAAAAAAAATCACAGTGTTCATCAATACGTTAATTACAAAACGTATGCTACTTGTTTTGTTTTAAAGATGTAATGGCTTCGTCAAGTGTTCTAAATATATTCTTCTGAAATCTAACTTGCGTAACAAAATCAAGTAGCAATAATGTAAAGCATCAGAACTGGCTCTTCAAGATTATTTACATGTTGATTATTTGGGAAATAACCAACCAAAAATATTTAAAAAGTGATTTTTTTTTTACACAGTATGAAGTCATTAGAGAGATTAGACAATACAAAAAGCAAAATTCTTTCTTGAATAAATGATTCTTGTGGCACAAAGCTTCCTTGCTAATGGACTGTAACATGGAACTGTCAAACATGCATTTAAATTAAATATACTTTCTGTTTCCAACTTAGGTTGATCAGCAGCTTTTATTCTGTTAGAATCCTTCAAAGAGAGAAGCTCAAACAGGAAAAAGAAGGCATATATAAAACAGTAAACACTGACCTCCTGAGGTTCCTACAACATAAAAATATTCAAGTAGAAAATCTACATCACTTAGCAGCGGCTATTTCTGTAGTTGAGCACACTAACAGCATTTTAGTGTGTAAGGAGCAGATGAAGTAAGCCGTGCTTTAAGCATGCCAAGAGGCAGAAACACTGGAATGTAACAAAGACAAACTCACAATTTCATAGACATTCAGTCAACATTCACAATTACTAAGACTACATCACAAAAATTAAGTTGCTTTATATATATATATATATATATATATCCCATGATGTATTAGGTTTTATCAGGTTAAATGCTAAATCAGAGCTTACCTCAAAAGATAACTTAAATGGCTTCTGCAAATTCCTGTGCTACACTATGTATCTGAAATATAAATTAGGAAGAAACAATAACCTCAAGGGGGGAAAAATACAAAAAAAACCCCAACCCAATCTCAGGGTGCCAGTCATATTTACTTAATTTTATTTTCTGTTTTAAAGTTAAATCTCCTTTAAATTTAAAAACACATCCTTATAGTGTTATTCATCTGCCTAATTGGAAACTAATCAGATAGGTGACAATATTGCTTTTAGTCAATATAAAATTGTCAATCACAGGTCCATATAACTTTACTAAAGGTTGTATTTCTTTTACTGTGTTTAGAGAAAAATTTGACCACTTTTTTCAATTTAAAATATTACCTATTCCAGAATATTAAAATATCTGTCTTATTAAATTCTAAGAAGTATTTGAAGCACTACAGGATATCACTGTTATTTAAGAATAAAACAGCTATCCTAACTCAGTTATCAAAGACTAAATAGGAACCAAATTTTGAGCTTCCAGTGAAGCAATGGTACTAGAAAGCAAAATGCCACATACTCTTTAAATCCAACTTATAATTAAAAAAAAATTGGGCATTATAAAATAATTTAATTTCAGGCTCTACAGACTGAAATTTGCAAAGCCAAAGTAGAGGAAAGAAGGTAAAAGAACATGTTAAAAAAAAAAAAAACCAAAACACACACACACACACACACACACACACACATACACACAAAATAACAAAAACCTTTCTGCATGCTAACATGCATTTGAAATTTTTTGAAACAGTACTTATAAATTCACACCCACACAGCTCAAACTTCAGTGCAATGGCTGTATCATTCAACACTTTTAGAGAATAGAACCATGCAAAGAGGAGCAACTGCTTATAAAAATGGTTATTCAGTATTTATTCTGCAATGCAAAGGTGACAAACTAAAATATAAAAAGGCTGTTATGGCTTAACATTTTTGTTGCAGATTAAATATGCAGCATTGAAAAATGGAAAGGCGTGGCTTCATCTCTGACCAGCAGAGTTAAAAAGAAAAATCTCTCCATTTTCCTTCATCATCATGGGATACACTGTTCAGGCAATCCAAATTAATAAAGACTTGCACTTTCATATGGACACAAGATCAAGTGTACCAGTTAGGTTTCACATTCACAGTATATAAGAAAATACACATGGAAGGAAAAG
>CM052439.1:133413981-133467297 GCA_028533085.1 Varecia variegata
AAAAAAAAAAAAAAGAAAAAAAAAAAAAGAAAGCTTAGAAGACAATATGTTGAGTGGGAATAAACATTGAGATATAGCAATCATTTTTCAACTTCTACAATTGTCTTTATCTGCCAACTAACATTTATGTAGCCTTTTTTACAGATCTTTTACCATGTAATTTAAATTTTAGAAGTTTTGATAAAATCACTAGTAGTATATAACCATGCAGAAAGCACATCACACTGACAGCACAGAGGCAAAGATTTTGCACAGGTATATCAGCTTTCCACATTGTGCAGGTTACACACAATACAATATCAATCTTATTCCTAACAGATCCTAAAAAAGATATTTCAAGGCCTAGCTGTAAACTACAGTACTTTATATATCTATATTCTTAATAAAAATAAAATCCACAAATCTTAAAAAGGAATTTTAAATGCAGGGCTATATTGAATTGGTAAACTGCAACACAAACTGGCGCAACATAGGTAAATGAATACCAACCTCACTCTATGTGATACAAGCATGCTACTTTCCCACTAATTTAAATTACTTTCGATCACTATGAGCCAGAATGCATGCCTGAACCTTAAACTGCACTTTAAAAATAACATCTTGGCCTAGAAATTAAATCTAATGAAGTACAACCATCAAATTATATCCACTACATTAATGTTTAATGCAAAATTAAGATGTCATCTTTAGTTTGATACGCCCCACCCCATTTATTCTTCCCTCCCTGCCCACCCCACAAAGGTAAAAGGAGTGACTCATTTGGCATTTCACAGGGTGCTTCATTGTTTAAATTTGTTTTGTTTTATTTCCAACTTTTTTTTGGGGGGGTACCTTAAATTGTAACTTCCAAGAACCCGCTTCTACTATGGGAAGGCAAGCTGATTTTAACTCTATTAGTTTTTGTTTGTGTAGTTCTTCATCAGCATGCATAACAAGGCCCCATCATGTGGGAAAATTTATATAAAAATCTTTAAATTAAAAAAAAAAAAAAAAAAAGCTTCTTTACTGTTCGTAACCCCCTTAGGTTTCCTTTATTGTGCACTAAGGAATTTTTCCTCTTTCTTATCCCTATGCATCATTTATATGGTTCTTGTTTTGGTACAATTCCCCATAATATTCCAGAATGTACTGTTTTGTGAGCGGACTGAACAGATTTTTGTTTGCTTCTTCACATCCAGTGCAGAGTTGTAATTGGAGACAGATTTCCACCCACAAAAGCTCCAGATGTTAAAACATTTCCCAACATCGACTTAATACAGTGACGGCAACACCTCCCTCCCGCCCCTCCCAGTAGGGTTGGGATTGTACTGTATTCCCTACTGGTTTACCCTTCCCCCCTGTAAAGGGTAACATTTTCCCTGGGTGCAGAGGCTCCCTCATAGTCTCCAAGACTGAAGGACCTGTAAGAAAAAGAACAAAAGAAGCAATTTTATCTTTAACAACCGTCTTTCCAAACTGGTGGAACACAAAATTAATCAAATAATAATGCTATTTTTACCTATAAAGAAAACGAGAAATTGGACAAATTGCCTAAGATCATGCTCGTCAATTATAACCATGTTTCTTCCTTCTCCTATGGCTCTGAATTGTCACCTACATCAGATATGAGAAGTGAGCCCAACCTGGGAACACACACAGAAAGGCATGCTGCACTTTGTATAGATGAAATGTGCCTTGCATGATGCTATCAGTCTAATTTTTTACCCCTTTTGCAAAATGGGACCCAATAAAAACTGATTATTTCTTATATAACAAGTTGCCTTACTTTCCTCAAAATCAAAATAACACTTTCTTTAGGACAAGCACTTTCCTTAGTAAGAATTAAAATATCATCCTTTTCCCTAGTATTCCCAATATTAAGCAAACAAATCTAATCTACCAAAAAATAAAAAATTAATTATTTTCGGTTGTCTGATGTTGTAGCCTAGGAGGCACTAGAAGTGTTTATTACCACAGTAGGGTCATTACATTCAGTAAATTAACAAAAAGTTAAATTTAATACCTGCCTTTCTCAATGTTCCTAATTAGTTATTATCTGATCCTATTTCATTTGGTCATTTCTATATCTCAGGTCACTTGATTTTCCTGATAAGAACTTTTTTTTAATGCTAACACAGTTTTTTTTTTTTTTTTTTTTTTTGAGACAGAGTCTTGCTTTGTTGCCCAGGCTATAGTGAGTGCCGTGGCGTCAGCCTAGCTCACAGCAACCTCAAACTCCTGGGCTCAAGCAATCCTACTGCCTCAGCCTCCCGAGTAGCTGGGACTACAGGCATGCGCCACCATGCCCGGCTAATTTTTCTATATATATTTTAGTTGGCCAGCTAATTTCTTTCTATTTTCAGTAGAGACGGGGTCTCACTCTTGCTCAGGCTGGTCTCGAACTCCTGACCTCGAGAGATCCTCCCACCTCGGCCTCCCAGAGTGCTAGGATTACAGGCGTGAGCCACCGCGCCCGGCCCTAACATAGTTTTAATGATAAAAAGGCCATTAATAGATAAGGTAAGATTACTGGGAGATTTAAACTATTACCTGATAGTGGTCCTTTTACAACAAAACTCTACTACCCACTCATGTCAAACTTTGGACATTTATGAATGTTGATGTGAACTCACAGAGAATGATTAGTTCATCTGTGGAGAATTACAAGCAACCCCTTTTTCTCCTGCCTCTGAAACAAGGAAGAGGAGTACAAAAAGGCAGGAATAAAAGGTATGGATCCATATTATGTCTAGAAAAATGAGAATTTATTTCATATCTTGTCTTAAAACAGCTCATAATTGGTGATGAGAACAGAGGTAGTAAGTCTCAGAGTACTACTAGTAGCTCACTATTGAATCTCTGAAGTTAAAAGTCATTTTCATCTACTGCATTCTCATAATTTAACATAAACTGAATCCAGCACTTTTCTAAAATGCCAAAGCCATACAACAGCTCTGAGGACTCGAGACCAAAGTGGGACAACACATGGGACAAAGGGCTCTGAGACATTCCAGAGGCTGCAAGCCCACGTTTACTGCTTTCTAGGTTAGATAACCTGGATGGTGAAATCTTTCCAGGTTTAAAATCTAGCTCAGAGTAAATAAGCAAGCAAACAAAAACTCCAATTCAATGTAAAGTATAATTCAATTTGGTGTACACCTTTTGTATACACATTCAGCACGTCCTCTGGCTTCCAGTCAAATATGTCTCAATTTATGTTCAAAACCTAAAGAAGAATGTCAAAACCTTGGTTTACTGTACACTTCCTGTGTTCCTAACATTTACTGAGCCAACTTAGTGTGCCAGGCAATATATAAAAGTTCTAGCATCACACATAGTATTGTCTTTTTTCTTTTCTTTTTTTGAGATGGAGTTTCACTAAGTGGCCCAGGCTGATCTTGAACTTCTCTGCTCAAGTGACCCTCCCAAGTAGTTAGGGCTATAGGTGTGCAATCGCCGTGTCTGGCTCACATACAGTATGGTATTTAATTGTCAACATAACTCAATGAGGAAACTGAAGCTAAGAGATCAGAATTGTTAGTCCCATTTAAGTAAAGAAAACCTCAAAGAGCCAGAGTCCAAATGGGCATACAGTCCTCTAACATTTTAAATCAAAACAGAATCTTTCATTAACTGTTTTTAAACACAGTGGTGAGCTCAATAAAACACGTTGAAAAATACTGAGTCAAAACCCAGCTTCAATTCTACTTGTGTTTTCCTTAAAAGCTCATAATATAGAAAGTTCTTATATCAGAGACTATAAATTCATGCTTCAAAGTGAAGCCATTCATTTTATTTTGGCTTGTTGGTTCTTTAAAAAAAAAAAAATTCTCTAGCCTTCATTTAGGTGATTTTAAATTTAAACTTCAATATAGCATAATAATGAGACTAGTTTTTATTCAAGCCCCATAGAAAACAAATAGCTTTTTATTCTATTCAGCAGTCTGAGATTACAGTCCTAACAAAATTTTCTTCATCTAGAAATTTCCAATCTTCTTACAACTTACCCCTAATTTTGGGACTGCAGCTTAAGTGTATTAGATTAAACACCATAAAAAGCTGCAAGACGCTCTTTTAAGGGAAGAGGAAACTGGTCAGAGAAACGCCTCCAATTTTCATCCCCAACTTGATTTTTAAATCCATGAAGGATCTGCAAAGAGTGAAAAACCATTAATTTATTAACAACAAAAGAGAAGACCTCAGATCTGCACAGCTTCTGAAGTCCAACACTATTGATTTTATTATTTCAAACTTTATCCATTTTAAAGTAGTTATTCTCAACCGTTGTTGGATTCTACACCATTCCATGACTCGCCTAAAAGTACCTCATAACATATGCTTTAGGATTCAGCAAGTGTCCTAGTAACAGATGTACTCTAAGAAATCTCTGATGTCGTATCAATGAAAAATAAAGTACAGAATTCATCCAAGGAATAAAGTTTTTGTCATATTATGTCATTTTAAACTGGAAATACACAAGCTTTGGGTTTCTGGTTTCAATTGTAGTTCACTAATTTTCATATTAGGTAATTCAAATGTGTAATTGTATTTTATTTTTTACTGTTATAGCTGAGTGCTGACTGGAGTTAACCAAAAGGGGGCACTAACAAAGCAAAGAACTATATCGGCTTAATCCCTGTGGAAGCCACTTAGATTTACACTCTGTTCAACAGTTTCAGATTATGGTCCAATCCAAATCTCAGTTATCCACCTTGAAAAACATACACTATTTTCCGTGAGTGAAACAATGGGATCACATGAATTAGTGGCACTACTGGGAAAATATTTTCAAAGTGCATACTCTATTGGTAGAGTCACCGCTATATCTTAAGAACAAGTCAACTTTGCTAAAAAGAAAAAAGGTTACATATAATCTTCAATACTGATTTGAAGAGCCTAAGTTTCACATGGAATGTAAAAATAAACTTTTCAACTACGACTGTAATAGTCCCAGAATAATACATCATAAAGATTTATTAGTTACCTTACAGAACATGTCTCTGAGATCATCTTTTGGGTTAATCCATGATGCAACTGCATCACAAAAAAATATAAAATCCTGTAACAAGAAATACATCTTAGATTGATATTGTCAAACTCAGCAAAAGATATATGTAAACCTCAGAATTTGTGCCACAATACAATCCCAACTAAAAAAGGGAAAACATTTAAAATCGATCACGATATAAGGAACTTGAAGTGATTACTTAACGGTTGTCCCTATTGGCCCCCCATTAAAGAACCTCTAACTCATTCAGTTTATATTGGAATCTAATGCCCTGTTGTATTTTATCTCACATATCAAAACAACTGCCATCTAGTAAACGTTTAGCATCAGAATGGACTGAAATCATTAAAATCAACATCAATAAAAAGACCTCTTCATTTATTGGATTAAGAAAAATATAAATTCAAAAACCTTACTGCTCTGACTGGCCTAGAAATAACTTAAAACTAGTTAAATATATATCAAATAAGCTTGATTTGAAATATAGAAATTAACAGAACTAAAATTTCAAGACCCACCTTCAGATAGAAACTTAAGCGAAATGCCCAAAAGTCGGAAGAAAAACTAATTATGCAATTACAAACACCCAACCCAAATGAGAACAAAGAACCCAACTCTCAATTAGTTAAGATAATCAGGTTATCCGGACAAGAATAAGGTGACAATATGCTTTACATATTCCATAAAAATATTTTCTCAATCTTGACTACTGTACTGGAACACTGACAGTTCAACATGCAACATTCAACATACTGATGTTCTGACATGTCAACTACTGTAAATTTTACTATTAAATTCAGAGAACTTCACTAATATTAAAGTATGTGGGCCGGGCGAGGTGGCTCACGCCTGCAATCCTAGCACTCTGGGAGGCTGAGGCGGGCGGATTGTTTGAGCTCAGGAGTTTGAGACCAGCCTGAGCAAGAGCGAGACCCCGTCTCTACTAAAAATAGAAAAGAAATTATATGGACAGCTAAAAATATATATAGAAAAAAATTAGCTGGGCATGGTGGCACATGCCTGTAGTCCCAGCTACTCGGGAGACTGAGGCAGTAGGATTGCTTAAGCCCAGGAGTTTGAGGTTGCTGTGAGCTAGGCTGACGCCACGGCACTCTAGCCCGGGCAACAGAGACTCTGTCTCCAAAAAAAAAAAAAAAAAGTATGTGTATAAAACATTTATTTAAGCAAATAAAATGTGCTTAAAGTTCATGGTTATTCAAATTATGATTCCTGGCTGGGCACGGTGGCTCACACCTGTAATCCTAGCATTTTGGGAGGCCAAGGTGGGAGGATCACTTGAGGCCAGGAGTTTGAGACCAGTCTGGGCAACATGGTAAGATCCTGTCTCTATAGGGGGGGAAAAAAAAAAAAAAAAAGGCTGGGCATGGTAGCATGCACCTGTAGTCCTAGCTACAGGGGAGGCCGAAGCAAGGAGGATCGCTTGAGTCCAGGAGTTCAAGGCTACAGTGAGCTATGATGGTGCCACTCCACCCCAGCCTAGGGACCAGAGTGAGACCTTTTCTCTAAAAACAAAACAAAAAAAAGATTCCTCGTATCTTCCAGATATCAAAGTCTGACGTTAAAAATTTAAATACAGATGCCTAGAATGTGTGATTAAAAAATTTAAAAGCTAAAACTTGTGACATTTTCTTTTAACCATATCCAAATAAAGCAGGTGAATAAAAGTTAAAAAATAGAAATTTCTACCAACTCAAAGTTGGCAGTGATTTTGCCATCACATTTTTTGCTACTTTTATTGTCTTAAAATGTTAATTCAAAAAGAAAAAAACAATAAAATCCTGATGGGAAGATGCTTTTTAAAAATATAGTACATATCATATCAGATACCCCTAAAACACATTTGATGTGACACTTAAGTTCCCAAATATTGAAAAAACAGAAACTTAATGCTAGGACGTTATTTTGTAACTATGGATCTTCTCTCAAGGTAGTATTGGCTTGTTCTAAGAGTAAGTTATTAACATTTTATGAATGTGAAATTAGTTAAGATTTTTCTAGTTCTAATTTGTATGTTTTCATCCAGATCAACTTGAATTTTATAAGCTGATAATTCATGTTTCTAAAACTTAGTTGACAAAAATCTTAATACAAGATAGGAAATATCAAAAAGTCTCTATTTAATATGTTCAAACCTTCCTCTTGGAAGTGAAAGGTTTTTATTTTCTTGAAAATAAAGGTGAGAAAGTTATTGCCATAAAAGCATTTCTTTGTAACTTTATCCCTCAAATGCGCATCCCTAGACCCCAAAATATAGTCTTGCACTTCCCTCTCCAACCCTAACCTTTTAGTTGGATCATGGACTTTGACTGGAATTATGTTTAATACTATTGCCAAATAATTCAATGGCTGATTCATATTTTATTTTATTCATTATTTCTAAGTTTGATTCTATGTAACAGAGAGATAGTATCCTACTATTTGGTTACTCACTTAAGTGTAGATATCCTTAGACTCAGCAAATTGACATCCATGGATGGGTATGTACAAAGTAAATAAATGAGGTCTAAAATGTGGATGAAAGAATCCTTGGCTTAATTCAAGAAGAGATTATATATAACCTTACTCTCCCCATCTATTACTATTTTATTTCATGTCAAAAAAGATTTAGGAAATAAAAAAAGGCATTATCATTTTAAGATATTAGGAAATACACATTGTAAATGTTTAATTAGCTTTTTAATACTTTTGAAAGAATAAAGTTTTTTATAATTAAGTCTTAAGATATTTCACCCTTTAAAATTTTATTATTCAGAACATTAAAAGTTCAACAAATCCTTGTGAACATCTTACTTGGATTACGCCACTGGGATTCACACTGATCATGGTACAAATCCCACGGAATGCGGAATCCTTTTCCTCATTGTCTCTTATGTTTCTCAGAGAGGTGCACCTATTGAATTATAGAATTGAGTTTAGCATTTAAGAAAGAAGCAGGTTCAATTACAATACTAATGGACAGTATTTAATGGAATAAGCACCACAATATAGATAATGATTATATTAAAGGAGTTTTTAGAAAGCTTAAGTTTCAGTTTCTCATACTTCCTGTATGTTGGGCCCTTTTAATCTCAATATAGAAGAAATGGTGAAATTCATTTTCTTAATAAACTGCATCTATAAAATGGACAACTGATTTGACTCTCCCATTTAAACTATTAAGCCTGAGCCAAGAAGAGTAAGTTACCAAATTAACTTTTAAAATTTTATTATTATGACTTGTATTCCATTAAACACTACTAAAAATGATGTCAATTGAAAGAAGCAGAACATAGGATATACTGCCACAATATAAACTATTACTATACGACTTATGGTATAGATGTTTAACTTTTACATTAACAAGCAAGTAAGATTTTTATACATAACAAATTTAAACATGTATTTCTTAATGCAATCCAAGTTTCCAAATTAATTCTAAAAAAGAAACATAATGCAAAAACCTAAATTTATAGAATTTGCATGCATTTTAATTTTTCTGGTGGATATTTAAATGCTTTTTATGTATAATCAAGCTTTTTAACACAGCAAGCATGTGACAATCTTATCCCATGCATCAATTAGTCGTTAGCCACAACATAAAATAAATATACATGACGATGCTATTGAAAAACCTCACAAACCTGATAGGACAAGATTAGTCACATGGTTGGCAATGATTAAGGATTGTGATTTTTGTAACCAACTGAAAATATATCTAAAAGTGAGATAGAAAGAGAAAGAAAGAGTGAAGAAAAATGAATTAAAAAAAAAAGATTGAATAATACACACCAGGGTCTTATAAACTGCTGTAGCATGGGGGCCACCTCTTGAGGACAAACGTAACCAAGACGACCAATTGTTATTGCTAAGGTAACGCAATCACGGTTATACACCACCAAACGCCAACCAAGACATGAGCAAATGAGGGGGAAGGAGAAAAAATAAAGAAAAAACAACAAATAACTCAGAAACAGAAACCAACAGAATTTGTGTATGATAATAAACATAAGATTTCACCAGTGCTGTTTATTACCACCCCCTAAATAAGGGGCAGCAACATATATGGCATACTCTTGGAAAAAGAAAAACAAAAGGAATTAAAAAAACTCTAAAGATTGAGAGAACACCAAAAACCATGATAAACTGCTTTTCTTGATCAGTCAAGTGTCAAGATATCATTCTGTTAATAAGATGAGCAATTAAATGGATTTAGAGAACCTTCATTCAAAAGCCAGCCAAAATTTTGGAATTTAATAATGAAATCTATGTTCTTTCCCCCAAGAAACAGCAATAAATGTGATTACATTTCTGAATTGTCTACTCAAACACATTCCTTTATAACTAAAAGAGTTAAAATTTCTCATTTCCCTACATCTTTCTTTATAAGATTTCAAAGATTTCCAGTCTTTGGAAATTAGAAAATCTAATCCAAATTTTGGTAGTGTGTTTTTTTTGGGGGGTGGTGGTGGCGGTGGTGAACATTTCCCAAACAAATCAGTGGACGTTTGTTGCTTGATTATCAAAATCAGTTATCAGATTTTAAGTGGCATGTTACCCACTGAATGAATTGGAAAATTGCTATGCTATGAAGTCAAATCGCATTACAAAAAACCTCTGATTACAGTCCACTAACTTCAGACTATACTTGACATAAAATTCTAATAAAGGAAATTTACATAGTCCACTGCATTGACATGTGATATGTGGACCACAGGAAAAAATATTCTGGCTTTGCTATAAAAGGCATAGCATAAAATAGATGATATAACACATTATACTGATTACACACTAATTTTATTTTTTTAAATTCTGAAGTGGGCATACCCATTCACCATCACAATTCATGGAGTCCTTAAGTTTACAAAGAGCTAAAACAAGTACAACTCAGAATTGCATTCTGCAATTCAAAGGTACATACATATAAATACATTTATACACAACGGGAAAAAATACAAACAGAAAACAAACCATGGGGTGCTTTAATGGTGTTCTCTCAAAAACTTACAGGTTAACCTTTCATAAAAAAAGGGTTGGGGGTAAAGAAAAATGTTTAAGGATTACTTGAAGCAAACTACACAGATAATACTAAAATCCAGCAGATTCATATGAAGCAAGAGAAAGAAAACCTAAGTTCAAAAGACACAAACTATGCAACATTCTCATTAAACAGGCAAGTATGAACAATCCAATGAAACATGCGATAAAGCAGATGATGGTCCATTGAAAAAGTTCAATGTAGGATATACTAATTGGAAAAAAAGCAAATAACTGCATACTGAAGAATTGGCTTTATGAAATATTGATAATTAAAAGTTGACAAAATGTAGACATTAGCTATAGACAACGATTTTATTAGTTTAAAAAAAACCCCATTCTTTTGGGTAGGAAAATCAAACTTTATGCAGACACTTGTGATAAGAGTAATCTAATGAATCCCAAGTGTGTTTCTCAATGATATTAATTCATTCCATCAACTTGTAGGGCATTACCAACTATTTTATTATTTATTTAGGATATAATCATACGTAGAATATAATCTTATAGATAAAGCCAATTTGTTAAAAGGAACTACATCATCAGATGATATCCCACAAGAAACTTTAATATACATTACACTCAACATTTATTTGCAGTTATGCATTCACATTTAAAAATAAATAGGAATTTCTTTAGGTTCAACAATAATTTTATAATGGCAAGTCTTTCAAATCTGAATGTCATGTATAGGTACTGCATTGTGAAGAGATAAAAACCTGACAAGATTTCATAACCATCCTATACATAGGTTTTTGTACTTTTCAGCAAGAAAATCTAATTCACTTTGTGAAATAAACAGTACCCATACAGCCAAACAGCCAGATAATTGTTTGATAAAATTAAAAGATTTCCTTCCATACCAATAAACTTTATCAATTTTAATCATACCAGGATAAAATAAGCTTACTATAATTTAAAAATATCAAATTAAAATGCCTTCGAAAAGGAACTTTCTTAGTGGGAAAACCTTATTTTAATCTTTGTCTAGTATTTTGTTAAGACCCTCATTTACTATGAATAAATTACTGGAATTATCTTAGCATATAAAGAAAGGGATATGCCTGAATGCAAACAAAATTTAATTCTTTCAACATCATTAGCAACAATCAGGGAGGATGGAAAGAAAAGAACCCAATCACCTCCAAATGTGTTCTATAGTATGGAAGGTATTCTTTAATATAAACATGCTCTCTATAAATGCAAAAGAGAAACAAGCCTAATTAAAAATTCCATAAGGTACTGCTTAAGTTCCCAATTTGAAGAAAATATATGATGAAATACAAAATACATATACCATTGTTAATCAATTAGCTACTAAATTGCAATCTACTTTTGACCACATTCTTAAAGATTAAAAAAAATCTTAATTTCCCAGCTCCTGGGTTACTCTCTGAGTTAATTTAAAAGCAAAATTCATATAGTTCAATAGTTCTCTTAGCTGGGATCCATTTTAGGAAGTATTAAAACACTGAAATAGGGGAGAAAAGTATTTTTCCAAAGTTACTGAAAACTGGTTATGGAATGTAGCTAAAACAGTACATTTCATTACTGAGAATCCAAAATAGCTGCTAGATAAATAATAAGCAGGGTTTTAAAAGCTAGCTTTGCTTTGGTTTCTCTACGCATCTTAATTTAAAATTAAAAGGCAATTAATTTTCTCTTCACTGAAACAGTTCAGTCATATGGTACCTGTATTCTCTAACAACGTCTTTGGTGTGTTGGGTCTGTTAATGATTTCTACAAGCTGGTGCAACACCATAGGAATATAAGGCTGCATCTCTATACCTAGATCATCCCAAAAAGAAAAAAACAAAAAAGAAAAAATTGAATGTTAAAATATCAGTGTAAAATATTTTGCTTCCCTTAATAACTGTGACATGTCATATATAGACAAAAATCATTTGCATAAAAAAGCCGTTATGAAAATATCAAGGCACCTGGAAACACATACTTTTAAAGGGAAAAAAAAATCTTACCCATTTGAATGGAGATTTCTCCAATTGCCCATGTGGCATTGTTGCAGACTGAAATGAATTCTGGATTTAGGTTTGTTCCCAATATTGGCATGAAATCAGCTAGAAAAAGAAAATTTTAAACTATGTAACTTCTCAACGGCAGTGTTTTATACTTTAAAGGAAATCTACTAGGTAGAAACTGAAGGAGAGACTATCTGGCCATTAAACTTTCATGATGTAGAAAAGAAAAGTTCTGGTATATTTTTATGCATCACTCAAAAGAGTTGGTAAGAATAATCTTCTCATCAGATTAAGAAAATTCAAATTTAGGCCGGGCGCGGTGGCTCATGCCTGTAATCCTAGCACTCTGGGAGGCCAAGGCGGGTGGATTGCTCGAGGTCAGGAGTTCGAGACCAGCCTGAGCAAGAGTGAGACCCTGTCTCTACTAAAAATAGAAAGAAATTATCTGGCCAACTAAAATATATATATATACAAAAAATTAGCCGGGCGTGGTGATGCACGCCTGTAGTCCCAGCTACTTGGGAGGCTGAGGCAGGAGGATCGCTTAAGCCCAGGAGTTTGAGATTGCTGTGAGCTAGGCTGACGCCACAGCACTCACTCTAGCCCGGGCAACAAAGCGAGACTCTGTCTCGGGGAAAAAAAAAAAAAAAAAAAAGAAAGAAAATTCAAATTTAAAGTAGACAAAACATGATAAAATGGAATTTTCTTCAAAGCTAGTTTCTCACACGTAGAATTTTTTTTTTTAAAAAATAAATGATTTTGGCTTTTAAAGCAACTTTCACCCTAGTGCTCAGACTGTGGTCTCTAAATATCATTTTCCACTAAAAGGAATGAGAAGACTCTCAGAAAATGCCTCATTACAAACTAAGGCAGGAAATGTGCAAATAAACCTGGACTATACTGTCATAATGGAAAGGACTCAGGAGCCAACTTAAGTTCCCACTTCCCGCCGTACAACTTGAGCATCATGAGCTCAATACTGCCAGTCAAAAAACAAACAAAAAAAACTAAACTGAAACAAATTGGTAAATAAAAGGAAAAAAATCAAGTAATTATCTTGCCTCTCCTATATATGATTTATACCTCAGGGTTACAATCTATTGATATGGGAAAATGTCTCTTTATATAAATGTTCTTACTATTAAATGAAGAGTCAAAGTATCATAATTTTTAATCCCTAATAAATCAGTAGATCTAGGCCAGGGTTTCTCAATCTCAGCAATATTGAGAGTTTGGGCCAAATCATTCTTTATTGTGGGGAAAGAGGAGCTGTCCCCTGCATTGTAAGATGTTTAGCAACATCTTTTGCCTCTGTCCACTAGGTAACAGTAGCATCTCCCCAGTGTTAAAATGTCTCCAGACCATTGGCAAATAAATGTTCACTGGAGGGCAAAATTGTCCTCAGTTGAGAACCAATAATCTAGCTAACAATCATCATGGTTGATAACATAAAAAATAAGAGACAACTAGATGCCATGTACCTCCTTAAAAGTACACACCACTTTTAAAGTCTTAAAAACATCCTGAATCTCATTAAACTTCAGTTTCTATATCAAACTGCTAAATATAGTAAATAGAAAGGACAGAGGAACATGTTAAATGGCACTAGAGAGACGCAATCAAGTAAAATCCAGAGTGCAGGAAATGCTTTAGGACAAAAAACCTGGTTTAACTACAAACTACAATTGTAAGGAAGAGGTATCTATTAAGTGCTCAAATTATATGTCTGAGATTTGCTCCAAAATTATCTGGGGTCCGTCTCTGTGTCTGATCATGGATAATGTTACGTAGGAAACATGATTTGATATGTATAGATAACAGAAGCTGGGTGACAGAGGGCCCATTACACTTTTTTCCTACTTTTTTACATCTGGAAAACTCTTTTATAATAAAAAGTAAAAAATATTAAATCTTTTCATATAAGTTTAAATTTAAAATAAATTAAGTGGTAAACATTTGTATGACAAGATTCCAAAAAGAATTCCACTTTTAGAGTAGTTAGGCTTAAAAACTTGATGGTTTCTAATACATCATAATTAATACTATTACTCAGAATTAATTATTATTCAAAAGCACAACTGTGTCAACACATTGAGATACAGAAAGGAATGGGATAAAACTAAAATCATCTAACCCCTGGGTCTGAGAGCAATTTAGGTTACAACATTCAAGGAGTCCCTTATTATCTTTACAAAGGGCCAAAACCAATGCTATGCTATTAATACAGAAACAACTTACTATTTACTCTTCAAGTGACATTTGTTGGACATTTTCCATGATATCTAAAAAAGTATGCTGGTTTACTAGAGAAGAAAACCTTATCATTACTATTTCTGGGTACCTCTACCAAAACAGGAGGCTACTCAAAACCAAAGTGTCCATGAAGTAGCATATAGTACACTAAGGCTTCACTGGTGGGCATGTCCTTTACTCTAGAAGTAGTACTATTCAAACTTTCCTCCAGTCACAAGAGTGCCTAAAAAAGCTGCTGAAGTGATTGTGAGTTCCATGAAACAACAGTTTCCCCTCATCTTGTCTGCTTCACAGCAATTTTACTTTAAAATGTTCATTTGTAAATGTTGGGGTTTCATGCAATTTCAGTTTAATAAAAAACAAAGCTGATATAAAGATAACTTTTACAAACCACATTCATAACACTTCTTGGCTTTTTGTTTAAGATCAAGTGTAAAAACCACATTCATAGCAGTAGAAAACATTCATACCTATACAAGGCTTAACATGTTGAAAGCAAGCTTTCGTCAGGTCACCTAACAGGGCAAAAGAACTCTGTCGAACTTCTGGCATTTTATCCTACAAGAAATAAGAATAAATTAACCCCAGTGTGACACAGGGAACCAGGTTTGAATTCATTTTAATCTTACAAGTCTCACCTGCATGCACTGATACATTAGTGTTAGGATGTTACTTCGGGCTACCAGTTGTTCAATGTTGCCTCCAAGTCCTTCAGCCAGGCCACTCAGTAAATCAAGAGCCACTATCATAAAATCTTTATCTGGAGCCTCATATTGATCAGGTTGAGCATTGTTCAGCTGAAATTAGACACAATGTTTTTGAAAGTTTGCTTTTAATCAACTACTGGAAAAGTTTGTATGCATTATGACTATCTTTAGAAAAATGTTTAAAACGAGGGAAAGACATAAAAAAAAAAGATACCATGGCTTGTGCAAGAGTCTTCTGTACTAGGTTTACACAACGCTGATACACAGGTTCACAGTATGGAAGAAAGCCAGACTGCAGGGCTGTGGCAACCGAAGATAGGCACTAGAAAGAATAAAGTACACATGCTAAATTTTCTAGGTACACGTTAAGATTACGATAAATGCTTGAAAATGTACTCAATAGGATGCTGGTCATTTATGAACCGCTTTACTAGCCTACAGTAGCAGGTTTTTCTTTTTCAAACCTCGCCTCTCGAAGTCACTCATTGTCAATCAAGAGAGGGTTCCTCAGAAAAAAAGTTTCTATAATAAATATTCTTGAAGGACAGACTGGGTAGTAAGTGTTCATGTATTTTTCTTCAAATTTAAGAGAGATATTTATTCATGCTCCCATCATGGTCAATGATGTGGGTGGACCATATTGTAGGGCACATTTTGAGCCCCAGCCTGAAAGTAATATGTATATAGTTGGCCCTCTGTATCTGCAGGTTATGCATCCATGGGTTCAACCAACCTTGGATCAAAAATATTGAAAACACAGCCTGGGCAACAGGGTAAGACCTTGTCTATACAAAATACAGGAAAATTAGCCAGGTGTGGTGGCATGTGCCTACAGTCGCAGCTACTCAAGAGGAGGAGGATTGCTTGAACCAAGGAGTTTGAGGTTGCAGTGAGCTACAATGACACCACTGCACTCTAGCCTGGGAAACAGAGTGAGACCCTGTCTCAAAAAAATAAATAAAAATTTAAAATACAGTGTAACAGCTATTCTATAACATTTACATTGTATTAGGTATGATAAATAATCGAGATGATTTAAGGTATCCTGGGAGGATGTGTGTAGATTACATGCAAATACTATGTCATTTTATATGGGACTCAAGCATGTTTGGATTTTGGTATCCACCGGGATTCCTGGAAACCACCCCCCAAGGATACTGAGGGACGACTGACTGTATATAAAAAAATGAGCCATACTGATGCTCCTTGTTTCATCTGGCCTAGAATTAGTCATTGCTCTTTGCCACAGAAGACTTAACTTCTTTGACTAAGAACAATCCATGGCAAAAGTTGGTGACCCTTGAAATAATGGGGAACAAAGAATGAAAATGACTAAATTGACCATCAATGTCAATTCAACTAGGTTTAATTTACCACATTTTACAGTATGTTCAGTTACCTGAACATAAAAAATTTGTTTTTAGTTAAAAAAGTAAGTATACAAGGAAAAAACATCAAATTAGACAGAAAAGATATAAAGTTCTCTCTTACTGGCAGCAAGTCCCAATACTACTTCACATGTATGTATGAGTACATCGTTTATGTATATAAAATAGATAACATGAAATTTAAATTATAATTTTTCAATTAAGTTAGAGAACATGTATAATCCTTCGTCTATTTATTATAAAGGTATACTATGTTCATTATGCTTTTTCTTAACAGTATTTCTTAGTATAGAGGTATCATAATTAAAGTGACGAGTTATTTATTTATTGGGCATTTGAATAGAAACTATTCAGAATATAAATTTATTATCACTTTTCTTATCACATGCCCATTTTGGATTCGAACATGTGTTTTTGGTGAAATGCACCATTAGATTACTTAAATAACCAGCCCAGCATACCTCAAGTAAAGGGAAGAGATCTTTATCTTCATCCTTTAACATATTCCATTTCTGGATCAGTGGAGGCATTAGCATCTGAATATATTCCTATTTACAGTAATGAAAAATATATAAAGTTCTATTATCATATGTAAACAAGTACTCGTTCTTTGCTCTAGTGCCTTTTAAAATTTTCCTTTCTTTTGCCTTTTTTTATTTACATGACCTTGTTCTATTTTTTAACTCTTTTATCTTTTTTGAAACAAAATGTATATAAACACATCACTATATAAAAATGTACTACTTGATTGTTAAGTCACAATCAAGAAAGATCTGTGTAAGTTTTACGCTCCAGTGACAGAATTCCTTTAGTCCTGGAGTCTGTAACATATAACGTGGCTGTTATGTACATTATAAACTGACAGGTAAAGTTAGAGGCACATGTAGAGAGAGAAAGACTCATAATCACTTAAGTGTCCTTATTTAAACTGAACAATGATCCATAACACCAATAAGCATAGTAGTCATGTAAACTAGGGGCACAGATGCTAAAGATACTCAGAAAACACCACCCTCCCCCAACAAAACCAAACCAAAAAGCAACACCAAAGCAAACCTACAAACTGATTATCTTGCACCAAATTTTAAGTATAAAACTAAAAACAATTTTTTAAGACTGTTAATATAGCAACCACATATATCAAATCTTTCTGTTCTTTAGCAGGGAATTGAGTTATATTAAAATTCTAATACCACTGAAATCCTCTTTAAATCCATTCTCCTCTTCTACTCTCAACACTACTAGTGACAAGGTACTTCTTTACCACTAGTTAGCATTTTTAACCTATTATCCCAATTTTCAATTATGTTATATAGTGTACTCCCCATACTTGTATGTTCTGGTGACAAAACACAGATGTCTTGATGTGGTATTCTAAAGATACAGTGGCAGATACAAAAACACTTGGAATGAAGTAAAAGTAGAAATCCACAGTATAAAATTTTTATCCCCTTTCCTTTAGTCATTCTAAACAGTACTGGGGTAATCATGTGAGATGCTGCTGTAATTTCCACACCAAGCATATACTTATTTTTAAAATACTATTTGAAAGGGACATACTTGCTGCCTTTGTAAGATCTACATTCTTACAGTAGCAAACACTAATTGTTTGTATCTCCCAAAACATTTTTATTTCCAAATATATCAACCTACTGATTATAAGTATGCTATATGTTATTTTCCATAATAGTTAATCACAAATACTTACTGGCTTGTTTAAATGATGTCCTACTGAATCTGCTAATGTTCCTATGGCATCATAGAGAATGAGCAGGTTCTTATGTTGGTATTTACTAAACGCGAAGACCAGGGTATCAAGTATATAAGCAAGGTAAGGAACAAGTTCTGTACAGGCCTCCTCTTCTAGCGTAGCAAAGGCACTATAGTTTAAATAAATGAATGAATGAATGAATGAATAAAATACTTATTGGTATGTAAAAGGAATAGTTTATAATAGAGATAAACTAAGCCAATTGTTACAGAATATTTATTTACAATTTATATGCCTATCGCCCTGCCTCATCACACTAGATTCTTATTTTTATTATTTCCTTTTTCTCATCATTTCTTCCTTTCCAAGAGGTATCATCCATGCGCATCTGCTTAACTACAATGGTAAAATCTAAAATTAAAATGTGTTGGCAGGGCACAATGGCTCATGCTTGTAATACCAGCACTTTGGGAGACTGAGGTGGGAGGATTGTCTGAGGCCCAGAGTTTGAGACCAGCCTGGGCAACACAGCAAGACCCCCACCTCTACAGGAAATACAAAAATTAGCCAGGGCATGGTGGCTGGCACCTGTAGTCCCAGCTACAGGTAGGACTACAGGTGCTGAGGCAGGAGGATCACTTGAGCCCAGGAGTTTGAGGTTGCAGTGAGTTATGAAGACACCACTGCACTCTAGCTCGGGCAATGGAACGATACCCTGTCTCAGATAGGTCAACGGTAAAAGCAAATCTACTTGAAAAGTTAAGAGTTATAAACATAAAGGAGCAGGCCCTTTTAGAACATAGTTTGTTCCAGGAAACTGGAATATTTGCAGTAATGACAGCAGCTGCTAGTCTGATATAAAGAGAGAGATAAGGGCTGGGCATGGTAGTTCACACCTATAATCCTAACACTTTGGGAGGCCGAGACAAGAGGATTGATTGAGGCTAGGAGTTCAAGACTGGCTCAAGTAAAAGCGAGAAACAGAAAAATTAGCTGGGCATGGTGGCATACGCTTATAGTCCCAGCTACTTGGAAGGGATCGCTTAAGCCCAGAAGTTTGAGGTTGCAGTGAGCTATGATGATGCCACTGCACTCTAGCATACGTGACAGAATGAGACCCTGTCTCAAATAAATGAAAACAAACAAAAAGACAGGCCAGGCAAAGTGACTCATGCCTGTAATACCAGTGCTTTGGGAGGATTACTTGAGGCCAGGAGTTTGAGACCAGCCTGGGCAACACAGCAAGACTTTGTCTCTATATAAAAGTAGGAAAAAAAAAAAAATTAACTAGGCACGGTGGCACATCCCTATAGTCCCAGCTACTCTGGTTGAGGTGGGAGGATCACTTGAACCCAGGAGTTGGAAGTTAAAGTGAGCTATGATTGTGCCACTGCACTCCAGCTTGGCCAACACAGCAAGACCCTATCTCAAAACAAATTAAAAGAGAGCGAGTGAGCCTCAAACCCAACCAACAAAATGGTTGTTACCGAAGCAGATCTATTAAGCACTGGAGAGCCATAGTTGATAAGTGACAGATCACAGGTCATTGTGGGACTTTCCATGAAGTTATGGTAGTTGACATGAAGTTTAAACTTTGTTATTCCTTCAAGAGTAGGACAACGCCACTTCAAATGTCTGATTTTACCAATAAGGGTAAAATATGATTCTGTTATAATATCATAGCCATTGAACAGGGGAAAAAAATGAGTTGAGGAAGAAACAGCAAAGACTGACATCTAGTCAGTCACATTTAGAATTACAAAATCATCAGGTCAAAGCTGCAAACAACAAATTTTTCCCAGCCAACCAAAATGTATAAAATATGCTACAGATCAGGCCTGCAAAAACTTTACCAAGGAAAACTAAACTTTCTGACATGGTTGAAAAATTTTCCATTATGAAATACTCGATTAATGGTTTAATACCAACATTCCATTATAAGGTTGAAAATTAGTTTCTCACTAAATTACCTACTCCCACAATGAACACTGTGTTATGAATCTGTCCCACCTGCAGGCAGCTTCTTGTACTCTCTTGTTGCTATCCAGGATGCGCTTTAGCAGTTCCGTCATTAATGGCTTCAAGTACGTGTCTGGTGGCTGGCTGACTACCCAGTGTGCATAGCGGCTAAGAGTCCAGCACGTTATGGAACGCACAAGAGCCTTTTTATCAGAGAGGCACTGAATAAGGTGAGGAATGAGCTCAGGCAGGTATGGAATCATGCCTTGCATGCAGCCTAGAAAAAAACAACAGAAGTCTTTCAAAGTGCTAAAATTTGACTAAAATTGTTTCAGTTGAGTACTAAAATGATACATTTATCATGAAAAATATTCAGAATATTTCCACTACTATAAATATACTGTAATAATATACACCAAAATTATGTTAAAAACCTGAAATTAGAGTGAACTGTTCCTAAGTACCTTAGGGTGAGGACCGCATTTTATGTCTGCTACACAAACTCCAGCTTTCAGAAATGCCTGTAAAGTATTTCAGTTTCTTGCAGATAGATGTCAATAGCCCTTCCAGAGAATGACAACGCTCTTGCCTTATCAGGCTTCCTATACTTACCTAGGGAATAAAGTTATTTTTCTAGCAATGGGGATACTTCAGACATCAGAGTTCTCTCGTTCTGTTCCCATTACAGTAATAAAAACATTTGCAGAACATCTGGCTGAAGTTAGAAGTCAGAATGACTGTTTAACAATAGTTAACTGGTTCAAAGTAGAAACTTATCCTAAGATGGTTTTTGTATTCCATTATCCCTTTTAAAGTTAATATGCATCATAGTCTTCTCTACATCATACTCATCATAGTATGTGAATTCAAGAGTGAAGTCTTTGCTTCATAGAGTAACAGTTCCTTAAAGTAGCCTAGCTTTATTAGCACCAATGAACTTTACAATTCAAATTGGACTTAAACTTACCTTCAGCAATTGCTCCTAATACCAAGATGCCTGATTCTTTAACAACCCATTCATGATGAAAAAGTAATTCTTTCAAAAGGGGCAAAATATGTGGCAGTAGCTCATCACGATACACATTTGCGAGAACATCTAGGGCAGCAGCGGAACATTTTCCTAAGGAAATATTTAATTCAAAAATATTATATTAACTTCTATTATCATTTAATTACATAGTAAAATGAGTATTTATTGTATGTATAACACCTTATTCATACTTCTATAGTTTCATAGAATTCAATTAAATAGGTAGTAGTCTTCACTGAAAATTTTTTCTACTAAAACACTTTTATGACAAAGAATTAGTCAATTAATCACAAAGACATTCTACTCTATACATGATTGGCATACTTGAATTCTTTTATCTATACAGAAAAATTAAAACATATACTATTCCACTCAATTCTATGCTTCCAATATGATGCCCACTGTTACAATTCTGATGCAAAACATACATGTTAATTCTACTTAACATTTTTAGTGGTAGATCATTCAGAATCAAATATGTAATTACTTACCTGAAAGTAAGGCACATAAATTATTAAAAGAACAAAAGTCACTAGCACAATGAAGCATAAAATATGCCAGAAAACATTCTTTACAATGAATTAACTATGGGACTAAATATCAATTCAGATTAATATAATAATTTAGACAAGAACAACAAAAATGAAAAGAACAAAAATATAATTTTAACTGCTATGGGTTGGAAAGTGTCCCCCAAAATGCAGGCATAGGAAACATTTTTATTATGCAACAATGTTGAGGTGGGGCCTAATATGAGGTGATTAGGCCATGAGGGCTCTGCCCTCACGAATGGATTAATGTCCTAATTCAGGAATGGGTTAGTTATCAAGAGAGTTGGCTTGATGTAAAAGCGAGTTTAGCTCTCTCTTGCATGCTCTTTTGCCCTTCCACCATGGGATAATATAGAAAGTCCTCACCAGATGCATCCCCTCAATCTTGCACTTCCTAGCCTCTAGAACTGAGAACCAAATAAATTTCTGTTCACTGGAAATTACCCAGTCTCAGGTATTCAGTTACAGCATCACAAAAATGACTAAGATAAGTACCAAAATTTTTCCAATGTGAACTAGGCATAAAAAATAGTTAATAACAAACTATTGGGCAATGTTAAAATACTTAAAAAAAAAAAAAACCCAAAAAACTGTTACACTGGCTAGAGTTAACACCTTACCCATCAACAAGGATCTTAGTTATACCATATAGTTGGATCCATACAACTGAATAGTATGCTGACATGCAACAGCGAGAAATCTATATGTGTTTATACACAGTGGAGGCATATGCCATAACAAAACAAAAAACCCAGCAGAGTACACATAATCTGATTTCACTTTCGGAAATGGCTTCTCCTCCAAAAAAGACCTGTATGTGTTTTTCTACACATGCCCAAAAAAGCTTCTGGAAGGATACAAAGATGAGTGGGATGTAAAGAGAAAGTGTTCCCCCCTCACGTATATTATTACTTTTGTAGAGTTATCTACAGTATAATCTTGATTCATCCTACCCCCCACCAACCTGAAAGTAGGAATATACTGGGAGGTAATCTGTGATAGTAGTGAAGACCTTGAGTTGCCTTGTTAAATGAGACTTAGATTCCAAAACTGCATGTGCTATATTACTACTAGCTATGCTAACCTTGGGCAAGTTTCTCTTTTTGCAGTTTCCTTTCCTAGCTAAAGTTATTAGAAAGATAATCAAATGAATTACACAGTCCAGGCTGATGATACATGTCCTCCTCAATCACTTTATCACAGTTATTAGAAATCTCAACGCTTTGAACTAGAGTATTGGTTCTAACCTAGGGGTGATTTTGTTCTCCAGGGGACATTTGGCAATGTCTAGAGACGCTGCTAGTTGTCACTATTTTGTGTGCTGTTGGCATCTTTGGGTAGAGGTTAGGGATGCTGTTCAGGATCCTACAATGTGCAGGACAGCCCCCACAACAAAGAATCATGTGGCCCCATATGCCAATAGTGCCAAGGTTGAGAAACCCTGAACTAGAGCAGCAATGATTTAAAAACCAACAAGTGAAAATCAAAACACAGGTGCATAGGTTCCTCTACAATTAAGAGTGTGGGCCAGACTGCCACCTCCACTGGTGATGTAGATTTGCAGCTAAGGTTGAAAATTAGCATATTTTCAAAAAACATACATTTTTAAAGTTTCAAATATGACACAGCAATTTATATTATTTTAGAATTATGTATGATAACCAGCCAATTCCCATGCAAATTATCACTAAAGCACATTTTTAGGAAATCAGGAAAAGTTTGTGGCAATGTTCTTATTTTATAGTATCAAAATATAGTCTTTTGAGAAATGGTAGTTTGAGGTAAGAGGTCTTTTTAAAGAATATAATGATGACTAAATGTAAGAATAGGCCCATGGAAATGCAAACCAAAACTACAATAAGATACTACTACTTCACATCCACTAGAATGACTATCATAATAGAGAGAGAGTAAGCGTTAGCATGTAGAGAAATTGGAACCCTCAGATACTACTAGGTAGGGAAGTAAAATGGTGCAGCCACTTTGGAAAACATTCTGATAGTTCCTCAAAAGGTTAAACATAGAGTTACCATATAACCCAGCAACCCACTCCTGAGTATATAACCAAGAGAATTAAAAACCCGTGTCTACACAAATACTTTTACATACATATTATATATTTACAACATCACTACTCACAATAGCCAAAAAAGGGGAAACACCACAAATGTCCACTAACCAGTAAATAGATAAATAAAACATGGTATATTAATACAATGAAATATTATTTCACAATAAAATAATGAAGTATTGATACATGCTGCAATGTGAATGAACCCTGAAAACATGCTAAGTGAAAGAATACAGTCACAAAGGACCATATTCTGTATGATTCCATTTATATGAAATGTCTAGAATAGAATCCATAGAAATAGAATACAGACTGGTATAGAGATAGAATACATACAGATTAGGGCTGAGGGAAAAATGGGAGTGACTACTAATGGGCATTAGATTTCTTGTTTGGGTGACGAAAATGTTCTAAAATAGATGGTGAGGGTTGGACAGCTCTATGAATATACTAGAAACCACTAATTATATAATTTAATGGGTGAATTTTACAGTATGTGAATTATATCTCAATAAAGTTGTTACCAAAGTAGTCAACTGTTTTTCCCTCTTTGACTTACTTAGATTCCAGTCAGAAATTGTATCGTCATCATCCATTTCATCATCATCATCATCTTCTTCTTCAATTCCATCTTCATCATGCTGCTGAGCCACTGTTCTTGATCGGTGAAAACGTGGCCTTATATCCTGTTCACTATCGGGAATTGTTTCATCTTCTTCAACGTCACCCTGTTTTTTTTTTTAAAAGGTAAACTTTGGTGACATCACAAGCTAATAATATGCACATGAGCAAAAAATCAGAGTATCCAGAGATGGGGTCATGCACAGAAGTTTGAAGTATACCTCCTGAGTGGTTAATAACCACTCTCCTGTGCAGAAAAAAGTTCCTTGCAGAGGGGAGAATAGATTAATATATAACACCTGTGAGGTTATCAGGCCCTTTCAGCTAACTACACTGCCTCCATTGACTGGTATAATCTAAGTGTATCTGAATCAAATTCAGATTAGCATATTTAAGAAGTAATACTTTTAAAACTCCAAGTAATTTAATAAAAGGAGAAGTTAATTATAAACTTACTAATGTTACAATTAGTTCCAATAAATTACAAGAGTTTATTACCACCCAAATTCATAATGTTTACTTTTATCTTTGAATCTCTTTAGCCTATTATATATAAGAGGGAGTCTATTTACATAGAGTCTATTGTAAATGTTTTTTCACCAAATTCAAAGATGTACTAAGTCAATATAAAAATCATCTACCTTCCTTATTCATCAGAAAAGTTTCCTTACCTTAAGCAGGATGATATCTATATCTGAGTACTTCATGCCATTCACTAACACAGGAATTAACCTATAAAGAAATAAATTCATGAAAGAAATATCTAAAGAATTAAGAAGTCTAAAAACCTTATGTATACTAATAAAAGTAGTGAGACAACCACTAGTTATATTGTCTTTGAGTATATTCAGTGATTATGTATGTCTGCCCTCATTAAGTGAAGAAACACTAATAAAGAAAGCAGTGAAATTTAAAATTCCCTGGATAGGTTTAAGAAATGTGGGCCAGCAAAACTTCCATGCTCAAAGCCCTTCTAAATTCTAAAACAGAAATATTAATAGTAATTAAACGTTATAGCTACTAGTATAATTAGGTAAGACTTACAATACATAGAGTCATATTTTGTTAACCAAAGGCATTTTGCAGGAGAACTATCGTTGTCAACAATTTCAGGGACATGGTGAGGACAGATGTTAAACTGTAAGATAACGAAGAATTAACAAATGGTGGGTTAAAGAATTGAAGACAGTGAGCCCCATCTATTCTTTGAATTTTTTTTAAGATAGAAGAAACTGCAGTTTTCCATAACTGCATAAAAATTATGGAAAAAGAGGCAACAGGGAAGAGCTGAGAGAGAATATCTGATGGGGTGAGGTCCTGGGGATAAGAAAAAATTATGTTATCCAGACCCTAAGTAGAAAGATTGGTTAGGAAGAGGACAACTCACATGAAAATACAACTGTAAGTTTTAGGGCAAAATAAAAGGTCACCTGCTTTCTCTATAAAGCAGAAGTGCTCAAAGTGAATAGAGAGAACTTCAGATGAGTGAAAAAGGTTTGAAAGAGTGCTCCAGTGAATGGAAGATAAAAGTTGAACCGGAACAAGGATTGGTAGATAGTGTGAAGGGTCCCCATAAAGTTGAAGACCATGGATTTCTATAGCCAAGAATCCCTGGGGCAGTCTAACTTTCCCCAGTGGTATTCAACAGCATTCAAGCAGCAAACCAGAAAAATAGCTCAAGTCAGAGTAAGGGAAGACACATGCAGGGTAGATAAAAGTTTATATGGTCAGTATGGTTTATTTGTGGTTCTGATGTCTGTCAGATGAAGAACAAATCAAAGAATCTGAGATTAGGAGAACACAGAGGTCAAGGGCTTTGGCATGGTGTGGCAGATGGGCCTAGTAAGGTTTGCAGGATGTTAAGGGACTGGTAAAGTTGGGCTAATAAGAAAATGAGGTCAGAAAGTGAGATAGGGGAGGCTAACCCTGCCCATATGGCAATCTAGAATGTATCCAACCAAGTCATCACACAACGCAGATCATTATTTTTTAGGTTTAACTATTAAGAAGGTTTCTCCTGAAGCCTCATGTAGCCATTGAAAAGTTTTTAATGCAATATCACAAAAAGTATTAATATCAACAATAAATTTTTACTGAGTACTTAAACATGTGGTAGACACTGAGTTGTTTTACATGGAAAATCCACACAACAGTCCTAACAAGATATTAATGCAAGAATAAAGGCAAGAAAAAGCCAAAAGTTTGGGGGGAAAAAAGAGAAATGAACTGCTCCACCAGTAAATAAAATACATTAAATGTTCAATAATCAAAATAGTACTAGTTAAAAAAAAAATAGAACAGATTATGTAGCCTAGAAACAAATAATAGAACTTGTCATCCTTGTTACATCAGTACTTTCTAAATGAGCTCACATTAATGAGAGATCTCGTAACACAGAATTTTAATTCTTAAGCAAACAATTTCACTCATACTAAGCAAGAGTAGTCTGGTTAAGAGAACCAGAATAAATTTCTTTTACTGTGATGATGTTGATATTCTCCCATCATTTCAGTGTATTATCTAAAAAACAAAGGCAACCTTGTTTTATATATAAAACTGGCTCCCAAGCAGTGGTAGGGAAGACATAAATTAAACCAAGTCATGAATGGCTAGAGTTGCTTAATGTTTGCACTAATGGCAAACCTAACTAGCACAGCAAAACGGGAGCTGACCTTTTAGCCTGCTACTGAATTTGTGCTCGTTTTAAGAATTTTGGATTATATTAGTGTAATGATGGAGTTAGAGAGCCTAGTTATAATTGCATATTCAATTATAACTATCTCCTAATTTTATAACCTGTTTTCATTAACAGAATCTTTGCAGTTTTTATAAAAAATCTATAAAAAATTATGTTTATTACTTTTAGAATTTTATGACCTGCAAATATATCATCAAAGTAGCATCATAAATTAGAAAGAACAGGAAAATAAATACATGGATTTCCTAAAGAGGAAAAAAAATTCCACTCAGTGCATCACACCTTGCACCCTTACCCCCAAATAAATTCTAGACTAGATGAAAATATAGGTAGAATTTGTTTTGACAGAGAAAGAAAAAGGACTTAATTACTATATGAAAATGAGAATATCCAAGTACCATAATCATTTGAAAAAAATTTAACTCCACTAATACTAAAACATTAACACCAGAGTTTTTGCATTTTAATTATCCAGATGGCAAAAACTAAAAAAATTAAAAAATTATCGGTTGATAAAAGTACTGACAGAATGGACACTGCTAGTAGGACAGATTGGTATAAATTTCCTAGAGAAGAATTTGGAATATTTATGAGGAAACTTTAAAACGCTCATAGAGTTTGACCTTTGGGGGAATGGAAATCACTCCCAGTAATTCTAACAGAATCAATCAATCATTTATGGACAGTAAGAGATGTTCACTCCAGGATTATTTACGATTTAAAAAAAAGCCAAGCAACCTAAATTTCAACAGCACACTCTCTATACATACAGTATAAACATATGTAATAGTCAATTTTATATATTAATATATGGTGTGCACACAATGATAGAATAGTACACTGCCACTAAAGTTTTAAAGACTAATGACATGGAGGAAAGCATATAGCATACAATTGAAAAGAGCAAACCATAAAATAGTATAATTAAATTTTTACACACTAACTGTAAGCAAGATGCCACGTTAAGTGCATTATATATTATCAAATCTAATTCTTTCCCGACATCCCAAATATATTTAATACATGGCACCTATACAAAAAAAAAATGAAAAGATGACACATTAAAAATACTAAGAGTGATTACTCAGGGTGCTGAAAATCCAGGAAATTTATAATTTTCTGTAATTTAATTTCCTTCCATGAGCCTGTATTACTTTACTTTCAGAGAAAAGCATTACTTTTTAAAAGTAACTGATTCAATAGCATTCTCTGGGTTAAAAATAGGCTTACTGAGAAATTATTTTTGAGAAAAAAGAAAACCCCATCATAGAGTCTGCAAAGAACAAAGACTGTTAAAAAAAAACAGGACCGTGCCATAAATTATTCAGAATTATCTATGATTTACAATAAACCACCCTCACATAATTTAAAAAAAGGGTAATTGCTTTTTTGAAAAATCTCTTTACTTACACCAATAGTAAAATTAAGTCTGACTTCTTTAGAACCTCACTCCCTGATGGCAGAATGAATTTTATAAACATGAGAAATCGCTGTTAAGAAATTAAAGAACAAGGTAGCATTCACAAGAAGGAACACTTACTTAGGAAGATGCCTTACGAGTACATCTTTGCATATTGGTTGCTCAGCTAAAGTTAGCCAAAATTCACAGGCTTCTAAAGCCACATTTTCATCTTGATCTTGAGTCCTCTGTAGCATGTACTGTAAACAAAGGATCCTTAATATTAATCAGTTTAAATCACATAATTAATATAAATTCAATCCTACCATTAGGCTTTTGCTTTATCATGGTTCTCAATCTAGGCTTTTGGATTAAAAAAAAAAAAGGGTTCCAAAATGACTCTAAAATGCAGTTAAATTTAAGAACCAATGATTTATAAGGTTGTCAAATGAAAAGTGTTCAGTATATGTACTGTTTATCTATTTCTGTGTAGGTGCATTTTACGAAACCTGAGATGTCTGAAATGTAAACCTTAACAACCAAATATTAAGCCTTCTTAGAAACATAAAAATAACGATTATACCTTTCTTAAAATGAAAAATCTTTTTATAACTACTCAAGCTGTCTCTTACAATGTATGTAGACTTTCACATTTCAAGTGATACATACACATCGAAATTATAAAATTAGAAAGTAGTGACATTTCTTATCGTGACTAAATTGTAATTTTCAACAAAATAGGTTGTTCATGTCCTCTAAACATAGCAACCCAAATTCACTCGTCATTTTTCAATGTACATGGGGGCTAGAATTGGGGTCAGATAATGAATTCCTTATACATGTCTTCTTCTGGGTTGAAACATCTTACATGACAAACTACGGCAACGTAACAGTTGTCATAGGCCAGCCCCTACTACATGCCACATCATGTCCCACTCCTGTGCTACTGAGTATTGCTTAAGAAAGAACTGTAACGTTAGACATTAGGCTCCCCGGCTGTGACCTAGCAACTGACAAAATTTCTGAAGTTTCTAGTTAACTCTTCTCACTAAACTTTAAACAAATCCCACCTGACTCTTCAAAGAGAAAATATACCCCAAAATATCATTTACCTCAATCTTACGTTGCTAGTATCCTTACGTCTACAATTATTTCTCCTCAAGTTTTAGAACAGGAGTTGCTGCATATCATGGATGCTACCCTTTTAACAGATCTTAGCTCTCATCTTTTAAAAAAAGATTCTCCCTATCCATACCACTTGGAACTTTGGAAGTGAAAGGGAGGCTCTAGATAATATATTATTTAAAACATTTCCAAAGCTACGTAATAATACTCATCTACAACTATACCCAGCAATACGAAAATAAATGGTATAGTCTGACTCTCGCAGTACTGAGTACTGTCTAAACAGTAATTTTGTTCTGATTATAATTTTATTTTGATATTATGTACGCCCCTTCCTTTAAATATGACTAAACTGTGATCGGTGCACTTGGAATTTCCTAGTAAAATTATTTTAATCACATAGGGATTTAAAAGAGAGTCTTTTAAAATATAAATGGTCTGCCCGAACTAACTATAATGGCTATGTCAGAAATCTCATTACCACAAATCACAATCAGATGAATTTTACCAGTAATGGGTAGGATGCAAATTCTTACAGTTGACAGTTTCTAAATTCTAATAATTTTGAACTTCAATAACATGAGAATATGCCACTTAATCTCCCAAAGTTTTAATGACCATATAGTCTACCCCATATTTTAGTAAACACAAAACCAAAATATTTACTAAACTAAAAGTTATCTACTCCATTAACTTTTCCCCATAACATCTTACATATTATGAAGGAAAAATCCCCATAACGATAATTTATAATTTTAAAACAATCATGATTATTTTTTTATAACCCCCACATCCTATATGTTGTATAAATTTGAAAATCATGGTTTCACATTGTACATTTTGTATCCAACATTTTTCCTGGGGGAAAGATGAGGAAATAGCCTTCAAACTGTTCATGTTACCTCAACTATATTATGCATGTGAGGAAGCAGGCGATCCATTCGAACTTCAAGCAACATCACAAGGGCCCGGCACACATTTTTCCGTACCTCCGGTTCTTCATCACCAGCCAGTGCAAACAGATTCTATTTCACAAGAAACACATTTTTTTCTAGTTTAAAAATTCCAATATATTAAAAAGGTTTATACACAGTGATGAGTAATCTTTAAGTTTAATTAAAGAAATCCTAAGATACAGTCTAAAAAGTGACTGAATTAACTGGCCTACAGTATTAGATTATAAGACACTTAAATGTGGAATGATAACTGACAAAGACTACGATTTTGATATAAGATGAAATGCCATTTTGACAGTGGAATCAGTTGTGTTTTGAGAACATTTTTAGTTTGTAAGAATAAAACCATGCCATTAGGACATGGGCATTCATCTAGCTTACCCAGAAGCAGAAATAATCATTAAAATACAATTTGATTTATCCCTCAAAATTACTGTCAGACAGCAGACTATTCCTACCAACCCTGATTCTTAAGGTGGTAATAGGTTCAAATTCTCTAAAAGCAGCAATAATTGGGAAACATACACTGATTTTCTAATTTAACCCTAAACTGCTGTTGTTCACTGAGTCAACTACCCAACTACTGAAAAAATAATAAAAGTAGTAATTAATCTTACACTGTTCCTTACAAGTTCCTCTACAAGGCAAAAAAGGAATGTCTGAATGACAATAGACTGTTTTAATTCCCACAACTCCAAGATGATGTTATTCAATTTTACAATGAGAAAATGGAAGTTAATAGAACTTAAGTAACTTGCTAGCCAGTAAACGATCTGAAACTGGGTTTCATGGAATCTTAAGTTCACACTCATTTCACTATACCAACAAGCTTCTACTAGAAGATCAAGTCATCTCTTGTAGAGGTTGCAAGCAGGGAAGTGAGAAGAAAAAACAATGTCACTCATCAAGTTTTACTTTATTTACATACATGTGCTAAAAGTAGTAAAATAGCATTTAAAAAATAAGTAAAATCCTATGTGTCTCATTGTCTTTTTCCAGGAAATCACAGAAATGTCTCTAAAAAATGAACCTGAAATCTTATTATAAGACAAAGGAGACGTTCAATGATTAAATCTGAGTGAAGTACTACTACAGCATTTTAAAAACTTTAATTTCCCCAAGTCATGCCTCCACGTTTGACATGCTCAAAACTCTGTAGCTCCTCCTTCAATTGGAGATAGCCAGAGAAGAGGACTGTTTTCCCAACAAGCACTACTTGTATGTTACATTTGTATCCTTCATTATATTTTATTAGAAGAGTTCATTAATTTACTCTAGAGACAGCAACTGGGTTGGGGTGGGGTGGGGATGTTCAATGTCATCACCTTGCACTTGTCTCTTTTGTTACTACTGTCACTGAAGGAATACCCTAACCAGCTTTGCCAAGGTATATGTTATAGCCATGTAACAATGGCTATAACCAATAGTTTCATCAATATTCTGTCAGTCTTAGCAGACATGACATTAGCCCCTGATGAAAACATTAATAACTAAAGAAAATAATGCATCCATTTATTCATTAAGCAAATTGTTATTGAGGGCCTACTAAGTATTAGGCACTTCCTCCAGAGGTGTACTGCTCTTATAGGTGGAGAAATGACTGAATCTTGTAGGATTATCAAAGCAGTAAAGAATTGTTAATGTGGTATTTAACAGTAATGCAAAATATTTTAAAATGTTAGGACACGTTCTTGCCCCACTTGCTGAGCATAGTCCTATGGAATTTTTATTGTCAGAGAGAATTTAATTTCTTTTATTCTAAAGTATATTTCCTTATAAGATGCTGGTATGTCTATTACTGTCCGCTTTATTAAGCTGTGAAAGAATAGTACTAACAGGAAATACTACTACTTCTAAATTAATAGCTAACATGAAGTGCTTACTCTGTGGCAGACATTATTCCAATTGATTTGTAGCAACTAGCTCTGTAACAATCCAACAAGGCGGGTCAATTACTGGCTTCATTTTACAGATGATGAAACAGAAAACAGTCAAATAAGTTAAATGAAGTGTCCAAGGATACACACTTACTAAGCGGAGAAGTGGGGATTTGAACCCAGGCAGTCTTACTCCAGATCTCTATTATCATCTGCTATACTAAACTACCTCTAGACTACACTACACTGAAAGAAAACACTTGGCAGGCATAAAATTTACATACCCCTAGCATCAAGAACAGTGCTTGATTCACAAAAGTATTCAGTAAAATCCCTTTAAGACACATTTTGGTTAACTTGCAAATGGCTAAAGAATCTTTAAGGCTATTTTAACCCTTAGTCTATTGGTAAAAGAAGCTCAGAAAGAAGCTGGTCAATTTAAGTGATGAGAGAAAAAAATTACGATCTGCCCCCTTTCATATAATTTCCCAACAATATCAGTAGCCTGCCCTCTAAAGAACTTTTAAGAATACAAAGGACTACTTCATTAAATTTCATTTAATGAAAATAAACATGAAAGTGCTTAAGGAATTTCAACAATCTTTTCAACTGTTACCAAGCAGCAGAGGTTATCGTACTGCTTATGGTTCATGGCCAGAAAATTATGCTCTTCTTTCTGCTTTTATTACAAAGTTCGAACTGCCTTTAGACATGCTAGGAGTTATTTTTTCACTGATGATTCTATTTTTACAATGGAAACTATTGAAAAAACCAGAAATACTGTCCTTTTAGTCTGTACCTTCAGATTCTTTATCAAGTCAACTTTACCCAACCTCACCAATTTTCCACATTTCAAATACTGCATACAAGCTGGGAGATTCAATTTACATACACAATTTGAATAGCATACCGAGAAATTTTTAAAGTAGTCAAGATATTATACACACCCCCCACCATAATCAATGTTTATATCATGATACAAGTAGGAAAATTAGAAACAGAAAAACTATTTTAATTTTCAACTAACAAAAATTACAAAGTATCCTGTATCCAATTTTAATAATATCAGAAATCATTTCATTAAAGACTGAATTTTAATTATAAATGATTATAGTTATAAAATAAAACTACATGTGGTTAGTACTACCTAACCTCCTCAAAAACAAAGGGGGAGACAGGGACAAATCTTACCTCAATAAAAGAATCAATGTGTAACATCAGAGCTTGAGTTCTGCTAATGATAAACTGATTGACACATGCAACAGCATGAGACCTAGAAACAAAGTTTAAAATTTAACACATGCTCATTGTAACTTTTCTATCCACAAAAAAATTGGCAAAAACTTAAAACATTCCTCCATAAAAATATTATGGTATATGTATATCCATATACACCCACTAAAAGAATGAGTCAAATCTGTGTAACAGAGAAACAAGGTACTATATTAAGGGAAAAATGCAAGTTGCAGAGCAATATGTTAGTGTTTTTAAGCAAGTGAAAAATGTTTGAAAGGACATGTACAAATTTTTAATAGTGGATACATCTAAATTCCAGGAGGCTGGGCAAGTGGCACATTTTATATATGTACAGATTTTAAAATAATGGGTATGCAGCATTTCTTTTGAAACTAAAAATGGGGAAGAGTCTATGTGTTCTGGCATACCTAATTCAATTGTTCAGTAATTCTTATTGGTACTACCTTTAAAAACATAACCTTAACCTAATCACTTCTCACTACCTTCACCTCTTCCCTTAGGCTAAGAGACTTATCTCTGATCTCTTACCAGGGTTACCGCAACACGCTTTAATTCATTTCCAGACTGCCACTGTGCCCAATCCCACTACAACCTGTTTGACACACACAAATAAGACCACATTGCACTTTTGTTCAGACTGCTCCAATAAAACCTTTTTCTGCTAAAGGCCAAATGGTAAATATTTTAAACTTAACGGGCCACATAAGACCTATGTCATGCTTTCATTTTGTTCCCTCTTAAATACAACCTTCTATTCGAAAGTATAAAAATCATTCTTAGCTTGCAGATCATAGGCTGAATTTGGCTCCATGGGTCAGTCTGCTGACCACTAGCCTAGACATTACTTTATGATGGGTCTCCTCCCTGATCCCCAACTTCAATTCCTACTCTGCGACAGCCAAAGACTTTTTCTTCTGCGACTCTAATAGGGCTATTCCTAATTCTAGTCTTTTCACTTGCTGTTCTAGTCTTAAACATTCTTCACTGCAATCTTTCAGTCTTATTACTTTATTTTGCTCAGGGCCTTCACACAAATGTCACCTTTACAAAGAACCTTCTATATAAAATACCTGTATGAATCCTGTCTATTCTCTATTCTTATTATTTTTCCATTGTATTCATCAGTATCTGAAAATCATATTATTTATTTTTTGTCTGTCTTGTCTGCCTCCTCTTCTGAAATATAAACTCCATGAGAACCATTTTCTTAACTGCTATGTTGAAAACACAGGTGACTTTTGGTTCTGCAATTATGGCAAAAGCACATAAATATTTATTAACTAAGATAAAAAAGCACACTATGAGGAGCTCAACCACTTAAATGTGTAGCACAAGGTAAGTTGCTTACATATTAAAGTCTATTTTCTCATCTATAAAATAAATATACAACAATTCATTTGTTCTGGGGACTGAACTAATGAGCTAATACAAGTTAAGTACTTGGCACAGTAAACAAACGGGAAAGAAAAATAAGAAAGTGACTTTTAAAAAGGCTTTTAAATCAAGAGCAAAAACCTTTTAACTTGTGTTTCTTTGTGTATATGTGGGGAAAAATTTTATTTATTTTTATTTTTTTGAGACAGAGTCTCACTCTGTTGCCAGGGCTAGAGTGCTGTGGTGTTAGCCTAGCTCTAGTAACCTCAAACTCCTGGGCTCAAGCAATCCTACAGCCTCAGCCTCCCAAGTAGCTGGGACTACAGGCATATGCCAACATGCCCGGCTCATTTTTTTTTTAATATATATTTTTAGCTGTCCAGCTAATTTCTTTCTATTTTTTTTTTTTTTTTTTTTTACTAGAGACTGGGGTCTCGCTCTTGCTCAGGCTGGTCTCGGACTCCTAACCTCAAGCGATCAGCCCGCCTTGGCCTCCCAGAGTGCTAGGATTATAGGCGTGAGCCACTGCGCTCGGCCAAAAAATTTTAAAAGGTATAAATTTCTCCTATTCCCACCCTCAAGAGGCACCTACTAATAGCATTTCCCAAATAATTCTTAGAAACTTAAGAACAGTTAGGAATTATTTACATTTTAAAAGAAACAGTTTGACAAGTTCCTTTTGCCTCATGTTCTTTTTGTTAAAAGTTTACTTAATCTATAGAATAGTTTCTATATATCAGTGATGAAGAAAAAAAACCTACAAAATTTAACTTAAAAGCTACTATTCATAATAGTGTCAGAAGACCAACTGCCTAGGAATACAATAAAATATGTTCAAGACCTATAAAGGGAAAAGTACAAAACTTTACTAAAAAACAAGCAATTTGTATTGTGCAAATGACTAATTTCCCTAAAATGATTTATTGATTCAATACAATTCCAATATAAATGTTGGTAGGGTTTTTTTTCCCTCAATATGGTCTCTTCTTTACAGACCACAATACTTTTAAGTTGAAAAAATATTCTCCAGAAGCATCTGAGGTATTTAAGTAAGCTCAGAGTAAATTCTGCTAAATAGAGTATATTTTCAATTGTAATTTCTCCTCTTGGAATGCCAGCATATTTCAGACCAAATATTGATTTTTTGCCTTTCTTCAACACCTATTTTTATAAGGTAAAACTTTAAGTTGAAAAGTTCTGTCAAATTTCTATGTTGTAAAATTGAAGGCCTTATTTTCATTCCGTTCTGGGACAGAATATAAACCTACCTTATAAACAGGAGCAGGAGCATCCAAAATTTCTTCCAAGTGAGATATACTATAGTACAATTTTAAAAATTGAAAAATTATCCTCATACTGAGCTCTCATTGTTTAATTTGTCCAACTCTTTTCTTACTGTGTGGCAATTCATTCCGATATCTGTTATAAGTTTTAAGTAACTGCAATTTGCTAAAAGCCTCAAAAGCTCAAATTTTTGCCCTAAAAATATATAATTCAATTTGAAGCTACCGTCACAAAACAGCAATAGAATAAAATAGAGGGCCCACTAACAGACCTACACATATACAGAACTCTGCATATGACAGAGATATTTTAAATCAATGGCAAAAAAGAAGGGGCTATTTAATAAATGTACTAGGAAAAAACTGTTAACCAAATGGAAAAGACAGAATGTCTTCCTATCTCATACCATACACCCACAGATGCTATATACATTAAAATTGTAAAATGAAAATGGAAGTGAAGAAACATATGTAAATCATCACACTTTCATCACCTTACTTAAAATGTTAAAAGGGGTAGACTTCTTGGGGAACATGAACTCCTACCTAGTTAACTATGCCTGGAAGAATAACATTTTGAAAACGTATTATTTATGTGCATGACACTGCAACAAATAAATTTTTACTCTGAGTACAACAAAGTACCACTTAACATGGAAAGTAACTAAAATTAAGATAAAAAAAGAATAAAAATTAAATAGAAAATATTTAGGAAGAGATTCCTGATTAGCTCCCTACTCACACTGCCGAAACCATAATCCTTTGGAACGCAGCTTGGATCTTGAAGAAAGCTCCAGCAGGCATATGAATTAGTAGTTACGGCCTATGCACTAAAGTTCATGTATTTGGAACTCTGAAAATCAACTCTAAGAAATGCATACCTTCTACTTAAAACAGTAACATGATGTTAGATTATTTTACATAAAAGCACTAAAAATTGGAAGCCAAAAAAAAAAAAAAAAATTCTAAAGTAACTAAGAATCTGAAAAAAGAGGAATGACTTTCACAGAAACAAAAGGCAAGGGACAAGCTAGAAAAAAAGTTTATACAGTAACTGACCTCCTGCCCCACAAAGAATACAGTAACTTGGAGAATGTTTGGTGAAATTACAGAGTCTCACACACTTCAACAGTACAATGAAGAAAGACATCGTGATAATTACAACTCAATTGGACAACTGATAAGAAATTTAATCAAAGGCCAATTTAATATTCTAAATATAATATTTCGTCAACTGTGTGCCAGGTACTGTTCTAGGAACTAAGGACACAGAGGTGAACAAAGTAGGCCAGGTTAACTTCATGACCAGCCTACGAGGCCTACTATGTGATTTCAGGATATACTAAAAAAAATCCTGCTGCTTTCATGCTTGTAATGTTTTTCATAAATAGATGTAAAACCCTTAAACTAAAAGTACTTATTAATTTAATAAGAATAAATCTTCATTAAAATTCAGTTTACTAATCAAAGGATAAAGAAAAGCAGAGAATAGGTCTGCACTGGGCCTGCAAATGGGAGGAGGGGAAGAGGATACTATATGTTTAGAAACTCAAAAATTTACAGTTCATTACTTCCAACAATCTTGTTCACCTCCAATCAACAAGAATATGTACATGTTATACTGGAAGAATTTTTATTACACAGCCACAAATGAAGATATTTGAACTTGGCAAGATTGATAAAAAATGACAAGCAAGAAACCCTACAACTAATCTTGGCCTTAACCAAAGGAATTTAAAAGAAGCATGACTGTTATCTATTACGAACATAATTTACCATGCAGAAGGTAGAGAACTATATCATATTTAATGAAAATTTCACAATACTTCACAGGTTTCATTATTAAAATGGTAAATTTCAATTATGTAAGTTTACCTTTGTGGAACATCTAGTATACTACTTTTGCTAATCACAAAAAAATATTAGGTAATGCAAAATAAAGTAGTGGTCAGGCTGTATCAGAGTTTATAAATGAAATATCAGCTATATAAATACCTTATTTTTGGACTACTGTGCTTGAAGAATTGTAAAAATTTGGGAATCATGATGTTGAGAGGACGATCTAAAACATCACTATCTAAAATCTCAGCAGAATCTTCACATATCTTCTGAAGGGCACCAAATGCTCCCTATAAAAGACACATTTAAATTATGAGAATTCATTAAAAATGAAGCCATTTAAAAGCAAACTGAGGAGTGCTGTAATTTGTAATGATTAATGTTCTCAGCCTATATAAAACGCTACCTTCTAAAATCCACAAATCTAATCATTCAATTTTAAAACAAATTATTGGCTGGGCGCAGTGGCTCATGCCTGTAATCCTAGCACTCTGGGAGGCCGAGGCAGGAGGATTGCTCAAGGGCAGGAGTTCGAGACCAGCCTGAGAAAGAGCGAGACCCTGTTTCTACTAAAAATAGAAAGAAATGATCTGGACAACTAAAAAAATATATATATACAGAAAAAATCAGCAGGGCATGGTGGCGCATGCCTGTAGTCCCAGCTACTCGGGAGGCTGAGGCAGTAGGATCGCTTGAGCCCAGGAGCCTGAGGTTGCTGTGAGCTAGGCTGACGCCACAGCACTCTAGCTCAGGCAACAGAGCGAGACTCTGTCCCCCCAAAAAAGGTGTCCAACAGTAAGTAAAGGCAATTACCCAATACCCTTTTAGAATTTAATACACTTAAAAAATACTAAATTTGGAGATTTTTTTAAAGTTTAGAACTTGGTTAAAAATATGAAATTTCAATCTTAGATTTAACATGCTTAAATATTAGGGACTGCAATTGTCATGTTAAAATAGCTGTATTTGAATATTAAAGTCTTTTGAAAAAATGTTTTAGTTCTAAAAAACTGTTAAAATCAAATTAAATGTGAACTTGTTACCTATTGTGCCAAAAATGAGGCAAAAAACAAACAAACAAACAAACAAAAAAAAAACAATAAAAACTTTAAGAACATTTAGTGATCACTCCATACCAATATCTGGAAAACCCATATCTTTAGTTCAGACAGATGGGAATACTGTTTATTTAAAGTACAATTTCTATGTAGTAACTCCACGATTCACAATAACTGCCGTTTAAAATTTTTATTCTTAGAAAGTGATTAAAATTTAAAACTTCTTTTATGTTAGGACCAACACACCAAGTACTACTTAAATGTAATCAACTACATGATGACTAAATATTTAGTTTTTCTGTAATCTTAGTGTATTTCTAAGGCATTTTTGTGTGTATAAGAATGATTTTTTTCTCTTAGGGAGGGAGAAAAGTGACTTTAATAACTAACTTTGCCAACACTCCCTCTCCCCATCTTCTCTGCCTATTTTTCCTTTCTGAAGACAGGTCAGGCAACAAACTGCCAAGGCATAAGACAACCTGATTGCTTTTTGTTAGGTTACTCCTGTACCTGCCCTGCCTGCAATATTGCTCTTTTTTGAGAGGGAGAGAGAGAGAGGATCACTACTGTAGTGAGTAAAAACACCTAAAATGGTTTCCACTTAAAACAGATTTCTACCCAAACTGTAAGCCTGCTAATGAAAGAGATAAAGTATTCATTAACAGTGAGAGATTATAAAAGAAGGAATCCATACAAACTGACTCTCACCTCCTCAAATGGAAGGGTTGCTACTGATTTGATCAGTGGCAAAAAACAAGAGATCAGAGTTAATGTATGATTAAAACTAGAGAAGTCAGATATACCTTAGATAATGTCATACAATAAGCAGCATAAAAACAATTTAGAGAAGCTAAAAGTACTCATGGTCTGGGAATCTGGTAAATTTCAGTCTATCTTCAAAAAATATCACATCCACTGATTAAGCTTGACAATAGCTGTTTATTACATATATACCCAAGAATAACTTTAGAAGACATCTCCTTGTAGGACATATAGTGAAGAGGTTTCATAATGTAACAGTGTTTATAGAAAACAGTAAGATAAATGATTCATAAATGTGAAACACCAAGTTAACTTTAGGCTTCTAACTTTTGAAGTTGTATATTTCAGAGGAAATATTTTTCCCAAAGGTTGCTAACATACAACATGACAAGAAAAATAGAAAAGAAAAATTATACCTCACAGGTGTTGTAATCTTCAGAATCCAACAGGCTACAGAGCTTTGGTAAGAGGTCAGGCCAATTCTGCAATTCTCCCTTGGAGGCTATGGTTGTAATCAAAATACCTTGAAAGAAAACAAACATCTTTAGGAAATCCGACTGCACTGTTAGATACTGCCATGTGGACAACTGTGTGCCCGTGTGCGCACACACACACTTTTAAATATCCCATGCCTAATATTTCCAAACTACATATTAATAACATTTACCAGTGACTCCCACATCACCACAGCATAACTGGAAAAACCATAGCATCAACCAGATGTTTCTAATGTTGTTTCCCAACAGTTTACCCTCTAAGTTTTTTTTAATTTACCAAGTATCTATATAAAAGACTGCAACTTGCTTTTCTCCAACAATACCAAGGATAGCTTCACCAATTAATGAACTCCAATTCTATACATACAAAACAGCAGAATGAAAACTATACCAAAATGTTAGCAGTGCTTATAACCGTGTGATCAATTGGTGAATCTGTTAGGTTCATATAAAAGATACATTAAGAAGCGAAGAACAGCTCCCTGACTTAATCTGGAATCACAGCCAAGGACTGCGGTAGAAAAAATTAAAGAAGATGAGCATCACTTGAGAACGTATGTTCAGTCTGTTTACAACACTCCCTCACGTAGACCGGCTACACACTCCTACAATGGTTCCCACTTATTGGATCAATGCCAAGTAGCCAGAAAGGTGATCTTGGAGGCTGGGTGGCACATGCTGACTGATCATCTTGTTTTGACTGACTGGATTATTTCAACTGTGTTGTGCAGCTGAGTTGTGATAGTCAATGATTACACAAATATACAAAATATAACACAAAAGTTTTGTGTTAATACAAACACAATCATAACACATAAGTTTTGTGTTAACATTTTTCTCTGCCTTAGAAAATATATCACTAATAATAAAATGTAATATGGTTGGTGATTATCAATCTTTAGTACCTTAGAGTATAAAAACTCTGACAGTATGCAAATTATATGTACTCTAAATTGCAAAACACTAATCTGTAAAAATGTTATTTTGAAAATTCAGCGGGATATATAAAAAATGCCTAGCACCTAGTCAACATTCAATTAATATCACTGAATAGTAAATTCTACTGTTGTGTATAAATTTTCATTTGAATTTTCTACCTTTAGTTTTGAAAAGGTTGCTCCCAATGGTAAAGAACTAAAAAAAATATGTAGAGTAAAAGCTGTTGGCAAGTATCTACTCTCCACTAAAACAAAACAAAAAATTATACATAATGGCGAATGCATTGATAGCATTTTAAAACATTAACCCATACAATAAAATAGCTTAGCAAGATCTAAAAGCAGTAACACCTGACCCTTTTGCCAGTTATTCTTTCCTGAAAATAAAATATATTAATGAAAGAACTGAGGGAAAGAGAAAGCTGCGGATCTGCCTATTTAAGACCAAGCATGTCTTAAATAAGACGGCAAACAGGTAATAATTAATACAAATTAAATACAATCTATAACTTGGTACCAACAATGGCTGACATTCATTCCTTCCACTAGGAGAGCATTAAAGAATGTTGACAGAAGGACAAACTGCAAACTTATCTGGCCCCATAATTTCATCTATTTCTGAAAAATCATCTAATATCCAGCATAGCTGCAAAAGTGAAAGATGACAGATATTTCTCAGTATTTACAACAATTATGGGAATGAAATCAGTGTGCTTGGCAACACCTATTAAAATTTTAAATGTTTGAAGGAGGGGAGGAGGGACAAAAGTAGTCTTTTATTTTTAACTAACAACATAAGGCAGGCAGATAATTTAACTGGCCAAACTGCTTAACTTATTTCAAGCTGACATCTAGTTAATATTACAGGCTTTTTAAAATGGAAAATTTCACACATATGTAAAAGAGAAACATAATGAATTAAATGTATCCATTAATTAGGTTCAACAACAGTCATTAATGCATGGTCAATGGTCAATCCTGTTTCACCTATATTTCTACCCACATCCACCTTCACATTCCTAATTATTTTTGATCAAATCCCAGTATCATGACATTTAGAAATAATATTATCGTTATGCATGAAGCCCCTTCACTTATTTTTGTGAAGCAGAGTAAAACAACTAAATAAAAACTACTTGATCAGTTTCTAAACTGAAAACTGCAGTGGCCTCTCACAATTAAAATACTTACATACCTACTTAATATAAATTGGAAGTAAAATCAAGGATCTATCATATTCTATTAGTAGACACCAAGAAATAAAAATTAATAGTGCCTATGTATATCAATTTCACTAGTATGTGTTTTAAAATAAGAAGTCAGAAGATACTTAAGTGCTTAAAGAGTTCCCAAGATAAACCTGGCTCCCAAACATGTTCAAAAACCTTTATAGAAGGTAAAAGAAATCTAGCACTCACTGGCAGATAACACCAATTCTTCTCTCCCCAGTACTGTCACTTCTAACCTTGCAAATTTAAAGACACAAAGTACTGAAGTTTGGACCAAATGGCACTTAAATACAAGTTTATAATGAAATACAGTTTAGGTAGAAAGCAATCTCATATCTCATTTCTGCATCTTGTCCTCTCCTTTCCTCTCAGCTGAGTTGCCATCTCCTAAGAGGAAACAAACTTCTTTCCAAATCCCATTCCACTTATCTATGGGGAATTCTCTCCTTGATTTTAAATAGAAAAGGCTGGCCTACACTTACCATTCTTTTCACCAGTGTCATGAGTAGGTAAAGCCTTAAAGGGTACATCAGAGTAACCTAGGGAGTCCTTTTTCAAACTACAAATGTCCTCTACCCAAACTTAAAATCAGTGTCAATAATGGCACTGTTTAATACAAGAATGTCTGCAGGGAAGTCACAGAGTAAGAGATGACTTGGATACTTTTCAAACCTATAAGGCAAAATGTACAAAACTAAACTAAAGAACTCTTGATGAAAGTGTCTGACTCCTTTAACTGGCTTCCATTTAACCAACCTGGTAAATTCATAGATGCTTTCCAAGTCCCTGTAAAATTTAACTGCTTAAGTCCATGACATACTGAAGGGCTGCCCATTAGTAGGTTACTCAGGAGAATATACCTGCCTATTTCTGCTTCCCTTGGTTGATATGTGTGCTTACCAATAGCCAGTTGTGTGTGCTCCCAAATCAATTTATAGCAGTTACTGTAATTAAGCATTTTAATCTAGTATTACATAAACCGACAGAAAGTTCTTTCCCTGAACAAGCTGAACATTCTGAAGACTAAAAAATTGCTACTGAATTAGATATAGAAAAGGCAAATAGTATAATAAAAAACAAGTGGGAAAATAGTAAAAACTTAGAATCCTATACTTATATTGTTTTCAAAGAACAGAGCTTTTCATTACATGTAAAATTGAAAAGAGAAACTGTGCCCCATACATTTTGTAAGGTGGACAGACAATAAGGAACTCCAAACTGTATACTCAAAGAAAACATAATGGTCCTAAACTATTATTACTCGCTGATGTCCTATTGTAAACAACTTTGATTAAGCCAAGTGTGATAAAGCTCTGTTATCCACTGAGACCAGTAACCCTCGTCACTGGTCTCACTGGATAAGAGAGTTTTTACTGTAATTAACATCATCTCAAAAGCATTTAAATGCAATAATAAATTCCCTCATCACAATTTAATGTTAAATGGCTAACAAAAATTCTCATGGAAATGGTCTGTCATCTCTAAAAATAATCCAGTTAGAAACAGAGTAAGCAAAACTGTTGCAATGTAACTTACCAACTGTGGCTCTAATCAGAGGAGAGGAGTCACCAATATTATTTAAACATTCACTTTTAATAAAGTCTGTTACACCATTTGGGAAGTTCTGAAAATGTGCTTTCACATTATTCTTCAAGATGAGACCACTCAATGATCTCGTAGGTTCATCTGTAATAAAACAGCAATAGTAGCATTGAGTTTTAAAGTAGATTTCATTTCAAAATGTGCCAACAACAATAACCTTAAAGTATTTATATTCAAAAGTTGATTGTGGAGGCAGGGTGTGGTGGCTCATGCCTGTCACCCTAGCACTTTTGGGAGGCTGACTCTGGATCACTTGAGCCCAGGAGTTCGAGACCAGCCTGGGCAATAGCAAGACCCCATCTCAAAAAAAAAAAAAAAAAAGTTGATTTTGACATTTAACTTTATTTTACTATAACCAGTTAAAAAAAACCATAACTGAATACCAAAGGATTAACTCCTGATTTCAGGGTTTCTCAACTTTGGCACTACTGACATTTTGACAACAGTTTGACATATTGACAATTCTTTGTTGTGAGTTGCTATCCTATGTGTAGTAAGCTGTTTAGCAGCATCATTAGCTGTAAATGTCTGTAGAACCCCTCTAAGTTGTGACAACCAAAAATGTCTCCTGGAGGGGGCAAAACTGCCCTTGTTTGAAAACCACTGATTTAGTTTAAAGTCAGTTTACAGGTGGCCACTGTATGCAAGCTTTATTGTTATCTAATAAACATCATTACAGATCTGAAAGTAATAGTTACTAAAAATATCCTAATAAAAACGTAAGTGGAAAAAATATATGGGATCATATTCACATAAATATAATTGTCATTAACTTATTTTTCATTTGCCCTTGAGCTTAAAAAAAGTAAAGCATCAGGTCCGGTATGGTGGTTTACATCTGTCATCCCAGCACTTTGGGAGGCTGAGGCAGGAGGATGATTTGAAGCCAGGAGTTTCAGCCTGCAGTGAGCTATGATTGCACCACTGTACTTCCAGCCTGGGTGACAGAACAAAGACAGTGTCTTTAAAAAAAAAAAAAAAAAAAAAAGTAAAGCATAAAATCTGCAAAAACATTTAAAAATAGAATCCTTAAAAGTTTAATCCATAGATGGTGCTAAATTTTCAAAAAGAAACTTAATACTAGAATATAACTGATGTTTTACCAATTGGCATCACCACCAACAATATCAGCAATAGTTGAACATCTTCTGAATGCTTATTATGAATTAAAACACTGATCAGTGCTTTCCAAGTAGCACTGCATTTAATCCTTACAACCTCATGATACAGGTATTATTAACCTCACTGCATAGGCAAAGAAACTGAGGCCTTTGCCAAAGTCCCACGAGGCTACCAAGTGGGGAAGCCAAAACCTTGGGAGTCAGGCTTCAGAGAATACACTTCAAACCACTCCTCTCAAAGGGCTATAAGAAGACCTAGAGTGTTAAATACAATATGCTACTGAAACGCTATGGTTTTACTTACCTTATTAAAAAATAAAATACCTGGAGCTTCTTCTACTTAATACTATGTTCCCAAAGTCTGAATGGCATTGAAACCTTCAAGGGTGAAGCACATGTAGAGGCAAAAAAACCCCAAAGTTTTGCTGCACATAAACCCCAATCAAGTCATCACAGCAATAAGACTCTTTTATGTCACCATCTAAAAATGTTTTTCCCATTTTCAATTACAACCCATTCTAATAAGTAACTTAAAACAAAACCTACTTCTAAATCCTTTTAAAAGTTTAAAAGTGCCATGAAATAAATTAAGTCAAATATTTAACTTCCTCAAGCTTATCATAAGTTAGCTAATAATTCAGCCATGTAATCATTTAAAAGTGCATTATCTGTAAACAATATAGTATGTTGATTTTACAATAAAAATTACGAGTTTTAATAAACCACAACATGAGGTGAAACAGTTTTAAAGTATATATCCTCTTAAAATCCATTTTTAGAAGTCACCACTTTCTTTTTTTAAAAAAATTGAGAGTTTACTTCATTAGGCCCTCAATTTGCTCATCTGCAAAATGAGGGAATTAGAGCAGCTAATCTCTGAGGTCCCTTCTGGATCTAAAACTTTTTACTCAATGATTCAGTGATAAGATTACTAAATAATCCCAGCGCTTTGGGAAGCTGAAGCAGGAGGATTGCTTGAGGCCAGGAGTTCAAGACCAGCCTGGACAACACAGCAAGACGCTGTCTCTACAAAAAATAAAATTAGCTGGGTGTGGAGGCTCGTCGTGCCTGTAGTCTCAGGTAACTTGGGAGGCCGAGGTGGGAGATTGCTGGAGCCCAGGAGTTCGAGGTTGCAGTGAACTATGATCACACTATCACATTCCAGCCTGGGTTACAGAGCAAGTCCCTGTCTCTTAAAAAAAAAAAAAAAAGATTTCTAAATAAGCATTTTCAATTAAAGATGTTACTTATGTTCCTTCTCTAAGATGGCCACGATGCAGAGATTTAAATAAAAAAACAACAAAAACAAAACCAGAAAAACTAGATATGGCATATGGCCAACTATGTTCCCATCTTCCTAGGGAGGGGGGACATGAGTAAAACACAAGAAGAAATATCAACTTTTACACAAATGTAAAACTCCTACTCTTGTCTTTTGAGAACTGTACCTAATGAACAGATGAAATACTTTTTAGGGTCAAGAAAACCTGAATAAAATCTTTTCCAACATTTTATGGTTTTGTAATAGGTCTTTGTGGAGGTAGTGGCTTCCAAATTCTATTGCTGCTATATGAATACTTTTTTTAAAAAGTACTTTTGAAGTATTCTTATATCCCAACAAAGCTTTAATAATGAGTATAATTTATAACAATCTTAATATTTGGAATGTAGGAGTGAAAACATGAGAGAGTAGACAGCTTAGTGAAAATAAAATTTTCAAGTTAAACACCATCAGATTAGAAAAATTCATTTAGTAAATATTTTAGTTCTTTAAAAAGAAAATAGCAGCCTGATCACGAACTATAAGAAAAATTTCTGTATTAAGAAATAATATATCATAAATACACTTTTAAAGACAGGCTGAAAAAATTCCTTAATTTCTTAAAACCTAGATTTGGAATTTTAAAATTTCTATTATGTCGCCCAAACATAAATTAACCCCCCCCCAATCAACTACAAAATCATTTGAAAACAATTGGAAAGAAATCACTATCTGTATGAATTATCAAAATCTGAACACAAGATTAGTGAGATTTTACTATACATTAAGACCATTAACCTGCTAGAGTTTGGAGCTGAACGAAACCTTACAGATGGTCTGGTTGTCTAACACAGGCTTTTTGTAGCTGAAAGAAGAGAGGTTAAATGATTTCAACTCAGTCTGAAACCTGTTATTTTCCAACTCCAAGTGCAGTGTTTTCACAAACTGCACTATGGCATCTAAAATACTAAACACTGAATAGGGTATAGTGCTTTTTTTAGAGGCTGGTCAGTTATTCAATAAATATTTGTCTTCTATGTGTCTGCAATGTTTCAGGAAGGGAATACTCAAATGCTATGAAGAACAACTCTCACTACAATGTAAGCTCCTCGAGGGCATAGATTTTAGTTTTGCTCACTTTTATCTCCCCTGAGCCTGCAAACTGCCTGGCAAAGAGGTGGTGTGCAATAAACACTTGTGAAATAAAATCTAGTGAGACTTTACATGTTATTAGAACATTCAAATGACCATATCATCTAAGAATCAAACTATTCAGGCTTTAAACTGTCATAGAAATGATTTAATTTTAAAATAGTTTAGAAGACTTAATTAAAAAGTTTTATGTACACTGTTAGAAGTTTTTGAAAAGTTATGAAAGTTTACCTATGAGTAAAATACCATTTTTTGCTAAATAATTTAACAATAGTATGTATTATATATAGCCATATAAAAGGAGTAGAGAAGGATATAATTCAAGAGATCAACATAATCATCTCTGGATGATGGGCTAAGTGGTTTTTCATTTTGATTATATAACCTTTCCATTTTTTCCTACAATGATCATACATATATTCAGTTATTATTATTTTTTTTTTTGAGACAGTCTCAATCTGTCACCGTGGTATAGAGTGCAGTAGTGTCATAGCTCACTGCAACCACAAACTCCTGGGCTCAAGCAATCTTCCTGCCTCAGCCTCCTGAGTAGCTGGGACTACAGGCTCGTGCCACTACGCCTGGCTAATTCTTCTATTTTTTGTAGAGACAAGGTCTTGCTCTTGCTCCGGCTGTGTATTAAAAAGAATCAATCAACATATTCATGTATAAGCACTGAAGCAAAACAAAGTAGACTTTCCACACGTTTTCATTTGCAAAGAATGGGGAATTTATTATATAAACACCCAATTAACTGAATCCTTATTAAGCATGTAAATGCTTAGAGTAGTAATAACTCTATTCATTCCACATCAATAAAGCACGTTTACTATAAAATGAAATCCTTTGAAATGAATAACTCCCAGTATATTTTAAGACGTCTTAAAGATACTTTTAAAAAGTTAAACACAAACTCTACTTACCTTCGGATTTTAATTTTGTAAGGACAAAAATCAAGTAGTTGTTAAAATCTGGATATTGATTGAGTTGTTCCAGTTTCTACAACAAACAGTAGTTAAGGAAATGTCTCTGTGTAAACTAAGCATTTTTTATATAAAAATCAAGAATTCCTTTGTGGTATTTCTAGTCTTACACTTTTTAAAACAAACAATAAGAATATCTTATTAAATCTATTAACATACTGCTCATGCACTAGTGCTTGTTACTCCTAGGTGTTTTATGGCTGAAATTTATCAATTTTATTCAATGCAACATAAGCAAGTTCCAGTTTCAGTATGCTGAATACAACAAAAATTTTCCAAAACAGAATTCTTAGATTTATTAGAACTTTAAAACATCGTAACCAGAAAGGTATCCAAGGTGTAAAATAGTTACAAAAATGAAAGTATTCCAAAGAAATGAAAACAAGTCTTTAAGAGAAGAAGATCACTTAGAGAAATCAACTTTATAAAATGGCTTTTTAAGTTTTGGGGAAAAAAAAAAAAGAGTACTTTTGTCAGACTCATCTGTTCTTTGGAATTCAAAAAATTAAGATAAAATGCCACTTATGTACAAGCCTATATATCAAATATTATATAAAGTCAGCATGAGATTAATACACAATAATTATAAAATTGTTTTTTCCCATCAGAATCTAACATTTCCAGTGACACAAATTTGCAGGTATTTCGTTGCTGTTGGCAGTCAACAGCAACATAATGCTGTATTACATCTCTCATCCTTCAAGCCCTCTCAGCCCCTAACACACCTCCCAACTGTGTTTTACAACACAGAATGATTAAAATGTTTTTACACAACAGATTTAAATTTCTGATTAAATCCAAGACTCAGAAGTCTAGGTACACTTTATTGGCTATTTATCACATACTTGAATACCCTCAATGTTTGGGGGTCAGAACGTTAACTAGCAAAACATCCTCTCTAGTAAAATTTCAAGGTGCTACTACTTTCTGTAACCAAGCAAAACCCAGATGGTGATTCTTGCTTTAGTGAAAGGCCAAGATTCAACATGCTGATATGCCAATACATTTTTCATAAATATTTCCTGATAAGGTTTACTTTCTTAAAACTTGAGCTGTATCTACTCATACTACTATAACGGTTTTTCCGAAGTGCTCAAGCCTATACAAAACAATTAAATACATTCTCCCTTTAGGAGATACAAAGAACAAGGTCATCATTAGGCACTCTGAAAATATAAAGCAGTGCATATTTTTAGTTAAAATACTGTTTTCCTCTCACAGTAACAGAAATTTAATTTGTTCTTACTCAGAGGACATACTATGCTCCAGGCACATAGAATGAACTGTAAATTGACTACTGGCCCAAGCACAGTACTGGGCATATAAAAGGTACTTAATAAATATACACTAAAACAAGAAAGTATGATATATAGTGCTACTTAAGAATTACACCGTAAGTCTGGGCTTGGCTAATTTAAGAAAAAAGTAATTGTGTCATATAATACCTACAATTAATTAAATATCAATTTTCTATCATTCCTGGAACTATGACAACACAATTAAGACTGAGCCATAGCAGGGTTTCATATACAAACCCCAATACATTCCAAAAAACTACTCTTTTTTCCTCAGTACTAGCAGATCTAAATCGTCAGCCCCTCATTTTTTAAACAGGCAGTATATTAACAAAAAAACTAATTATTTATTTTGTCATCTACTGAGGATTTTAGGTTACAGCAAAAGCAGTACTTCTTCGAAACCCTCTGGGTGAATAACTTCATCTTTATAGTATTTTAAATAAGCTCGAACACGAAAAGAGCTTACTTACCAAATTCCCTATTAAATAATTTTGCTGCTTATCGACAATAACAATCATGAGACTTTTCTGCAAAAAATATTTTTAACTGCTTTAGGCTTAAAAGAACAGAAGTAAAAAGATTATTTATGATCCGGTAAGTGAACTTGTTTCCTTTACTGGATCCAATAAGAGCTCTCCATTTGTCTACGTATGGTTTTAGGAACTACAAAAAGCATACACAGAAGAGGTTTTGCTTCTTAACCCTTTCTGTCTCTAAAACCGTAGCAAAAGGACTACACCAGCACACCTGGTAAAGACTTAGCTAATTTAGCTTTGAGCCAAAGCTTTAAAATCTTACTTGGGAGCCAGGGAACGTGCAACAGGTGTTAATACGAGCAGCCCCGGGGTGAGGCACTTACAGAGACCCCTCTCCCCCACCTGTAGGTCTCCAGCCCTTCCAGGGCAAGGGCCTGGAAAAAACCTCAGGACCAACAGGGCGGCAGTTCAAACCCCGCGCCAGCTCCACCCATTTCTGGCCCGTCGGCCAGCAAAGCTCGGCCGCTCACACAGCGCCCTCCACCCGGCCTCCCGCTCGGCCCGCCGCCCCCACCCGCGGGGCGCATTGTGCGGGCCCGGGCCGCTCCCGCCCGAGCCGCTCCCCACCGCCTCGGCAGGTCAGCGGCGGGCGGGGACGTGGCTGCCGGGCCCGCGCACATGTCGCGATCTCGGGCGGCGGCCCGGGGCCCCCGCCTCCAGCGGGCCGGAAGCCGACGGTCTAGGCGGCGTGAGCCCCACGCGGCGCTGCCCCCGGCCCAGGCACTAGGGCCGCGTGCGCGAGGCGCCGAGCAGGGGCTGCGGCGGCGGGCCTCCCCCGCGGGCGGACGAACAGAGGAAGGAGGGAGGGATCAGAAGGAGAGGGAGAGGGAGGGGGAGGGGCGGCGGGAGCCCCCCGGCCGCCGGGAGCGGGCCCGCAGCGCCGAGCCAGCAGCGCGGGCGGCGGCCAGGCCTCGGAAAGGATACTTGTTGCACGGTTCTCTGGATGGTGGTGTCTGGGGACTGGGACTCCTTCAACAGCTGCAGGATTTGCTGAAGTCCTTGCTCGTCAGGTTTCCACTCATACTCCATCTTGGTTTGCTGCAAATAAAGCCAGACACAGGAAGAGACGGAGCAAATGTTACTCCCCTGTGCACAGGCCCGAGGGCTTCCCGCGCCGAGCAAACCCCGGCTCCCCGCCACAACGACCCCAGCGCTCCCCAGACGCCTCGGACCTGCCTGGGGTGGCCCGAAGGAAGTATCGGACGGTGAAAGCCGGCGGAACTGCTCCTAGCAGCTCGGCCGCCAACGTCTACTGCTGCCGCCGCGGCCGCCAAGCGCAAGGAGTCGACCAGACTGAGTCACCGCGAATTTGCAATCTGGCCCCAAGATCCGCTCACGGGAGCCCCCTGGGTCCTAGTGCCACGCAGTTTTCTCCATCCCAACCCAACGCTTACTCCGACCAGAAGATAACTACTAACTTAAGGATCTAATTAATCAAAAGCCAAGCCTTATCAAAACCCCTGCGAAACACCTGAAGTGATCTGATTTGGGTGTCTTATTTTAGGTGAACATGATGAATTAACGAAAAATAATTGAAATAGGGAAAAAAGCCTGATAATTCAGAAGCAACAAAAATGTTTGCATTCCAATTTGATATAAGCACTAAACATTAGCATTTAGTCTAAAATAATGACACATTGCAATCACAACCCACACCTCGAGAACCATTAAATGCAACATTTGCAGAACTTGACTTAAAAAAATTGCATTCTTTCATAAACTTCAATTTTTGAATTCCTATTAAGCAAAATAAATTCCATCATGAAATAACTACACTCCACAACTAAGGACTTTAGGCCTAATGAAATATAAGAAAAATAATGTAATTTTTCAATTGGGTAGTGTTTAATTCTATAACAGTATTTTCACATACTACATTTTGTCGTTTGATTCTCATTACAACCCAGTGACGTATTATCTGCCCCCATGTGGCAACTAAGGTGAAAAAAAGCAAACTACCAGCGTTAATCAGTGAAGACTGGGAGGAGAATATAGGTTTCTTAAGCTACTACTAAGTTGCATCTGCTAGGGTCAACTGAAACTATTATTATCAATGATAGTTTCATTAAAACTAAATACTTAAAAACAAAAAAACTTAGGTATCAAACATGACTTACTTGTAAAAAAGTCAAACTGAGTTTGATAAAGGAGAGTATTTTTAATATGACTCTACTACTATACGATGGTTTGACAGCTGAAATTAGTAAGTCTTTCCTAGTAGAGGCTGAAAAAAATTACCTGACCTTACTACACCTCTCTAGTTAGCTTTGTTTTTCTTTCTTTTAAAAAATGCCTTTTCCTTTCCTCTTCTCCACTCTTAATTTCTGCTTAATATTTTAAAATTCCTGATTTGGCTCACCAAGTTTTATTGACTTTCTAAATGACCCAACCCAATAAACTGTTCTTACTTCAAACAAACAAACCAACCCCCAAAACAAAAACAACCATCATCTGGACATAATATCTATTGATATTGTATTGTTTTTATTCCAGCCTTCATTCTGTATGTTTATAGGTACATTATATTTTACAATGGGACTGTACTATTTCTTGCCTGACTTCACACTTTCCAACAATGTTCCCTATATCTCCACCAGCACAATCTTTTAATTTTTGTGAAGCTAATGAATGACAATTTAATTTCCCATGATACTAGTAGGGATAAGGAAGCTAAAAGTCTGAGCCTCAGCTACAAGTTGGAGCTGCTACCATGCACATCCTACCTGTTGAGGTGACATTTAGATAGCCCACTTAATCCCTTAGCTGTGCTCTTGAACAAG
>CM052439.1:133467797-133514820 GCA_028533085.1 Varecia variegata
TAGCTGTGCTCTTGAACAAGAAACTAAAGGCAGGGACCAAGAACAGTCAAGTCTGAAAGGCATTTTCATCATCACATCCATCCTGAGGATGGCTGCACCATAATATTGGGCCATTACCATGTTTTCTTCTTTATCCTTGCATTCAGATAAATGGGATTCTTTTTCTTTTCAAACAGTTTAGTATTAAGAAAATTTAATTTGACCAACCTATGATGCTAACACAGGTGTTCCTGCACACCTCACTCAAGTCTGTAACAAAAGGCTCTCAAGAATATTTGATCCATAACTGTTTGATAAGAGATCTCAGGCCACTTTGAACTTCTGTTTCTCATCTTGTTTAAAATTGTGATAAAATATACATATATAAAACTTACCATTTTAAGTACACAGCTCAGTGACACTAAAATAAGTACTAAAAATAAGTACATTCTCACTGTTGTACAACCATTACCATGATCCATCTCCAGAATGCACCACATCTTAATGGCCATTAAAATAAGGAAGAATCTCATCCCAGACTAGCCAGATATTGCAGAGTTAATGAGATAATGTCTCAAGTACTTCAAGCTAACCAAGCACACGGGATATAAGGTAGAAATCATTTATTTAAATAGCAAATTACATTTATATTAATTAAATAGAATAGCAAGATTAATATTAGATTTTCTTATCAAATTTAAATAATTACTACTTGGAATATTCTTTTTGCATATTGAAGACTCAGATCTAAATGGCTCAAAAAGGAAGTAGTACTTCAAATTTTTCTCCTTCAGAGTATACAAACCATGCCTGATTAGCTCATAACATTCAATGGTGACTGAAAAGAAAAGGGCATTTCAGTAAGTAAAAAGATAGTTATTTGAAAAACGAGATAGAAGATGGCACCAGAATAAAAAGTGGCCTGCAAGAGGTGAGTTACTGTGACACAAATTTGGACCTTCAGAAGACTTAAAACTTACTCATGAGTCTCAAATTGTTAACTTAAATGTACATAAAAATTTTGAATTTGCTATAGTTAAGAATGATGTGAGGTTAAAAAAAAATTAAAAAGTTAAAATATCCAACTTCTTCCCTGTTGGATGTGCTGTGTAAAATAAAATATAGTTTAAGAAGACAGGAGGTGTGGACTCAACTGACCTAATTTTGAATTCTAGTTCTTCCACTTAGTAGCTGTGAAAACCTGAGCAAGTTAATTAATGTCTCTAAGCCTCAGTTTCCCAATTATAAAATGGGAAAATATCAACTCTGTATTAGGATTATAGGTACCTGGCACACAGTATAATTTGAAAAACAGTAGTTTTAATAGTTATTGGTTTTCTAGCATCTACAAGACAAAATCTAACTTCTTTTTATGAAAGAAGGCTCTTCATGATTTGGTCCATCACATTCAGGGAAGGGTCAACCCATCAGGCTGCAATGACGGCAAGGAGAGCCACAGGAAGACCTAAAAGGGTCAACTTTATCTATGACTCAACTCAACTTTATGCTCCAGCAATTCTTCCTGCACCTCTCATAACTCTGAGCTTTTGAATAGGGATTTCCTGTGGGGAATGCCCTTTTAAACTTGACCATTTGGCAAATCCCTTCTCACTCTTTAGAACTACTCTCATTCAATGAATTTCTAAATATTTATTGAGAGTCTTTCTTGGCACTATGATTGATGCTGGATACTATTTCTCTTCTGTGACATTATTCCAGGATCTCCCTACAAGACTTAAGTGGTTTTTTTTTTTCATTACAGAGCTATAGTTTATAGCTATTTCCATTCTAGAAACTGTCATATTGTATTATAATTATTTCCAGGACTGTCTTTGCAATGGATCATGTGTTCCTGAGAGTAGGGACAGTGTCTTTTTGCCCTCTTTGCCTAGCAGAGTCTGATTCAACATTTGTTGAATAAATACTATTGTTGTTGCTATTAATTCAACTGAATAAATATTAAGTTGAGCAACTACCATGTGCTCAGTGAATACTGAAAATTCAAAGATAAGTAAAATAGGCTGGGCACGGTGGCTCACGTCTGTAATCCTAACACTCTGGGAGGCCGAGGTGGGTGGATCATTTGAGCTCAGGAGTTTGAGACCAGCCTGAGCAAAAGTGAGACCCTGTCTCTACTAAAAAAATAGAAAGAAATTATATGGACAACTAAAAATATATATATTTGTGTTGAAAAATTAGAAAAAATTAGCCAGGCATGGTGGCGCATGCCTGTAGTCCCAGCTACTTGGGAGGCTGAGGCAGGAGGATTTGCTTGAGCCCAGGAGTGTGAGGTTGCTGTGAGCTAGGCTGACGCCACGGCACTCTAGCATGGGCAACAGAGTCAGACTCTGTTTCAAAAAAAAATAAAAAGATAAGTAAAATACAGTTCTTGTCCCCACTAAGTTCTCATTTAGTGAGAGAGACAGATGTGCTATTTATGAATGAAGTATGAAGTATAAGATGAAGTGCAATAGGACAAGAAAGAAAAGCAAATATATTCAGCCAGGAAAGGGAGAAGTGTTTTTCCCCCTTCTGGTTCATAGCTTTCTTTTCTAATTTCAATTAAATCCAGACAAGTATTTACCAAGCAGTCCGATGTTTCCACCTATATGTTTAATCACTATGAATGTGAGAAATGTTACCATGGGTGACATCATTTGCCCAAAATGGTGAACTCTTGGTAGAGTTCTAAACAAAAGAAGATACAATTGTCCTTCAATAAAACCGTAGTTTTTATTCCTGGAAAACTGAACATATATTAAAACTCTGCAAAAAGTTCCATATGTATATGTAAAACTGAGTAGGCTCTTGGCTCTAGTAACTATAAACATGTTTTTTTACCAATGTGACCATCTAGTGGGACATTCACAAGTCATACAGGGCTAGGACAATTCTTTATGGTGAACATCCAATGCTCCTCAGCCCCACCTGGGTAAATGATAAGAGCACAGCTAGTCACTAGGATGCCTCCAGAGAGCAGCACTGTAGAAGAGAAGGACTATGGTAGGGAAAGTAAAAGGGGCTATGAGGACATTATGCTAGCCCAGTTAGGAGGTTAGGAAAGGAGTTCCTTGAGGAAGTGACTTTTCATCTTAGATCTAATAGGCATTACCAAAAAGCAGAGGAAGTGGAAGGCAGAGGCTAGGAGGGCCTCATAGACCATGTTAGGAAGTTTGGACTTCATCCTAAGGATAATGTAACATTTGTGAAGGGGGTTTTAAACTGATAAAAGACATGATCAAATAAAAATCTGGAAAAAGATTAATCCTCATAGGAAGCAAAAATGGGAAGGAGAGGTTCATCTTCTGCTCTCTAATTTCAATGTTTTGTTGATTTTTATAATATATCTTATTTTTAAAAACCCATCAGGGCTGGCACGGTAATCCCAGCACTTTGGGAGGCCTGAAGGAGAAGGATGGCTTGAAGCCAGGAGTTTGAGACCAGTCTGGGCAACATAGTGAGATTGTCTCAAAATCAAAACAAAACAAGCAAAACACAACACAAACCCATCAGGCTGCAATGACGGCAAGGAGAGCCACAGGAAGACCTAAATGTCCAATTTGCAGATAAAATGGAGTTCCAGTTTGTTAGGGGAAGGGCAATAATGTTTCACAAGAGAGCCAAGATACTACTAAAAATTCTGGTACTTAAATATTAAAAGACTTAAACACATCTAATATTTTGTCAATAATAGTGACAGCTAATATTTTTTGAGTACCAGGCAATGTTCTAAGTGCTTACATATGTTAACTAATTTAATCCTCACAACTTTCATGATGTATTAATATTAACTACCTTTTACAGATAAGTAAATTGAGGCACAGAGAAGTTAAGTTACTTGCCTAAGGTTACTCAGCTAGTAAATGACAGAGCCATGACTCAAACCCAACTAATCTGGCTCCAGAGTACAGTCTCTAAACCCCTGATATACTTTACTGCCTTTCCACCAGAAACATCAATCTCTACAAACTGGGAAACTAATCATAAATAAAACCATATGTATACTAAAGAAATAATTTGATGCCTTTGTGGTGAGGTAAAAGAGAAAAGTAAAAATCATACTTCACTATAGTAAAACTTAAAATAGATTTTAAAAAGCGGTATATATGTATTCTGAAAATATAATAAAATGAGATATTTCAGTAGTATTGAGTAAATGAGTTAAAAACATTCTAAATCTAATCTTCACAACATCCCTTTGCTATGAGTAGGTAGCAAGCATTATTTTCATTTGACAAGCAGATAAATCAAAACACAGCTTAAGAAACTTGCTGAATCATTTGCTGAATGTGAATCAGATACGTAACTACCACAGAAAAGGTCTTTTATACTGGTTTTTTACAAAAAGATGCTATGATGAGCAAGGAAGAAAAAAAATCAGAGATCACCGAAGGTCTAAAAGAACATGCTATTTAAAGAACATAATATTTAATAAAACTTTTATGAGATATTGAAAAAAGTTTAGATATGAAGAGAAAGAAGAGAAAGTCTACAAGCAGCTGGTTAAGTTTTAAAAACGTTTTTAAAACTCCAAAGAATCAAAATGTCCGCAAGGTTGTTAAATTATAACTATCAGTTGAACTAGAAAGTCCATTAAGAGATTCTATAAAGTAATCAGAGGCTATGGATCAAGAAAGAAGAGGAGAAAAAGCAAAACTAACTGTTGAGCCCATATTAGTTAAGGATATGAGCACAACTAGATTAGAAGGGCAGGGACTACAGAGTATGTTACACGGTGCTAGGCACATAGGTTTTAAGTCATCCTTCCTTGACTGATTAGGGTAATTGATGTAGTTCACCACTTAAAAGAATTAGGATAAAAAGTTAAAATTTTAATTTTCTGGGATTACAAAGTTATTGTTATCTAAGAGCTGGGATAGTAACAGAACAAAAAGAAAGTGGAAAATAAGTGCTAACGAAAGTTTAAATAAATGTATTCTTAGAGTGTCCTTTCAGCAAGAACTTTGAAGATGACTAGACATGCTATACAAATGTTAATCAAAGTTTACAAACAAACATTTTTTTTTTTTAAAAACTGAGGTTCAGAGAGGTTAAGTAGCTTGCCCAGCTAGTATGTGGCAAAGTAGGCATTCAAAACCAAATCTGTGTGATTCTAAAGTCTGGACTGTGCCGATTAATAACAGCAACCCTGTTATCATTAATGGGAGCTTCCAGGTGCCAGTTATATTATAGTGGTTCTTTAAATGCATGAGCTCGTTTAATTCCTTGAGTATGTACTATTATTACCTCCATTTTACAGAAGAGGAACAGGCTTAAGAGAACTTAAGCAATGTGACTAAGGTCACACAAACAGTAATAAACAAAGCCATATGCACCCGACTTCAGAGCCTGTGCACTGAACCACTCTGCCATATTCTCATTCTGCCACCTCCATGAACATGTGACTAACCCCTAGTAGAACTCAATACTGGGTAGAGTATGAATGCTCTGGGTGTATATTGTTCTCTTTCCCTTTCTAGTCCATGCATCACCAAGAATCCAACAGCTCTCTTGAGTGAATGAATACTTTCACCTGTTCCATCAATTCAGATGTGATAAAGTGCACCTTGCCTTTCAGAGTTCAAACTTTTCATTTTTAATCAAAATGTAACGCTAACATAAGTAACGTCTCCCATATATTTAACTTTTGGTAAGATTATTGTCACCCTCAAAACAGCAACTCCCTGTAAAGTTCTACAACAGATTTAACCTTCACAGTTGGTCTCATTCTCTCCATGTATGTTTAAGCAACTTAAATCACTGGTTCTCAACCCTGACTGTACATTATAATCACTGAGAACTACCAGTTGAGAACCACTATATTAACTCAGTAAATCTGCTCCTGGTAATTTCCATTATTTCTTTTTTTTTTTTTTTTTTGAGACAGAGTCTCGCTTTGTTGCCTGGGCTAGAGTGAGTACCGTGGCGTCAGCCTAGCTCACAGCAACCTCAAACTCCTGGGCTCAAGCGATCCTACTGCCTCAGCCTCCCGAGTAGCTGGGACTACAGGCATGCGCCACCATGCCCGGCTAATTTTTTCTATATATTTTTAGTTGTCCAGATAATTTCTTTCTATTTTTAGTAGAGACGGGGTCTCGCTCTTGCTCAGGCTGGTCTCGAACTCCTGACCTCAAGTGATCTACCCGCCTTGGCCTCCCACAGTGCTAGGATTACAGGCGTGAGCCACCGCGCCAGGCCATCCATCATTTCTTATTCTAATGAGCAGCAGTGTTCTGGCTGTACTAGAAATGACAGGAAATAGGGTGTGATGGCACATATCTGTAGTCCCAGCTACTCAGGAGGCTGAGGTGGAAGGATCACTTGAGCCCAGGAGTTCAAGGCTGCAGTGAACTCTGATCAAGTCACTGCACTCCAGCCTGGGCGACAAAGCAAAACCCTGTCTCAAAAACAAAAAACAAAAACAAAAAAACCAGAAATGACAGAAATAGGAAAAAGAGGAACAGAATGGGGATTGCACTGATTAAAAGGGAAATATCACTAATCACTAAAAAAAAAGTCTTCGATGAAAACCAAAACATATGAACATACTGCTTAAAGTCACATAATAATTTGCACTACTTAGTAAGGACTGAATGCGTCAGAACCTAGTAAGTACAATGTCCATTTACTTTGTAATTTAACAGTGACAGAGAATGGGTAAGGAGTTGCACTTAAGTTCTAAGACAAATGCAAACTTGGGGAAAGCCAAGTTTTGGGAAAAGAACATAAGTGTTTATTGCTGGGAAATTATAATAAAACACACTAGAAAATTATGGTCCTTGATAGGCAAAATGATTTAAATTTGTGTATCAAATCAATGTATCTTTTGAATGATAACTACATCTTTCTTCAAATGGCAACATTAAGTCATTCATAAAACTAAAAGTAAGCTCTCTAAATAAACCCACACATTAAAGTTCAAATATACAAAATGAGAAAATTAGGTCCCTGATTCTTTTAGCATCGTAGGATTCATTAATGAGCTTTACCAGGGATCCTCCCATTGCTACATTCAAGCAGAGAGTTATTATTTAAATAGTTCAATAGACTACTGTCACTGCCTGTGTCAACCCTACCTCTAATAGTTTTCATTTCTGTGACAGATTTTTTTACAAAAGGTCTTTTAAAGTCTTAAGTACTATAACATGATTGTAAATTCCCTTTCAGAATGCTGGCTGATCACTGTGAAGTGGTATCAAGTAAGTACAGTGCTTAATAATTTTCAAAGTACTTTCATATTTTATCTTCTTTAATTTTCAAAACTACCCTATGAGTTAACAGTCTCAGTAATGTTAAGTAACTTGCCAAAAGTCACTCAGCTAGTAAATGTTAAGAACTGGGTTAAAATTAATGTCTTCCTATTTCTGGTCCAATGTTTCCACTACTCCAAATTTTTCCTTTGATTCATAGTTCATTAAATATATTAATATAAGCACAATCAATTAAAAGATTAGCTTGTCTTAAAGTAACACTGCTTTACACTATGTGATGATACACTTGCTGGTTTATAGGTTGGCATGCATAAAAGATGCAGATAAATCTGTAGTACTCTAGCAAGTACTCTTGATAAAATATTGGCATTGAATAATTTAAAATATATCAGCACCAGGCAAGTTACTAATTATAACTACACTTGCTGAATTTAAAGAGCTGGTAACAAAGGGCTATGATGCAAATAGCCAAATATTTTCCTGTGAAACACATCTGAAATTATAAGGCAAGTCGAAAAAAAGGTATGATTCAATATTTTAGAATCTACTTTACATATTTATAAAGTGAGACACACACCTGTACAGTTGATAGAAAGCCAAGCTGATAATTTTTTAAAAAATTAGATAGCACATGGGGATAACCATTACTGGTCATCTTGGTAACTACAAACATACTGTTTAACTGCAGTTAGATTGCTCCTCAGGTTCTGAAGTGAGAGGGCTCCAGGAATTTCTTATTTATGTCCAAAACTACCGTTAAGTATTAATATAACATGTGGATTTAACATTTCACATTTTCAAGTGTAAACAGAAAAAGGAATACAAGGGCTAAATTAGAAAAGGGTCAAATCAGTTTAGACAGTAAAATAGAAAGGTGAAAAAAGGTTAAGTAGTTAGTAGGCTGATTATCATTAGCTTTAACCTTTCATTTGTTCATAGAAATCTCACACACAACTGGGGTACTTATTAGTCAGATGTCACTTATGGGAAGACAGACATAGCAGAAAAAACTTCGGAAGTCAATTTTTACAACTTTAGTTCCTGAACTGAACATTGTTCCACAGTATTTGTTGCTGGTAAGCAGCAGGATGGAGTAGAGGAAGCATGGGTTCAAATGCCAGTTCTCTCAATTATCAACTTTTTAGGAAAGTTGCTTAATTTTCTGAGCCACAAATTTAGTCATCTGTGAAATGGGGTTTGATGAAAAGATTAAATGAGAACTTAAAGTGCCACAAAGTAGGTACTTAATGTTTGTTCCCTTCACACTATGCTCCCCCCAACTTAAATTGTCAATAAGATCCAGATATATCTATGGCAGTTCGTACCATCAGATAACATTAAGATGAAAATTACTTAGGTTATTTTGTACAATCAAAGAATATGCATTAAAACGGGCTGTTTAACCTGTCATTTAACACACTACCACATTATTTATGTTTTATTACAAAAATATAATAAAAACTTCGAAAATAAAATGATCCTAATTTAATAAAAAATTTGTTATTTTTTATTGTTTTCTGTGCATCAGTTATATGCAACTTGAAAAATAGTTCTTGCGGCTCCCAATTTAAGAGACGGCTCCCAAGATAAGAGACATGAGTTACATATGCTTCACGAGGCCCCGGGCTCAAAACTAGTGTGAATTAAATACAACTCACAGGGCAGTTAATATGTTAAATAAGGTGACGCTATGGTTCAATGTCTGTATCACTCCAAAATTCAAGTTGAATCAATTTAATATTATCCCCAATGCAACCGTATTAAGAGGTGGGGACTTTAGGATGTGATTAGGTCATAGGATTAGTGTCCTTATAAAAGGGCTTGAGGGAACCTGTTTGGCCCTACCACTCTCCTTCTTCCATATGAGGAAGGGGCAAGAAGGCACCATTTATGAAGCAGAAAGCAAGCCTTCACCAGACACCTAATCCACTGGTACTTTGATCTTGCATCTCTCAGCCTCCAGAAGTTAAGAGAAATAAATTTCTATTATTTATAAATTACCCAGTATAAAGTATTTTGCTATAGCAACAGGAAAGAACTAAGACAGAAATTGATACTGAGAAGTGGGGTGCTGCTGTAAAAAATACCCAAAAATATGGAAGTGGCTCTGGCACTGGGTAATGGGGTGAAGGTTGGATGATAAATGGTTATTCTGGTGACGGCTCAAGAAGAGGAAAGTGGTAGAACAAGCTTCAACCTATAGATTACTTAGAGATTATTTAGGTGGTCCTGATCAGAAGGTTGGTAGAAATAAGGACAGTAAAGGCCATTCTGATGAGGTCTGAGATGGAAATGAGGAATATGTTATTGGCTCAACCGGGCACAGCTGCACAGGTACAGCTTGGGCCACTTCTCAGGGCAAAGGCAGTTAACACTGGCAGTGTCCACATGGTGCTAACTCTGTAGGTGCACAGAATGCACAAGCTGTGGGGCCATGGTTACCTCCATCTAGATTTCAGAGAATGCCCTAGAGAACCTCAGTCAGAGAACTGCCACAGAGATGGGGCCACCACAGAGAGCCCTTACTAGGGCAATACCTAGTAGAACTGTGGCAGTGGTTTCCACTCCTCCACCTCCAAAGAGTCACCAGAGTGCAATTCCAGCCTGAGACAACTGCAGGCACTGGACTCCAACTTGTGAGAGCTGCAGCATGCATGGGCTATGCCCAGCAAAGCCAAGGGGCCAGGGTCACCTGGAGCCTTGGGGAACCAACTCCAGCCCCAGTATGTCTGGAAGGCAGGGCGTGGGGTCAAAGAAGATTAGAATGGAGCCTTAAGATTTAATCTAACTTGCTTTGTTTGGTCTTGGACTTTCTTAGGACCTATTACCCCTTTCTTCTTTCCTATTTCTCCAGTTTGGAATGGGAATGTCTATCCTATACTAGTCCCATCACTGTATGTTGGAAGTACATAACTTGTTTGGTTTCACAGGCTCACAACTGGAGAGCAATTTGCCTCAGGATGAATCATACCTTCAGCCTTATCCATATCTGACTTAGAAGAGACTATAGACTTTAGATTTTTGTATTGATGCTGGAACAACTTAAGACTTCTGGGGCTGTTAAGATGGAATGAATATATTTTGCATGTGGGAAGGATACATGAATCTGGGTGGCAGGGGCCAGGGGCAGAATGTTATGGTTTGAATGTTTGTGTGCCTCCAAAGTTCATGTTGAAACTTGATGTCCAATGCAATAGTATTAAGAGGTGGGGCCTTTAGGTGATTAGGTCTGTCCTCATGAATGGGATTAAGGCCCCCAAAAGGGCTTGAGGGAGCCTGTTTTGCCCTTCAGCTCCCCTTCTACCATGTAAGGGCACAGCATTCATCCCTTTTTCCATGTAAGAATGCAGCAAGAAGATGCCATTTATGAAGCAGGGAGCAAGCCCTCACCAGATGCCAAATCTGCTGGACTTCCTAACCTGCAAATTGTGAGAAATAAATTTCTATTATTCATAAATTACCCAGTCTAAGGTATTTTGTTATAGCAGCAAGAAAAGACTAAGGAAGGTGATAGTCTAAAGAGGTACAAAAATCAAAAGAGACATACTAGAGGAATAAAAGGAACAAAGGAAAAAAATGGAGATCAAGTGGTAAATATTAAATCAGATATGAATTTAATCAGTCTGCAAAAACTGTATAAGGGCGAAAACTAAATTGCTTAATGATGGGAACATGTTCTAAGAAATGTGTTAGGTGATTTTATCATTGTGCAAACATCATAGAGTGTGTACATACACACACTCCCCTCCCCCTAGATGGTAGAGCCTATTGCTCCTAGGCTACAAATTTATATGGCATGTTATGTACTGAATACTGTAAGCAACTACAACATAACGTAAGTATTTATTTGTGCATGTAAACATACGTAAACATAAAAAAGGGACAGTAAAAATAGCCAGCACGGTGGCTCATGCCCGTAATCACAGTGGCTCATACCTGTATTCCTAGCACTCTGGGAGCCCAAGGGGGAGGGATTGATTGAGCTTGGGAGTTTGAAAGCAGCTGAGCAACAGCGAGACCCTGTCTCTACTAAAAACAGAAAAAAATTAGCAAGGCGTGGCGGCATGCACCTGTAGTTCCAGCTACTCGGGAGGCTGAGGCAGGAGGATCACTTGAGCCTAGGAATTTGAGGTTGCAGTGAGCTATGAAGACGCCATTGCACTCTAGCCCAGGTGACAGAGTAAGACTCTGTCTCAAAAAAAAACAAAAAACAAAACAAAACAGTTAAAAGATAAAACATGGTATACCTATATAGGGCACTTAGCATGAATGGAGCTTGAAGAACTGGAAGTTGCTCTGGGTGAGTCAGTGAGTGAGTGGTGAGCGAATGGGAAAGCCTAGGACATTACTATACACTATTGTAGACTTTATAAACACTGTACACTTACGCTAAACTAAATTTATAAAAAATTTTTTTTCTTTCTTCAATGATAAATTAACTTACTGTAATTTTTAAACTTTGTTTTTCAGGTTTTTTCTCATTTTTTTCCTGATTTTTTAAAATTTCATAATATTAAGAAGGTACAAATGTTTTTGGTTACATGGATCACTTTTGTTACGCTTGAGTCATGGCTATAAGTCTGCCCATCAGCCATATAGTGTTCCTTGTACCCGTTAGGTGGGTTTTTGCCCTTCCCCTTCTCTCCCCTCTCCATCACTTGATTTCCACTAAGTTTTACTTCCCTTTATGCACATGTGTACTCATTGGTTAGTTCCAATTTAATAGCGAGTACATGTGGTGTTTGTTTTTCCATTCTGTAGATACTTCACTTAGAATAATGGTCTCCAGTTCCAACCAAATTGTTGCAAAAGACATTAATTCACTCTTTTTTATGGGTGAGTAGTACTCCATGGTATACATAAAACCACATTTTGGTAATCCATTCATAAATTCATGGGCACTTGGGTTCATTCCATGTCTCTGCAATTGTGAATTGTGCTACAATAAACATTTCAGTGCAGGTATCTTTTTGATAAAATGACTTCTTTTCCTTTGGGTAGATACCCAGTAGTGCAATTGCAGGACTGAATGGCAGGTCTACTTTTAGTTCTTTGAGGAATCCACATACTGTTTTCCATAGAGGTTATACTAATTTGGAGTCCCATCAGCAGTGTATAAGGATTCCTTTCTCTTTGCATCCATGCCAACATCTATTGTTTTGGGACATTTTAATAAAAGCCATTCTAACGGGGGTTAAAGTGATATCTCATTGAGGTTTTAATTTGTATTTTCCTGATGATTAGTGACGTTGAGCAGTTTTTCATATGTTTATTGGTCAATTGTCTATCTTTTGAAAAGCTTCTGTTCATATCTTTTGCTCACTTTTTAATGGGGTTGTTGGTTTTTTTCTTGCTGATTTATTTGAGTTCTTTGTAGACTGGATATTAGCCCTTTATCGGATGTATAGTTTGAGAATATCTTCTCCCATTCTGTAGGCTATTTGCTCTGTTGATTATTTGCTCAGCTGTGCAGAAGCTTTTTAATTTAATCAAGTCCTATTTATTTTTGTTGTTACTGTAATCGCCATTGGAGTCTTAGTCATAAATTCTTTGCCTAGGCCAATATCTGGAAGAGTTTTTCCTACATTTTCTTCTAGAATTCTTATGGTTTCATGCCTTACATATAAGTCTTTTATCCATCTTGAATTAACTTTTGTGAGTGATGAGAGAGATGGATCCTATTTCATTCTTTTGTATGTGGCTATCCAATTTTCCTATTACCATTTACTGAATAGGGCTTCTTTTCTACGGTGTAGATTGTTGTCTGCTTTGTCAAAGATTAGTTGGCTATATGTGGGTGGTTTCATGTCAGGGTTCTCTGTTCTGTTCCATTTGTCTATGTCTCTTTTTTCTGCCAATACCATGCTGTTTTGGTTACTATAGCCTTGTAGTATAGTTCGAAGTCTGGTATTGTGATGCCTCTAGATTTGTTCTTTGTGTTTAGGATTGCTTTGGCTGTCTGAACTCTTTTCTGGTTCCAAATGAAGCATAAAATTATTTTTTCTAGATCTGTAAAATATGATGTTGGTATTTTGATGGGAATTGCATTGAATCTGTAAATCAATTGGGTAGTATGGACATTTTAACATTGTTGATTCTAATGATCCATGAGCATGATATGTTTTTCCATTGTTTGTGCCTTCTGCAATTTCTTTCCTCAGTGTTTTGTAATTCTCTTTTTGTTTCGTAGTTCTCACAGCATATATTCTGTGAGTATTCAGGTCTGTTATTCTGTTACTGTGACAAAGAAGCATTAAAACTCAACCAAGACTAATGAGACATAAAAAATTAATGACTATAAAAAATACAATGAAATATGAGATGATAAAGAAATCTGAGATTACACTGATCACAAAAGAGAATGCTAACCTGCCATACATACTAAGAGATGTTCAAATTATAAACATATACCCTTAAAACAAAATCTTGGGTTAAAAAGCTTTTTGTAGTCTTGCAAATAGAAATAATGAGTTAGCCAATTGAATATCATGTCCGTATTGCCATTCATCCCCCTCATCCTATGAAATTGGAATTTATCAATTTAAACTTTAACTGTAATAGAGAATGGCAATCATAACATCTAATCTTCAAAATGAAAAGAGCACTAGACATCTATCTAATCCTCTTACTTAAAAAATAAGGAAATCAAGACCCAGAAATCAATATTACAAATTAAGAGGAATTATTTGATTTCTGTTTTTAAAAACACAGAACATCTGTTCTATATTAGAGACTTACCCTTTGTTTTGCATGGCACACTGATTTTCTGATAGATATCTATCAGTAAACCCAAGAGCCTTTTCTGGAGGGAACTGGGTAGCCTACAGCCCATGTCTAAGGAAGGGATTAATGGCAAAGTTTACACTTTCTGACCACACTTCCTAAACACAGTCGATTAAACCATGAGTGGGCACCTGACCCCTCACATGATGAATCCTACAACAAAAGGATGAGCTAAATCATTTGAATTTTCTTTCTTTGAAATATAAACAGGAAGTACTAAGATAATTTACCATTTACCAGTTCTGAAAGCAAAAGCTAAAAGGTCATGATGTGGTAGGTAGGTGGCCATCATTAGATTCTATATGCAGGACAAAATTATGAAGGGGAAGAAATTCTAAGCAAGCAGAGAAGAGAATGGACCAGCACAGAGAGAAGCAAGGAAGCACTGAGCAAGATCACATAGACCACCAGAGTAAGAGTAACTGCTCTTGGGAACTGCCTTGCTTCCTGATGGCTTTCTATTTCTAACCCATGAATAACTTAAAACAAACCTCTCCCCTTTCTCTTAAGACAATCTGAATGAGTTTCTCTTCTTTGGAAACAAAAGAGCTTAATAAGAATAGAAATATTGAATAAAAATTCAAATATATCACATGATTTTATATATATATATATATTACAAAATTATTATAGATTATGATAAATCATTCCCAAAATGTTTTTGGTTTAAATAGAAGAAACTGAACTTCTTAGGATGTTCTCTAGGAACTGTAGGGTTGGTACAATGAAGGCTGATGACTACTATGGGAATTAATTTCCTTAGATTGAAAATCAGTGTAAATTTGAGAGCTGACATGGAAGGAAGTCTCTTAGAAGTAATGAGTATAACGAATATACTCCGAAGGGTGAAGAGTAAACTGAGTGGGAAGAGTAGAGAAAAATCAAGAATAAAGTCAGTTGGCAGTTCAGGTGTGCACCCTCTTTATGGACAACAGGATTCCTTTCCCATCTACTTCTATCAATACTCTGTCTTCCTTTTCCTTGCCTTTTCCAAATTATACCATTTTGGTTCTGAGCACTGACAATCATTGCCACTGAATTTGTCAAGGGAAAAAAAGCCTCACGATATTCATTTTACTAACACTTCATACCAGGGGAGATGTAGGGACAGTGGCAACTTACTTTCACTATGATACTTGCTTCTCAAGACTCAGACACTCCATTATCTCAAAGGATCCATAACATCTCTTATGCATTTCCAGGAGTTATCACTGTTTCCCAATACGCTGGATGTATAACAGAGAGCTCCTAGCATATTACAGCAATACAAAGTTAGACACTCTAACAAGACAGCAATACATTAGTAACTTTACTTGTCTAGAAAGACAATTTAGAACCAACAGATAACACATGAAAGAAAATTCACAAGAGGAAATATAACATTAAACAAACATGGGAAAATGCCAAACCTTTACTAGTAATCAATAAATGTAATAATGAAGTAGTTTTTAGTTTTATTAGCAAAGATAATTCTACAACAATAATATCCTATGCTGCTGAGGATATGATGACTCAACCTTAGCAAATTACTAATAGTAGTATAAAACTAATATGACCTATTAGAAATCAACTCAGCAATCTCTATCAAGAGCCATACATGTTTTTATACCATTTGCCCTCATGATTACACTGCTGAGACTGTATCCTAAGAATCCTAAATACAGAAAAGAAAGTACTATTCTCAAAGATTTTATCCCAGTACTACTTCTAATATCAAGAATAAATATATGAGTAAATAACACAACATCCAATTGGTGGGCTATTATGCAACCATTAAAAAAAGATGGTTAATTTCAGTAATGACACGGAAAGTGTTTATACTTAAAAAAGTAAAAAAAAAAAAAAAAGATAAAAAGTTGTACATAGGGTACAATTACAGATAAGTAAAAATACATTTATAAGACTGGATTATTAAATGAAAAATATGTATACGAAAAAGACCAGATTATTAAACGAAAAAGACTGGAGGGAAATAACGAAAAGCTACCAGTGTGTTAAGGTATTACCACTATGGATCCTTTTTTCTTTTCTCTTTTAAATCTTTGGTTATGTAATCTTTGCAATGAAAATAAATAATAAAAACCTTCCAACAGTATAACTGTTGAAGTCATGAATAGCCAGGGGCAAAAGACCCCAGAGAATGTTACTATTTTATGTGCAATGCTTGCTATTCATAATGACAAGTGACAAGTGAGTCATCAAGAAGCTTAAATTATATCTTTTTTTTTAACTTTTTAAAAGGCAGGAAGGTATGAAATATAGTTTAGGAAGTTTTTTGTGAAAATGCTTAAAAGTTATGGTAATTAAAGTGTTAAGTTTTAGTTATTTAGAAAATTTACGTACTTGGAGCAACTGTTTCCCAGATTAAGCCATTAAAATGAATAGGCACAATTATGAGAAGATAACATTTAAAAAAATCTTTAAAGCAATGTTAAAAAATGGATTCAGGCCAGGTGTGGTGGCTCATACCTATAATCCTAGCACTCCGGGCAGCTGAGGCAAGAGAATCGCTTGAGGTCAGGAGTTTGCTACCAGCCTAAGCAAGAGAGATGTGGTCTCTACTAAAAATAGAAAAAATTAGCCTAGTGTGGTGTTTGTGCCTGTAGTCTCAGCTACTTGGGAGGCAAAGGCAGGAGGATCACTTGAACCCAAGAGGTTGCAGTGAGCTATGAAGACACGTCATGGCACTCTAGCCAGGGCAACAGCATGACACACTGTCTCAAAAACAAATAAACAAAAAAAAAAAGGATTCAACTTTTGCAAAGTGCAAGAATTATACCAGAAAAGTTGTTTTATAATCCAAGAGACCTAGTGGCAGAGAAAGTCCATCCTACATATTAGAGAATAGAAATTTTACTTTTATTTAGATAATGGGAGTTATTATAGATTCTACACTTGAGATTGCTCTTCTAATACCTTATGTGTACAAAAATAATTTTTAAAAATGTTATTATAACAAGAAATTAATGTTAGAACTTATTTAAATGCTGCAAAATACTAAGCAAAAATATACAGAAACAGTAATACTACAAAAATTTAAACTAAGAATAAATTCCAAAATTTTATTTAATATCAAAAAAATAATATTGCAAGCATTTTCCATCAATTTTCTAATTTTTCAAAACATTGATACATAATTCTGGAAATATCATGTAATAAAAAAATCAACAAATGCCTCAAACAATATGTTGAACTAGGAGAATTAAGGAAAAAAACCCACCAAAGATGTAAAAGCCAAAAGCAAACAAAAATGAATCGTAGCTTAGAAAAGAGGGCCTATAATTCTTCTACAATGGTTCTTGAGATTTCTGTAGTAATAAGTTCTACAGATTTTCTCAATAAGTATTTTAAGTAAAAAATTACATACTAATGCATAAGAAAATCTCTACTGCAGAAATAAATAAATCTAAGTTAATTAATGTTATAATGAAGAATCATCAATGGATTCTTCTTAATATATTTTTGTGCCTAAGGAAGCTAATATGACAAATAAGAAGGAATGGAAAGAAAATGTATGCTTACAAATTATCGTGACTTAAAACTAATAGTATAGTTCTGTATGTCTATTTAGTCTTTGAGGTAGATACAATTGATGACCATATACTTGTAATTGTTAGACACAAGAGTATAATTAACTGCCTTAAAAACAACCACTATTTCCATTACATGAAACTGATTCTTAAAAAGAAACAAATTCATTTATTATAAAATAAGCTTTTCCTGAATACTAGCAGAGGGCTGGGGACAGAGAAAGCAAATCTCTGTCTTGAGTCACATGAAATGATTGCTACCTCAACGTAAAAAAAAATTTCATGTAGTAACTAATCCATATTATTTACAGTTAACAAAATATATAATGCCCAGTTAACTCTTGGTTATACATTCTTACAAAAGTACTGTGCATCTTCTAGAAGGAAAGAACTTCATATATTAAATCAATAAGCAAACGTTTATTAGGTACTTTGTGTAGGATTTCACAGCTGGAAATTACAAATAAAATAATAAAAAGTCTGAAATGAGAGGATGAGAACTAGGAAATTACTAAGATTTCTTAAGTTATTAAATTTAATTTATTGAATATTAAATTAAACATTTCAATATGTGGCTAGGCATGTGATGAACTTGACTCAAAAGCATTTGAGATGTTCAGGAGTTCATACTTTCTTGAATCAGAAAATGATAATTTTACCTGAAATCACAATTCTGCCCTGGCTGTTGAGCTATTTAAACTCTACTACGATCACACTCAAGTATGAATGGGTATATTCTGTTCTACAAATAAAAATTGCCTTCTGTGTACCTAACCAGCAAGTATCAATACTAAAACAAAAGCCTCTAGCCCACTAGGATTTTTTGTAAAACAAATTTTTATAAAACAAAGTTAGAATTTTTGTTAGAGCCTTTCCTTTTCATGCCTCATTTTTTTATTTCTCTACTGGCTCTTAAGCTTTTCCATCAAATTCCTACATTAAATATTAAACTACCATACCACTTTCTTGATTCAGACCTTACTACTATCTATGCTAAAACAAGACTCTAGAAAAATTTCCCACCTTCACAATCCCTCCACTGTTTCATCATTCACTTATTTGGGTGGGGGTGTAGGGCCAAGGGAAGGATGATGAACTCACAGCCACAACCTGTCTGAAGCTAACAGCCCAGTGTAACTTCATGGGGCTTAAGGACAAACTGCCTCCCACCAACAGTCTTAAAGTCTTCTGGTCCATTTAGAACCAAAATAACAGAAAAAAAAAGGGGGGCGCCTCAGGAATCTGGGCTGCTAATCTCAGTTCTCCGCATTAAGAATAGCTAGCTGGGCAATCCTCTACAAGTGACTCACCCTCACTTGGTTTATTCCCTCACCTATAAAGCAAAGTTCCTTTCAGCTTCTAGAAGTAAAACAGTTGACTGTAAATAATCAATCTGGTCATACTCCACCATTCAAAAGCCAGCCTTACTACTTTCCTTTATATTTGCTACTGAAATTCTCTTAGCCTTCAGAGAAACTTGCATTCAACTCAATTGTCCAAGTGCAGTTCTAGGACTACTAAATTACCTGAGTGAAAGCTACATGTCACTTGATTCTTTCAGCAAATATGTGGACTCCTGTGAAAAGGCACAGTACTGTGCCAGCCTTAGGTCACTTATTACAGATGTCACATTCAATAGCAAGAACAATCTTTGGTTGAAAATATTATAGAAAAATTTTCACCATAATTGTGTTTCTATGTAATGGAAGTCCTTTACTCATTATCCCCTCAAAACTGTGTGATAAAAAACTGCGTAAAACATTATTCAACCAAAAATCCAATGGAGCATTCTAATTCCTATTTTGGAGCAACTGTGGTTTCAGTGGTTCAATCATTAAAGCTCTTTTCCTCAATTAAGTCTTATAATATTTTCTAATAAAGTTGATGTGTAGCATTTCATTAGCTGAAACAAACTCTTCTTGAAACATAGATCAGAACTCTTTAGACCATGTCCATATACTACTGCCAACTCAATCCTACCACAAAAGAATCCAAGCATTTTACCTTTCTAAACAACCAGTACCAATAACTCTGAAAACATCACTTATGTCAAAGTCTGATAAGTTTTACATATAAGGTTTAAATATCTTTACTTTTCTTATTCTTCCTTCCGTACTATAATGCTTATCAGGGCGACATATTAAACTGATGCACTACTATGAAGCGAGAGGGTTATAATTACAGATCTAGAAATTTAAAAATCATCCTTTTGACATAAGAGTCATTGCCTCTGATCTATATATTTGACCTATTTACTTCAAATAAGAAATTTCAGATTTCTTCATGTATTATGTGGGAGTCACTGCAGCATAGTACTTAAAGATACAGACCCTTGAGTCCCTATCCTTGACTTTTGAGTTTTGGCTCTGCCACTTATTAGTCATGGAAAGAAAAATTAACCTATGATCTATAAAATTAGATCGTCAAAGCTATATCTCATGGGGCTGTTATGAGAATAAAATGGCAAAGTTCTATCTTTAAAAAAAAACCTCTGTCTAAAAAGACATGACACCTAAAAGTAACACAAAACCCTGGACCAGACTGTGTATAAAGGATGTTACTGGGAAAACTGACAAAATTGTAATATGGATCATAGAAAAACTAAATTTCCTGAATTTGCTAACTGCATGTGGTTTCTTAAGAGAATATCCTGGCTCTACAATATATACATTAAAGTATTAAGGGCTAAAGGGGCAAAGATGTATGGCGCCTACTCTCAAATAATAAAACAAAAATCAATAATGTGTATGGAGGGTAGAAAAACAAATGTAGCAAAATGTTAAAAATTGGTGAATCCAGGTAAAGTATATTTGGGAGTTCTCTGACTTACTCTCACAACTTTTCTGTAAGTTTAAAATTATTTAAAAATTATATCTTAAAAATCTAGCTTTGACTCTGTTCACTACTACTCAATCTGCATTCCCCTCCATTCACAGAAATATCTTGAAAATTGTATATAGTCATCATCTCCCCTACTCCATTCCGCTGAGACAGATTTCCATGTTGCCAAACCCAACAATTTCTCCTTGGCCTCATCTTAAGTTCTTCACAGTGCTGAATGCAGGTGACCACTCTTTCACCCAACTCTTTGCTTTGCCACGTGTCTCTTTTATGTCACTGGCTGCTCTCTGTCAGTCTCCTTTGCTGGCTCCCCTACACCTCAACATCTTAGGTCTCCTTCTTTTCTCTATTTTCATAATCTCATCTAGTCTGTGCCATTAAATAGCATCCTGAATTCCAGACTCAAGTACCCAACATCTTACAAGAAATATTCACTTATTTATTACTCGGGCATGTCAAACTTTGCTGGCTGAAACAAACTCTCTTCCCCTCCTCCCCCTCCTTTTTTTAACAGATGAGGTTCTCCCTAAGTTGCCCAGCCTGGTCTCAATCTCCTGGCCTCAAGCGATCCTCCCACCTCAGCCTTCAGAGTAGCTGGGACTACAGGCATGAGCCACTGTACTGAGCTCTGAAACAACTCTTGATACTCTTCTCCCTCCCCCTCCAATCTTCTCCTCCTGCAAGCTGCTTATTATCACTAAATGTCATTAGTTTTCACTCAATTCTTCAGGCCAAATATATAGATCAGAGGCAATGATCTTTATTTCCTTTGATTTCCCTCACATCCCACATCCAAATCAGCGGCCAATGCTCTCACAATATACTCTGAATCTGACTACTTTTCACCCCCTCCACTGTCCACCCTAGTCCAGATGGTCTACTGTAATAGATTTCCCTGCCTCATCTTTTGTTCCCTCACAGCCCATTCTCTGAGACAAAGCAGCAAAATTTATCTTGTTATTAAACCTGCAATTAAATCATGTCTTCCCTCCATCAAAACCTTCCAGTGGTTTCCTATCATACTTAAAATAAAACCTTACATCCTTATCACACCCTACAAAATTGTATCTAATCTGGGCCCCTGCCTATTTCTCTGAACTTAATCTCCTAGCAGTCTCTGTCCCCTTTCTTCACTATGCTCCAGTCTCACAGGTTTTCTTATAGTTCCCCAATCAGGCTAAGCTTGTTCCCATGTAAAGGCCTTCACTTTTGCATGCTCTTTCCCCAAATATTTATATTGCTCACTCCTTCCCCTCATTCAGATTGACTGCTGGCCCTATAAGACATTTTAAAAAGGCAAGGTCTTCTTCCCTCCTCTCTACCCTGTTACTATTTCCTATCATTGCTTTATTTTTTAAATACTTCTGATTTTCCCCTTTTCTTCATTAAAAAACATTTTTTAAGTAAAAAATTAATGTAGATGCTTCTTATTGTTAAAAAAAGAAAAGCAAACAATACAGATGAAATTCAAGCTCACTTCAGCTACCTCTCCTATCTTGGTCCCCTCCCTGGAGGTACTCTAGCATTCATTTGATATGTATCCTTGTAGAGCTCTTCTCTGTGTATTTAAACACACAGGTATTGTAGAAACAAAAAAATGTTTATTTCTGTTCTGTAACAAACTTCAAAATATTCCCTAGCTTTCCTAGTCATTAAATATAGGTAAATTTCATTATTAATTAGTTTATTGATGAATACAACTTATTTACAATTTTCCACCATTACAAATATTTACTGAGAGCTTACTACATTTAGGCACTGTTATAGTTGCTGCAGATAAAGCAATAAATAAAACAAAGAGAGTTCAAGACCAGCCTGGGCAGCATAGCAAGAGCCCATCTCTAAGAAAATAAAAAAAATTGGCCAGGCATGGTGGTGCACACCTGTAGTCCCAGCTACTCAGGAGGCTAAGGCAGCAGGATTGCTTGAGTTTGAGGCTGCAGTGAGCTACAATGGCACTGCTGTATTCCAGCCTGGGTGACAGAGTAAGACCCTATCTCTAAAAAAGTAAAAACCAAAAAAGCAAAGATCTCTGCCCTTTTGGAACTTGCATTCTTGTGGGAGGAGAAAGACTAAACAGATTAAAATATATAGTACAAACTTTTTCTGAAAAGGACCAAATAGTAAACATTTAAGGCTTTGCAGGCCACATATGTCTGTCATGTATTTTTTGCTTTAACAACCCTTTGAAAATGTAAAAACCATTCTTAGCTTATAGGTTGTCAAAAACAGGCCAGAGGCTCATGGGGCTGTGGCCTGCTGATCCCTGATATAGTGTGTTAGAAGGTGGTTATGTGCTATGCAAAAATTAAAATGACTCCAGGATAAGAGAGTCTGGAAGGAGGATAGAATGTAGTATTAAGTAGGGTGTTTAAAGAAAATAAGATCTGAGCAAACGCTTGGAGGTGAGGCCATTGAGTCAAGCAGATATCTGGGAGAAGTACATTACAGATAGTGGAGCCAGCTAAAGCAAAGGTCCTAAAGTAGGAGGAACATGACAGAAATGTTTAAGATATAGCAAGGAGGCCAGTAACCAAGAGGGGAAAGCAGTAGTAGGAAATGAGGTCAGGAAGGCAAGGAGAAAGGGGAGTGGGTTGGGCAGATCTCGTACAGCCTTATAGGCCATTGTAAAGACTAGTTTTTCCCTGAGTGAATGGGAGAGAAGGTCTTAGTTCCTTTGGGCTGCTATAACAAAATACGATAAACTAGATAGCTGATAAGCAATAGAAATTTGTTTCTCACCATTTTGGAGGCTGGGAAGTCCAAGACCAAGGTATATTCAGTATCTGGTGAGTGACTGTTTTTAGCTCACAGACAATTCCTTCTTGCTGTGTCCTCAAGAGACAAGAGGCAAGCGATCCCTCTAGGGCTTCTTTTATAAGGGCAATAATCCTATTCATGAGGCTTCTACTTGCATGACCTAATTGCCTTCCACAGATCCCATTTCCTAATACTATTACCTTGGGGGGCAGGATTTCAACATATGAATTTTGGGACAACACATACATTCAGTCAGACCACAGCAGGAGCCATTGCAGGGCTTTGAATGGACAGGAACTTTGAAGTGACAGGAACTGTCTTAATTTGTAAAAGGCTTACTTTGGCTACTGTATTGAGAAAATACTGTTGAGAGAGGGTAGGGCAGAATGGGCAGACCAGGCAGCAACCCATTTCAGCAATCCAACAAGAAAAGATGGTGGTGGCTTGGACCAGGGTGGTAGCAGTGGGGAGGTGGTGAGGCATGGTAGGATTTTGAATGCATTTTGATGGTACAGAAAATAGACTGTCCTCAAAGAATGGATTTGAAGAGTGAAAGGACAAGTAAAAAAATAATGCCAAGATTCCTGAGCTACGGAAGGACAGAGATGCCACTGATAGAAATGGGGAAGTCTGTGGGTAAAGCAGGTATTGGGGAGGAAGCTCTGGAGTTTAGTTTTGGATATCTTAAGTTTGATGTCTATTATTAGACATTTAGGTAGAGATGTTGAATAGGTAGTTGACAAATGAGATTGGAATTAGGAAGAGGGCTAAAGATCCAAATTTGGGCATTGTTGGCATTTAAAGCCACGAGGCTGCATGAGATTACCAATAGAGTATAGATAGAAACAAATAAACAAATAACAACAACAAAAATTAAGGACTAGGACCTGTGGCACTCTGACAAGAAAGGCAAAGGAGAATTACAAGGAGCCAGCACTGAGGCAGGAAATAACCACAAGTGTGTGGTGCCCTAAAAGGCAAAGAAATGGTTTCAAGGCTAAGGGGAGCAAATAGCTGTGTCAAATGCTGCTGACAGGTAAAGTATAACGAAGATAATTAATGACATGGCATTTAGCAACATGGAGGAATCAGTGTATTGTGAGTTCTCTGAATTATTCTCACAACTTTTCTGTAATTTTAAAATTATTTAAAAATAATATCTTAAAAAACCAGCTTTGACTCTGTTTCTCCTCCACTACTACTCAATTTCTCCACACCCCTCCATTAACAGAAGTATCTTGAAAGTGGTATATAGTCACCATCTGAAGAACCTGAAGAATCATTTCTGCAGGAGTGATGCAGACAAAGGCCTGACTTGGGTGGGTTTAATAGAGTACTAGAGGAGAAAACTTGGCAATAGTTAAGCACAAACTATTCTGAGAAATACTACTTCAAAAGGAAACAAAAAATCGGGGAAACAGGTGATGAAGAAGTGGGACAAGTTTTTTGGTTTTTTTTTTTAAGATGAGAGAAATAATAGCATGTCTGTTTGCTGATAGAAATGATTCAATAGAAAACAAAATTGATGACGTGGAAGGAAAGCAGCTGAAGCAATGTCCTTGGGCAGTTGAGGGAGAATGGGATCTACTACAAAAGCAGACAAAAACATGAACAGTTAATCTAAGGTAACAGGCAGGAAGACAATATGTACTGATGCAGATGCTGGTAGACACAGGGTGGTGGGAGTCTGTGCAAAGTAGACACAGGATGGAGGGAGTCTGTGCAAGGTCTCGTCTGATTACTTCAATTTTCTTAGCAAGAAACAGGATGGGAAAAGAGATACAGAAGGTTGAGGAAAAGAAGACATGAAATAGTAATTTAGAAGAGTGGGAGAGTGAATAATCTAGGAAAATACAGTATGATCACCAGGTAGCATTAAGGACCTACTTGAAGTTTGTGGTTATGTGCTTTTTTCTGGCCACACTCAGTTACATAGGGGCAAGTGCAAAAAAAGGCAAAGAGCTGGTTTTAACTAGGGCTCTGATTTTGCCAAACAAGCAAAGAACAAGGAAGGAGACCCAAAGGAGTGATTAAAATGATCAACCACAGAGTTTAAGTTGAGTAAATTCCACGTAAAAGAGAGTAAAAACATCAAGAGGGTAAGTGGCAGAGTAACAGATCAAGGGGTTGGAGAGTCCATTGGGGTCAGAAGATGGTTGGGGGTGAGACACTAGGAGTAAATTGCAAAAATCAGCAGTAGTCACAGAGTAGAACATATGCAACGGTAACTATGGACGGACTGAAGTCATTGACAACACAAGAGAATATCACTGTGGGAATGGGTGGCTGAAGTAGGGTAGATAGGAACAGCACTGAAAAGAGGTCCAGGAAATGAGAGGTCAGGGTATTGGAAGGATCAGTTATGTAAATTCTTATCAATTTCAATGTAAAGCCCAAGGTGGTATTGGAGAGAGGAACAGTGAGCCTTTATAACATAACCCAAAGCTGAGGATTTTAGGGAGAAGGGAGAGAAAATAGTCTGAAAGCAGTAAAGAGACTCATGGCAGACAGCTTTCCCATCTCTAGGAACAGTGGTAAGGAAAGCTATGGAAAAAACAACCAAAACCAGCTACAACAGGGGAGGAGAGTTGAGAGTTTCTATTAGAATAAGAAAGTAAAGGGAATGTTTAAGAATAAGTTGAGACTGGATTTTGCAGATGATGGCAATAAATTCCAGAAGGCACAGTAGAAAAACATGAAGAATTGGGGAGGGGTTTAAAAAAGAGAAAGTATAGACCCTTTTATAAATGGAGTGCTGGAGATGAAAGGTGACCTGAAAGTCTGGAGGTTCTCTGGTTACTGACAAAGAATAATTAATCCTAGCACACATGACCCCTTATATACTCATGTGTTTTTCTAAGAAATGGAAACTGCTAGGTCAAAAATGTTTTTACTTTAAAATTAAAATAACTGTGCTGATTTATTCAATGAACTTCCCTACAACCTTGTCAATACATACTAGGAAAACTTTTTTCACTTTTGCCAGTATAATGAGTAAAAAAAAAAATTCACTGCTTTACTTTGCATTTTCCTACTGGTAAGGTAGAGAATTATTTCATGTTTACCACCTAGTTGTATTTCCTCTTCTGTGAATTTGCTCATTTTAAAAATTAAGTTGTCTTCCCTTTTCTTATTGATTCATAGTGCTTTAAAAAATCTACTTTAGGCCGGGCGAGGTGGCTCACGCCTGTAATCCTAGCATTCTGGGAGGCCGAGGCGGGCGGATCGTTTGAGCTCAGGAGTTTGAGACCAGCCTGAACAAGAGCGAGACCCCGTCTCTACTAAGAATAGAAAGAAATTATATGGACAGCTAAAATATATATAGAAAAATTAGCCGGGCATGGTGGCACATACCTGTAGTCCCAGCTACTCGGGAGGCTGAGGCAGAAAGATTGCTTGAGCCCAGGAGTTTGAGGTTGCTGTGAGCTAGGGTGACGCCACGGCACTCTAGCCCGGGTAACAGAGTGAGACTTTGTCTCAAAAAAAAAAAAAAAATCTATTTTATTCTGCTGTTAATGATTCACAGAAATCAGTGTTCTAAATTCCTCATTTCAAATCTTTCAATGGCTCATGCTGGGGCAACACAGGCTCAGTAGGTTCTCTCTCCCCCAAATTCCTCTCTACTATGTATTAGAGGTTGTCTAATTAAGGCCCACCAGTTAAATGTGGCCATACTCATTAGTTTCCCATCTGTAACTACTTTTGCACTACAATGGCAGAGTTGATATAGACCACAAAGTAGAAAATATTTACTATTTGGCCCTTTACAGAAAAAGTTTATGGACTCCGGCTCTATACCTTTCAGGACCCCTGAACTGCTTAGAGTTCCAAGAGCAAAGCAGGTCTTTATCTTTGCTTACATATTCCCTGAAATGCTGTTGCTATTTCCCTAAATGCCTCAGACGTTCATTCCCCTCAACTCTCTTCAAAGAATCTATTACTGGCCCGCCCTGGTATCTCCACAGCTTTATATCATAAAACCTTCGATTACACTTATAGCACCTATTTGTTTACATATCTCTTGCTCCACTAGTATGTAAATCTCTTGAGGACAAGAAATAACCACAGCACTAGTAAATGGCACACAAAGTCCTTCATGGGTTGCTACCTTTTTCATCATTTCCCCGTTCTCCTATGTTCCAGCCAAAATAAACTACTTACATTATTTCATTAAATATTTTTCAAAAACGTAATTTCTAATTACCAGCATAATGATTGATGGTTCTTAAATTTTATGTTTATTTAAAATTTTGTTGGGTACCACCCATTCCTTATCATTTATTTAGTATATTCACGATTTGCTGAAATACTTCTCTTCCCTAGTAAAGACAAAAACAGTGGAATCTTCCCCTTTCTGGGATCTACCTTTTCATCTCTGGTAGGATAAAGGGACTTCACTGATAAATTGATTTACTAATAGTTTCAGAGTCAACTGTAAATTGTGACTCAAATGTGTGTTTTGGTTTTTTTTTTTTTGATTTTAGGGTTTTTTTGCTCTAATTTTCAGTATAAAATTAATCTATACCTTGTAGGTAGTGTTATTCTTATCTGGAACATTATTATTTTTTCCTTATTTCCCCATTAAGACTTTCATTTACCAGGGATTTTATTAAGTATATTTTTCAATTTAATTATGGGCCTTTTCATTTCTCTTAGGCCCAAATTTAATCAAATTTGATAGATTTCTTTGGTTTTCTCTCCCCTATTTGTGTTAAAATTACTATTAAGAGTGCTGCACCCACAAATACTTGTGGCATTCATTTTAGAACACAGTTTTATGTATTTGTTATCAATTGTATCTCATCCAGGTAAGGGAATTTTTTTCCTTTTCTAAAATGTATGTAGAAAGTTAAGCCTTATCTGGTTTAACTTTGTAACTTATCCATTCATTATTTTCAGCTCAGTTTAACTATCTCAATAATGCGGTCTCTGATCTATAGTTGTTGACACTACAAGATTCTGAATACATATATGTCTATTACATAAAAGTATGTAAATAAAAGAGCTGGAGCTTTGTAATCAGGAAGATCTAGATTCAGATTCAGGCTTGAATATTCTGAGCCCTGTACAAAGTACTTACCTATCCCCTCTCCCATCAATAAAATGGAAGTAACTCCCATGTATTACACAAGGCCATGTTAATAAATGACAATAATGTACCTCAAACAATGTATACTAAATGCCTAAAAATAATGTCTTGTACATTACAAGAAAAAAAATGTTAATTCACTCTCTACTCCCTCCTATCCCAAGCAACAGGAGCAATAAATACTATGTTGCTTCCATTTATTTTAAATTCATTATTAAATTCCCTTAATTAGTAAAAGCAACTTGGCAACATGGACCATGAACTTTGGATGTTCACATACTTTGATTCAACATTTTCACTTTGGGGAACCTATCTTAACAATCTGAAATGCAGAAATTGTTTTATACACAAAGATGTTCATTGCAGTGTTTCTTATAACTGAAAAAAATTTAGAAACTTTTTAATAATGAGATAGTCACACAAACATTATGCAATTATTTAACAATGCTGACAAAATCAACAGCATACAGAAAAAAACAATACAAAATTATTCATATAGTAAAGTTTCAACTATGAAAAAAATCCAATAAACTCAGAAAAAATATTAAAAGGAAATGCACCAAAGGGCTTACAGTAGTTATCATACAGTCCTGGTATTGGTGATTTGCATTATTTTATGGTTATTTTCTATTGTTTTCTAATATAATTAACAAGGATAATGACATTGCTGATAATAGCAGTTGTTATTTATGGAATACTTACTACATGCCAGGCCCAGTTTTAAGAGCTTATTGTATTCACTCATTTAATCCTCATGACATTATGAGATTTAAAAAAAGTGAGATTAAGTAACTTGCCCAAGGTCACATAAACAATTACAGAAAGTGCCAAAATTTCAATCTAAGTTGCCTGGCTGGCTCTAAAATGCCCATTTTCTAAACTACACTGAAGTTTTGCTTTGTTTTAAAATTTTAACCATTAAAAAGGTATATATATCAATCCAATCCTTGTGGTCTTCACACTTATCAGCTTTCTTTCAGTACTGAGTTCACATATTTGCTCTGCCATCGAGTGCCTTTTTGGAATAAGATGTAGCCACCATTCTCTACACAAATTTTGTATCTACTACACAAAATTCCAAGACAAATATGCATCCCCATTTCCAGTTTTAATAGCTCATTTGACCACTGACACTCTGGAACTCTAACATTCTTACTTATTACACCAGTGGACAATACTTCAAGGAACCCTATCTAGCAATGGAGGTCTTGGAGTAAACCAATCAAACCTGGTTTCTACAACCTCTCCTACGCTATCACCCAGTCACAACATAACTACAAACCACTGTCACCATTTGCTATAAGTTTGGATATGGTTTCTTTGTCCCCACCAAAACTCATGTTGAAATTTGATATCCAAAGTGGTGGTATTGGGAGGTGGGGCCTAGAAGGAGGTGCTTGGGTTAGGGGGGCAGACCCCTCATGAATGGCTTGGTGCTGTTCTCTCTTTAGTGAATTCTTTCTCTGGCTCTCTCAACTGGAATGGATTAGTACCCCGAGAGTAGGTTGTTATAAACCCAGGACCCCCTCAGGTTTCCCGCACTTGGCGTGTCTGCTTTCACTTGACCTTCTCCAGCATTTTATAAACACACAGCACCAAAAGCCAACCAGATGGCAGTGCCATGCTTCCTGTGGGTCCCAGCCTGTAGAACTACAAGCTAAAATAATAAACCTCTTTTCTTTATAAATTACCCAGTCTCAGGTATTCTTTTACAGGAACACAAAACTGACTAAGACACCACTCTTGCAAACATCTGTCTTCCATTGTGAAGTTCAACCCCTCTACATTCCAGGAGATCCCTCATCTGCCAACACTCACCAGATATCTACCATGGCACTTGCTGAAAAGGACCAACTAAGAAAGATCCTCAACATTCGGGGAAATTTCACTGTTTCTGATCCCTCCTCTTTGAAGATGTCATTGTTCTCCACTGTTTTTGAAAATCTCATCAGTTAATCAATCATTTTGCTTCTTTCAGCTTTCTTACCCTTTTACAGGTACACCAAACTGTTTTGAAGGAAACAAGATCTTTTTGGCATAAATATGCATTCAAATGTCAATCTCAGGAAGAAATATTCATAATTTATACCCTGGTCAATAAAAATTACTCCCACTTACTGCTGTGCTCCTCTCTGCAGTTTATATTTGATAAATTTATTTCATTACATATGTCACTTGGTTTGCTTCTTTTATAACCAGATTTCTTTCTTTTTAAAAAAATGTTTGCAGAATCCAATATGGTTAAAATGCAAGAACTTCTTCTAAATATAGGACATTTACATTTCAATGCAGTTCATTCACAGCAATTAGAAAAATCGAGCTCATGTGATGGTTTTAACATTACATAAATAAACCACAGTCATAAAAACAAAGAATATAACAAGTGTTGATATGGAAAAATTTACAACCAGAATCATATATCATATTTTACCAAAATCATATTCTGCTCACATTATATAATGGAAAATAAGCCACTTGGGAGTGAAGGTAGAATTGCAAAAAAGATTTTTATAGATATTTCAGTGGGAGGAATTTAATAATTCCTGACTAGGACAAAGATGCAAAAATCCCAGGGAGGAGGCCCCTTTTAGGAAAAAGAAAATGGAACACTAATACTTCACTAGGTTCACATTAAATTACATGAAGTAAAAACTGTACTGCCAAACTACTATGCATTTATGCATTGCATATGCCAGGGAGTAAAAAAGAAATCTGCACCTTCAAACTAGTATTTCCCGTTTGCAGTTGCAAGTTTTCAAGTTGGTGCAGCCATTCTTTAGGAACGATTGGGGTTCAGGGTAGGATAAAAGTGGAAAATGGAATCTTTTCCCAAAAAACTGAATCTTTCCCTTTTTCACTAAATATAATTATTTACCACTTTAACATGAAAGCTTTGATATAACAAGGAAACTTTTAAAATCCAGCAGGAAGTTTTGTTATCCTAAAAATGCGCACGTCAGGACAGCCATTTTACAACCTTCATTTCCAAACACTATTAATCTTGCATTTAAAAAGTACCTTTTAAAAAAAGTAGCACTTAGGCACTCATCATTTAAATCATTGCTGTTCCAAAGCAGGACACTTATTAAGCTTAATACAACTGTCAACATGAATTTGTAGAGAGATTCCAATTTCAAATTTCTACATTTACATCTGCTGTTGGACCAAATTGATTAGTGATTAAGATAATGGACTTAAACTGTAAGCAAACCTTGCAACATTCATCCTGACTTTTAAAATCAGTAAACAACACGGGATCATTTTTAAAGGAAGAAAGCCATTTTCAAAACACTTTGATTGTGATGGCCGGTCTGTTTCTCAGCAGTTGTTCCCTGTTGCGGATACGCGAGGGAGCAGAGGTAGAAGTGCAAAAACCATAAACCCACGCAAAGCTCAAACAGTTACAAACATTAAAATTATGTAAACATGTCGTAAGGCCAAGAGGCCCCAAGGGGAAAGAACCGCCGGGAGAAATAGATCAGCAAGCTGAATGAGAAGACGATAACTGGTGTGTGCAGACCCGGGACACCGGGCAAAGGGGACCGGGGCAGGACAAAGACGGGCCCATTTCGGGCAACGCCCGACAGTGCCCAGAACCGGCGGGAAGCAGCAGTCCCAGGGCAGCAGACTGCAGCACCCAAGGGCCCTCAAACGCCGTGGCTCAACAGGCGGGGCAAAAGCTCCCCCGGCCATCAGATCCTTCCCTTCCCACCGCCCCTAACCGTCTCCAGGCCCTGGGCTCGGACACCTGAGGAGCCGCCGCCGCCCGCCCCCTACCCGGGTCCTGCAGTGAGCCCGGGCCGGCAGCTGTTGGGCTTAGAACCGCGCCGCCGCCGCCGCCGGGCTCCAAACGGCCGGGCGGGCACCGGGAAGGCGGACGAGCCTGGCGGCTCCCCGCCTGGCGCGTCAGGCAGCTTCGGAACTCCCTGCCTCTGCTCCCGCCCCTCCAGTCCGTGGCCGCACACCCTCACGCCACCTACCCGGTCCCACACCATCCCAGAGGCCTCGGGCGCTCGGGCCTGTTGCCGAAGCGGCGTCGCCTCCTGTCCGGGGCCTGAAATGGCTGCGGAACAAAGAGAACCTGGGCTCCGCCGAGCGCTGGTCCGATTGGCCGGGGGGCGGGGCCCGCCGCGGGAACATTCGGCGGCGGTCGCCTTGGCAACGGCGGTGGGGCTGGGAAAACTGCGGCCTGGGCCCGCGGGGTCCGCCGCAGCGGTTTCTAAGTGGGCTCTGCAGCCTCGGGCTTCGGCCCGGCCCGGGGCTCACAAATGCTCGCGCCCCCTGCGGTCGGCGCGCTGGCCTGAGCCTCTGGCTCGCGGCCGCAGCCGCTGCAGACGCTGCCTGGCGCGGTGGGGCAGCAAGCAAAATGGCCTGCAAATATGGTTGCCTAGGGGCTGTGCAGAGCCCTCCTAGGAGGACGACCCTACCCCAGCCTAACTTGTGTACCCCTGCATAACCCCCCAAGTGAAAGCCGTGTCCTGGGGGCCTACTCAACACCGAACATATCCCACAATAATACAGTTCCAACGTCTCTGATAAAAAGCAGAAATGGCTTCGGCAGATAGATGTGGGCGGACGGCTGCCTGCTTAGTACAAAATAGCCTTTTGAAGTATGCTGTATCTAGCATATAAACTATAGTTAAAATAAAATGATTTATAAAATTGTCTTATGTCTCCAGGTGTGTATTCATATAAACCTGTATTTTCTTGCTCTTCGAAATAACAAGCCCTTCTCTCCTTAACCGGCCATCATGAGAAATTAAAATGTCTTCTATTTTCTGAACGGTAAATAATTCAAAATGGGAGAGGTAGACGTTTTTATACGTCTGTAATAATAGTAATGAATAGATAAATATCAGTTCTCTTCCCCCACATTATTCATATATAAATTTACTGTATATAAATATTTAAAATTTGCATAGCTAGGTGATTCTTATTTTCTAAGGTGATGATGCCGGTGATAATATTCCTCACATGATCAATCAAATGCCAGTAGTTTCGACTATCTTACTTGAAAGTGCTGTATATGTTTTGAAAATGTGTAGCCATTGTTGTCTTCCAGGTATATTCTAGATAAAATTACAGTATCTAATACTAGAAAATGTTTTTTAATTTTTACTAAGACAGTTTATTTGTTAATAAGCCTGTTAATTTTCATTGGTAACGATAACCATTTTACAGGAACAACTAGGTTTCTTTAACTTAAATTTTGAGACTAAAAGGACCTTTTTTATCAGTGGGAAATTGCACTTAGCAAGGGAAAATATTTTAAATAACTAAAATACGATTTCACCATTTTCTAACGTTAATTTGATAGCAATCGGATACAGTAGTGTACATCAAAAAGTAGTCCCCAAACAGGAATTGATTACTAAAAAAAATTTTTTATATAAACTTTCCTTAATAGTAGGTTAGTATATCTGCAGGAATATTTTACCCAGAATAAGTATATTTATTCAAAGAACAAACAGGGCTTATTTCTGCATTTGAAAAGTTAACATCGTGGAATAGGGATCTGTACAAATCAGGAGATGTGTGGTATTTGCATTCTATTTTGCTAAAGAAAACAACAGGAATATTTTAAAAATCTGAGGGATTAGCAAATGACAGCTGTAAGAACTACTAAGTAATTAGTAAAGAATTCACCTGATTAATAGTTTGGAAATAATTGAAATGAATTGAAAAAAAAAGTGAAGTATTATTTATTGTGAGAGGATTTATCAACCAAAATCCTTTGAAAGAAAAAAATCTTGATTATCAGATATTGTAAAATTAAATTATGCAAATTAAATATTCTTTTGTAAAATTTAAATGACAGCAAATGAAAATGTTAATATATAATAGGTCTGTGTTCAATAGAGATGCTTACACATGTAGCCCTTTTGTCTCACCTAGGTTAAATTAAAAACACAGGTTTTAAACAGTAAATTTTCTTACCATGAACAAAGATTTCTTAACAAGGCTTATTTTATTTTTCTTTTCTTGTTATGGTTTCTCTTTGTACAGTTTGCACATATAATAGCAGCTATCCAGTAGTATTTTCTCTTTATACCCAAATATAATACCCCAATATAATACAATTCCCATTTTGTAAAACTTTGAAGAATTGTTGGTATTTTTAAATGACTTATGCTGAAATTAAAAATAGTAAATAAACTTTGTTAACTTTAAAATCTGTTATAGATCTCTTATATTTGTAATTTCTGTATTAATTTTTTTCTTAGGTGAAAAATTGACCAAGATAAAAATCAAGAATGTTAGAAGTAACAAAATAGCATTTAAAGACATACCTATAAACTTTCACCTAGGAAGGAAAAGGTGCTTACTTTGTCAGATGTAGCATTGTCAAAACAAGTGTGAGGCTTGGAAATGGAGGACCTGTATGTAAGTGCTGGCTTTACTACTTATGAATGCTTGGTTTTTCTGAGCTTTACTGTCTTAAACGGAATTAAATAAGATAAAGTATATAAAGAGCTCATTAGGAGAATGCCAGGCAGAGTGTTAGACGGCAATAAATGAAAGTATTACTAGGCATTACTATAAATAAAAGAACAGATGTATGAGAACGAGGAATGACTACAGAAAAAAAATAGGTCTGGAAGTCCAAAAATTGTTATATAAATATCTTTAATAGGCAGTTGTTGGGAAGAATATATAAACTCAGTAAGGATAATTGAGGTAATCTTATAGATACAGGCAAGCTTCTAAAATACAGGATGTCCCAAAAGTCACCATACATAGGACAAATTTGAAATTGTAGCTAAATGTACCTTTATTTACAAAATTTGTCATAAATAAAGGTACAATTTCCCATTTGCCCTATGTATGGCGACTTTTGGGACACCCTATAGAATACTTCTGAGAAATATTGTTTCTATTTATACTTCTGGAAAGACATGGGAATTCTCATTATATTATTTAATACTAGGCAGTTTAAGGAATTGCCATCCCATTGAAACATCCTCAGGTTGGCATTATGGAGAAAAAATTTTTTTAAGTAATTATTTAGAAGAATTTAATTCAATTTAATTCAACTGTTTAATGAGGAAAGTTATATCCAATATTCAGAAATGTGTAAATAATCTATAGGTATTTCTCATTTAAAGTGAACCCAATATATAATGTTTGAATTTATAAAAAATTTAAATTAGGGAGTTATTGTTAAGTGGGAAAGAACTTCAAAGTTCCTTTAGCTATTAATACATCCTAGTGATTAAAATATGATTCTATGTATAAAAAGATCTAGACTTTCACTTTTGGGAAGATGGAGTAGACATACTTTTCCCTATTCCTCCCAATAAGTTCAACTGAACATTCTGAACATTATATATAAAACATGCGTAAGAAGATTCTCAATGGTGGAGAGGAGACAGATCAGCTAGGAACCTTGGGACTCAAGGAAGATCATGATGGTTAATTCTCTGGGTTTTCTTTTTGCCTCAGACATCCCAGACTTGAAACTTAATAAGTCAGCCAACTTGGAAACACCACTAGCACAGACAAAAAAAAAAAAAAGAAAGAAAGAAAAAAGCCCCATCGAAATATGGCTCTCTCTAGCTGAAGGGGCAGCATAGCAGACAGAAAAGTTTTAGACAATAACTGCTTACTCCAGCGAAAAACTACATAAAGAATTGTGACCCCACCCCACTTATGGCAGCAAAGGGCTAGTGGAAAGCATAAACTCTCACCCTTACCAGGCTGTAACAAGGTGCCACAACCCCTCCTTCCCAGGGTGGTCAGAGAAGTCAAGTAGGGATCCAAGACTTTGATCACTACTGGGCAATAATGAGGAGCCTCTCATCTTTGGTGTCAGTGGAGGCCAAGTGAGGAACTTGGATTTCTCCTCCAACCTGGCAGTAATGAGGTGATGCCTGCTCCCAGCCCCCACTTGCCCTGCAGACACAGTGTTAGAAAAAGCCAGCTAAAGAAGAAGATTTAAATAAGATATCAAATCTCATGATACCCCAAATTTCCAGGTTTCATGAAAATTACTCATCATATTGAGAACTAGGAAGATCTCAAACTGCAAGAAAAAAGACAATTAATAGATGACAAAACTGAGAAGACAGAGATGTTAGAATTATCTGACAAAGATTTTAAAGCAGACATCATGAAAATGTGTCAGTGAGCAACTATGAAAACACTTGAAGCAAATGAAAAAACAATCTCATCAAAGAAATAGAAGATGTAAAGAAAAACCAAATGGAAATTTCAAACTGAAAAATACAAGAATCAAAACAAAAAACTAAATGGATGGGTTCAATAACAGATTGGAGGGTACAGAGGAAAGAATCAGGAAATTTGAAGATAGATAGAACAATAGAAATTCCCCAGTCTAACAAAAGAGAAATGAGACTAAGGAAAAAAATAATGAACAGAGTCTCATGGAACTAAATGACTACCACAAAAGATGTAATGTTCATGAAATCAGAGTCCTGGGAGGAGAAGCGAAAGAAGGTGTGGCTAAAAAATATTCAAAGAAATAATAGCTGTAAACTTCTGAAATTTGGTGAAAGACATAAACCTACAGATTCAAGAAGCTGAGCGAATTTTCAACAAAGGTGCCAAAACAGTTAAATGGGGGAAAGATAGTCTTTTCAACAGATATTACCGTGACAACTGGATATGTGCAGGAAAACAGAATAAAGTCAGGATGTGCCTTACACCATATACAAAAGTTAACTCAAAATGGATCATAGAACAAAATGTAAGAGCTAAAACTATAAAATTCTTAGAAGTAAACATGGAAACATGGAAATAAATGTTTGTGACCTTGAGTTAGGAAAAGACTGCTTACATAAAACATCAAAACCACAAGTATCAAAAGAAAAATAGGTAAATTGGACTTTCTCAACTTTTGTGCTTCAAAGGGCATCATCAAGAAAGAAAGTGAAAAGACCACTCACAGAATGGGAAAAAATTATTCACAAATCACATATATGATAAGAGGCTTATATCTAGAATAGATAAAAAAAACTCTCACATCTCAATAATAAAAAGACAATTAACCTAATTTAGAAATGGGGAAAGGGTGTATATAGACATTTCTTCAAAGAAGATATACAAATAACTAACAAGCATATGAAAAGAACAGCAGCATCATTAGCCATTAGGGAAATGCAAATCAAAAAAAGTAGATCCCACTTTACACCCATTAGGATAGCTGTAATAAGAAGGCAGATAACAAATATCAGAAAGAATGTGAAAAATTGGAACCCCCATACATTGCTGGTGAAAATGTAAAATGCTACATCTGCTTTGGAAAACCGTCTGGCAATTCCTCAAACAATTAAATATAGAGTTACTATATCACCCAGCAATTCCACTCCTGATAGAAATGAAAAGATATGTCTACACAAAAAGTTGTGCACAAATGTTCATAGCAGCATTATTAATAATTATTTGTAATCCCCAAAAGTGGAATAACTCAAATGTTCATCATTAATGATTAATGAAGAAACAAAATATAGTGTATCTATATAATGGAATATTAGTTGGCACTAAAAAGGAACAAAGTACTAACAATACATGCTACATTATAAATGAACCTTGAAAACATTATGCTTTCTTTAAGTGAAAGAAGCCAGTTACAAAAACCACATATTTCATGATTATATTTATATGAAATATCTGGAATAAGCAAATATGTAGAGACAGAAAGTATATTAGTGGTTTCCAAGGGTTGGAGGGGAAATAAAGAATGATTACTAATTGGGATAGGGTTTCTTTTTGAGGTGATGAAAATGTTCTAAACTTAGTAGAGGTTGCACAACCTGTGACTATACTAAAAACTACTGAATTGTAAATGTTAAAAAGGGTGAATTATATGGTGTATAAATTATATCTCAATAAAGCTGTTATTTTAAAAAAAAAAGACAAATGAAACCTAAAGAATAAACCCAAAAAGAACCATGCAAGGCCACAACATAATTCAACTTCTGAAAACTAAAAACAAAGAAAAAATCTTGAAAACAGAGAGCAAGAAATGAGACCTTAGCTATAAGGGAAAAACAATTCCAATGACAGTAGATTTCACATCAGAAACCAGGGAGGTGATAGGAAGTGACACATTTTTCAAGTTCTGAAAGAAAAGAACTGTCAACCCAAATCCTATATCCAGCAAAAATATCCTTTAGGAACGAAGGGGAAATAATGCAACCTCAAACTCCTGGGCTCAAGCAATCCTCATGCCTTGGCCTCCCAAAGTATTGTGATGATAGGTGTCAGCCACCACGTGTGACCAATTATTATTATTATTGCTTGGGATGAATAATAATTTGTGCTAGGTAAATTGAAAATGATGCTAATTTGATTAACATTATTAACAGTGTAACCAAAATGGAAGAATGCAAATTTTTTTTCTTTAGAAATATATTGGTTTTGATAAATGTTTTGGGCGTTTGTGTTACACTCTATAAAAATAAAGATTATATGGGCATATTGTTCAATCCCAACAAAGCAGAAATAGTAGAAAATTGTGGCAAAACTTAGAATGATATCTAAAGTATCTCAAATTCAGTCTTTTGTGGAAGGCCTGGGAGGAAAAGACTGGGTTAGTCTTCTCTTGTCTCTTGGAGGATATTGATCAGAATTACAAAACAGTTGTTTTCTATTGCTTGCATTCTTCACCTGCTTCCCAAGTTCTTTTTCTTTTTTTTTTTTTTTTTGAGACAGAGTCTCACTCTGTTGCCCGGGCTAGAGTGAGTGCCGTGGCGTCAGCCTAGCTCACAGCAACCTCAAACTCCTGGGCTCAAGCGATCCTGCTGCCTCAGCCTCCCGGGTAGCTGGGACTACAGGCATGTGCCACCATGCCCGGCTAATATATATATATATATATTTAGCTGTCAGATCATTTCTTTCTATTTTTTAGTAGAGACGGGGTCTCGCTCTTGCTCAGGCTGGTCTCCAACTCCTGAGCTCAAACAATCCACCCGCCTCGGCCTCCCAGAGTGCTAGGATTAAAGGCGTGAGCCACCGCGCCGGCCCCAAGTTCTTTTGCTTATGTTTTTGTCTGTGCCTTTCATTTTTGTCTGTGGCTTTCCTGAGATGTCTGGTGAGGCTTGGTTCTCCATTCAGACACATTTAAGAGTAAGGCACTGGAAAGCAGATTGGAAGCTCTTGTGTGATGAAGGAATTTGTGGACAGGTGGGCATCTTCGTAGGGCAGTGGGGCACTAAGACAGCTTTTGTGTTGGGGGACTTGGCTGGGTCTCTGTAGAAGGCTCCTCTGATGTCTTGATTGGGAAGAATAAGAATGACTCCTGGTGTTCCGGGACCTGGAAGGGGTTGTAGGAGTGGAGATGGGAGGTTCATTATGCCCAACTCTGATTAGTCCCTTATTTTTATGCTGGTGCCTCATTCTTTCCCTCTGTGTATCTGGAGTCCTCAAATCTGGGGTCTCACTGGTTCAATTACCACAAAGAATAAACCTCCGCTCTCCCTAAGGGTGAGACAAGAGTGGTTAGCTGGCTTCACAGGGTAGGACTCCAAGGCTCTTTTCAACCGGTTTTCCTGTTGTCACTTTCACTCTGCATCTCTGCCCTTTTCAGCACTTCCCATGCCTGAGCCCTTTCCTGGCACCGCAGAGAGAATCAGTTACTTCAGTTTGGTATTAGGCACTTTGATTTCGGGTTTCTCTGCTCTTCTAAGCCAGTTTCCACTTCACCATCTACTTTCCGTCTTCATGAATTTAACATTCATTGTCTGCTGTAGTCTCTCTCCAGCTCTCCCTGTTCTTGTAGATTTACACTTTAAAAAAATTTCCCTTACTGGCATTTTCAGGTGATTTCAGAAGAGAAAAGAGAGAAAAAAATGTCTAACTGCTTAAACCAGAATTTTTGATACTACTTTTTAAAGCTGTAAAATGACATTGTAGGCAAGGTTTCATTTTTAATTTTGAGTAATAAAAAAAGTATTCCAATGTATATAATTTTGAGTTAGCAGGTTAACTGGAATTAAATATTAAATTCAGGTTTAATCCCATTGATAATTTAGTAGCCAGTGTTATGATTTTATTATAACCCATGTGAAATTACATGTAATTGATCCAAATAAACTGCCATATAATTCTTCATGTTTTGTATGTCATGAAAATTCTGCACAAAATTAATTTACAAATGAATGATCAGCTTTCATAAAACAGAGACATTCTATCCAGAAAAGTTTATATTTTTAAACACAGATTGTTATAGCAAAACTTACAGATTAAAAAATTCAAGATACCTATATGTATGTCTTTTAAAATAAATCATCCCTGGAGATAGAAACCAAACAAAGATAATAGGAGAATCTGTTTATAATTTTTAATTTCTGCACAAGAAATTCTGGAATCATAAGATCCAACCATCTCATGCATTCCACCAAACCATGGGGCATTTCTGCTATAAAGATATGTTTTCAAACTTTTATAGCAATAAAAGATTTCCTTATGAAGTTTTCCCTTGGGGCTCTGAAGTTACATATATATGCTGGACTGGCTTCTAATTTTTATAGAAATAAAAGATTTCCTTATGAAGGTTTCTCTTGGGGGTCTGAAGTTACATATATATGCTGGACTGGCTTCTAATTTTTCTAGAAATAAAAGATTTCCTTATGAAGTTTTCTCTTGGGGTCCTGAAGTTATATATGTATGCTGGACTGGCTCCTTTGGTTTTTTTTTTGTCTGTATTATTATTTTTTCAAGAGATGAAATCTCACTATGTTGCCCAGGTTGGCCTGAAACTCCTAGGCTCAGATGATCTTCCTGCCTCAGCCTCCCTAGTTGCTGGGACTACAGGCGCACGTGCCACTGCGCCTGGCTTTCCTCTGCATTTTTGTCACGTTTCAACTGTTCTTCTGAGCTTTTACTTTTGTTTTGTTGTTGGTATTCATTGTTGTTCTTTCTTTAAGAGTCAATAGATTGGCAGTTTGTCAAAAGACCAATTTGTTATAGTGTATGTTATGCTTTTCCTAGCATTCCTGACAGGGAAGATTTAAAGAATTCTAAAATGAGAGCTGTCTCTTCTCTAGTTGGCCTGAAGTAGAAGTGGTAATTTGGATTTGCTTTGCCTATACTGGTAATGATTGTACAATCAGAGAAATGAATTTTAAGGCATGAAAGCTCTGCCTCCATTTCACAGGGCTTGTATTGCCTATAGGGGAAAACATATCTCATATTCCCTTAGGACTAAACAGAAGGAAAGCTTTCTAATCTTGGAATTGGATTTTTCTGAGGGCATATGTATTTACATAAATTAGAAAGAAAAATCATTAGGGAATTTTATTATGAAGAACCTATAAGCCAATAAGACATCTAAAAAATAAAACCAAAGGAAAATTTCAACAATAGTTGTGGATAAGCTATTAGTTTATATCCCTTAACACCTTTCCCACTTCCTCATTAACCCTTTTCTCGATGCTAGTGAGTCATGTTTATGCTCATTTTTGCTCAAATAATTTGTGTTCTTTTTTCAGAATTATGTTCTGATATACCAAGTGCATAATTACTTGTAATTGTCATGGATATAATACTGGAATTTGGATTGCTGAGGCAGTAGGATGCTATCACATTGCTATTTTGAGAATTTACCATGATTCTAGTGTATCTTAAGTTGTTTGAATTCAAAAGATTATTTCTTTTTTTTTTTTTTTTTTGAGACAGAGTCTCGCTTTGTTGCCCAGGCTAGAGTGAGTGCCATGGCGTCAGCCTAGCACACAGCAACCTCAAACTCCTGGGCTTAAGCGATCCTACTGCCTCAGCCTCCCGAGTAGCTGGGACTACAGGCATGCGCCACCATGCCTGGCTAATTTTTTCTATATATATTTTAGTTAGCCAGATAATTTCTTTCTATTTTTTAGTAGAGACGGGGTCTCGCTCTTGCTCAGGCTGGTCTCGAACTCCTGAGCTCAAACAATCCGCCCGCCTCGGCCTCCCAAGTGCTAGGATTACAGGCGTGAGCCACCGCGCCTGGCCAAAAAAGATTATTTCTTACAAACTATTGCACATCTTTATTTTTTGTCTCACTTCAAGATCTGAGAAGATGAAATTAAGGCCCATCTTAGAGGTGCAACAAAAATCTATACATCGTTCACTGATCTGTGTCTAAGATCCTGTGGGAAACTATAGTACTCTGTGCAACAGAATCTGAAGGAAAAGGGCTCAGAAGTGACAGATTTAAGATGAAAATATCTCTATGCCATACAGGTCAATTTTAGCTGGAGAAAGTACATCTCATACTAGTTAAGCTAATGGAAAATTTTCAATTTAAAAGAAGGGAATAATCTGAGCAGATAACTCAAGGCAGTCTTACAGAAGTCACAGAGACGAACAGGACTATGAGAGAAATCATCCTCCCTGGATGGGACGTTATTTGAAGATGACAGATTTCAGTTTATTCGGATACAAGTTGTATTACTTTAAATTTTTTATGGAGGGTAGAAGGCAACAAAACTAGACTCTGACCAGCTTAGGCAAGAAGAGGAACTTATTGAAAGTATACTGGGGTGTTTCTCAAGGACAAGTTGAACAATCTACTCTAGAGATAGGGATCCAGCTAGCCTGGGAACCAGCAATCTTAGATCCTCTGCTTGCTTCTTGTTTCTGCAGACTATCTTTCCCAAGGGGGGCATGGTAGTCTAGTACACCCAAGATTTACATTTTATGGCTTCAAGAATTAGGGACCAACTCCCTTTCCATCTTTTTTCCTATCTAAGACTCAAATTCCTGGGGATAGGACTCACTGGCCTTGACTGGGTGAGGTACCTACACCTGAACCTCAGATGAATTAGCTGTGGGTAGAAGGAAAGGTCACATGATAGCTGAACCACAGTGGGAGGAGGAAAGAGAGAGGGGGAAGCAGTTCCTAGAGTAAGCGGAGGAGCTAAGGAGACTATCCCAGAGTTTTCTACTGCAGAAGTACTTCTCCAAATCATTCGATGAATGAGATTTAATTGAAAGAAATGATTTGATGTTTGGGTGCAAAAATCCCTCTATCTCACCATCATATTTTGATAAGGTACAGTACCTAAAGGTTTACTTTAACAATTTAGATATAAAAGAGTAGTTTATTAATATTAATTTTATAAATTTCTCTAATAAATTATTCATTTTAAATTGCAGCTAGAAGGCATTGATAAATCTAATGCATTTCCCTCATTTTATAGAGGAGGACTCTCAGAGAATAAATAACTTGACCAAGGTCACATGGTAAACAGTGAAAACATCTGGGCTAGACTCCATGTGTAATTTCTTATCTAGTGCTGTTATCTTGATCTTATTATTTGTTTAGAAATACTTCTACTTCATCATTTGCTCAAAACAGTTTAATGATGATGGGTTCTAATTTGTGTAATCTTTGAATCAAAGTGTACATAAATCCCAGGACTCACTGTCCAGTAGCAGCAAGACTTAGAGTACATCAGAATATTAGCTCAGAAACTGAGGAACATCAATTCCATGCAGTACTTTCTCCTGAGTGAAAGGCCACTTTTGCACAGAGATGGCTTGCAAAGAGATCTGCAGGAAAAGCCAGGGTTTAGGAAGCAGCTTTGGATTCCATTGGCTTCATTCTTCAGGTACTGTAATGCTAGATCAAAGTATATCACAATTTAATATGGCAATGATGATCTGACCAATAAAGATTTCAAAACAGGCAATATCAGTAAGGGTGAACAGACATACATAGTGAACAGACAATAATATGTAAACAAATAAACTAGTTAATTCTAGATAATAGTGATTATAGATAATAATTGCCATGAAGAAAAAAAATGAGGGATGTGATAAAGAGTGAGGATAGTCTACTCAGGATCGGGGATTCAGGGAAATTTTCTCTGAATCAGTGAATGAATGAGCCGATGAAAAGGAAACTGTCAAAATAAAAACCATATAGCCAAACTTCAATAACAAAACGGTATAATCATATCAATAAAAGCCCCAAACGACGTTTGACAAAATCCAAAATCCAGTCTTAAAACGCCTTAAAATTGGGAGATAGGGTAGCTATTTCTTGACATAACAAAAGGAAAACTAAGAATATAAAACTGAGTTGACTTTATAAATGGCAGAGCAGATCTAGTAACATTTTCCTTTAAAAAATGAATGAAGCAAAGGTACTTTGTATAACTATTATTCTCCAATTTAATGCTGAAAATTCTTTTCATCTCAGTAGGACCTCCAAAAGAAATAAGAACTAAATATTGAGGAAAAAGGAAACAAGAATGTTATTTGAAGAAATATGAGACCCAAAATAAGCCATCCTATCCCCCCAAAAACTACTAGAGATCTTAAAAGCATTCGGTGAAATGGGGAAATACAAGATAAATCTGCAAATACCCATAACTTCCCTAAATATACCAATTAGAAAAGATAGCTGAAAAGAGATTTTATTCACAATGTCAGTAAATTATAAAATATAAAAATATATGGAAATTAATGTGGAATGTTCAAGACATAAAGTAAACTATTAAAAAACTCTAGGCTGGATGTGGTGGCTCACACCTTAATCCTAGCACTTTGGGAGGCCAAGGCAGGAGGATCGCTTGAAGCCAGGAGTTTGAGACCAGCCTAGGCAACAACATAGTGAGACCCCATCTCTACAAAAAAATAAGAAAAATTAGCCGAGCCTGGTGGCAGATGCCTTTAGTTTCAGCTACTTGGGAGGCTGAGGCGGGAGGATCACTTGAATCTTAGAGTTTGAGGTTATGGTGAGCCATGATTGTGCCACTGCACTGTAGCCTGGGCAACAGAGTGAGACCCTATTTCTCTCTAAACAAACAAACAAAAAACCCCCAAACTTTAATGAAAGAATAAAAAAAAAAAAAAGAAAAAAAAAAGAAAAAAAAAAACAACAAATAAATGCAGAGACACAGTATGATTATGGTTAGTAAAGATGATATTTCCCAAATTAATGAATAGATTTAGCAATTTCCCATTAAAAATCAAAGAATACTTTATAAAACTCAACAATAATAATAATAATTCCAAAACTGTTTTGGTAAAATAAATGGACAGAATCATCAATCAAATAGTAATCTGAGAACAAAGAAAGAAATAACAATTAGGAAGAACTATTCTTGCTAGATACTAGGATTTTAAAGGAAATGAGTAGAATGGATATGGAAAAGTTAAAAAGAAATGAAGTACAGGGTAATCAAATGAATAGATAACTTAGTTTTCATAGACGTTTAAGATATGATGAACTCAGAGTACCCAAATGATGAAGAAAGGGATCATAATTTAAGAACTAGTAAGAAAACTAGTTGTATGGTTTGAATATGTCCTCCCAAAAGCATGCGTTGGACACTTAATCCCTAATGTGACTGTGTTGGGAGGTGGGGCCTAATGGGAAGTGTTCATGTTCCACCCTCATTCGGGATTAATGCCCATTTAAAAAGGCCTTGGGGCTGCAAGTTTGATCTCTTGCTTCCTCTTGTGCTCTCTTGCACTTCTACCCTCCACCCTTGTATGTCACAGCAATATAAAATGACGCAATACAGTGATTTTAAAAAGCAACTTAGTATTAATTATTAAGAGCATGAATATATAAATGCTCTTTTACAACTGAATATTTATCCTAAGTCAAAATTTAACTATCAATAGTACAGACTGGTGCTGACTTAACGAAGGTTCGACTTGGGATTTGTTGATTTTATGATGGTGCAAAAGCTGTACTTCTTTGACGATGCTGGGCAGGGAAAGCAAGTCTCAACTCCCAGTCAGCCACGCATTTTCAACTTAAGATATTCTCAGTTTACGATGAATTTATCAGGATGCAACCCCATGGGATGTCGAGGAGCATTTATAGTTACACCTAGAATGCTTACTTAGTGCCAGGCATTTTTCTAAGTGCTTTAAGTGTATTAACTGATTTAATCTTCACAGCAACCATATGAAGTAGGAACTTTTATTATCCCCATTTTACACATGAGGAAACCAAAGGACACAAAGGTTAAATAAATGGCTTAAGATTACATGGTTGGTCAATGGTAGAACTGGGATTTGAAACTTGATAGTGTTGCTTCTGTGTGTGGACTCATTATTATTGTACCACACTGCTTCAGTGGAGGAAAAAGCTCTGTATACAAAGATGCTTGTGGTATCATCATTTATAATATACAATGAAAAAATGCAGGGGAAAAGTACATGTTCCACAGTAGGAGAAGGGTTAAATGTATTATGCTATACTCATTCACCAGGTAATTATTCAAGCAGAGTTGTTCAGAACTTTTCTTTCATTTTCCCAGGACGCAATGGTGTGTGCCACGGACTTTACAAAAGTATTACTTGTCCTTTTGCAGTCCTCCTTATGTCCCTACATATTTGAGCCATTGTAAGGACCAGGAGTCCCTGTTCCAAATGGACACTTCATCATTTTCTGCTGCAGTGGTTCATGGCTCCATATATTATGTCATTAGATGGACAGAGTTGCTGGAGCAAAAATTCTTTAGGAGTATAAATTACCATCCTTCCTGGATACTTTAGCCACACTTAATGAACTCATGCATTTCTTTGACCTCATATTTCCATCCTTATTACCTTATTCAAGTGAGGCTATTTTTTACCATAAGTATATTAACATAATTACCAATGTATTTCTTATCATAAGGGCTGTGAAGAGCTAAGTAGATTTTTTTTTTTTTTTTTTTTTTTTTTTTTTTTGGTGCGCCTCCACCACCCCGCAGGGTCCTGGGACACTGTGCGAGATGGGGGAGGTACTTTTTTTTATTTTTTCTAGAGGCGGTCCCTGTCCTCCAGGAGCTTACAATCTAGCTGGGGAGACACAACTAAAGCACACCTAAACAATTGTTACAATTAGCGATTACCACAATATTGACCACAACTGCGTGAGACCG